>VZTN01034094.1:282-46997 GCA_013400515.1 Erpornis zantholeuca | reverse complement strand
CACCGAGACGTGTCCGCCCGCTCTCTCGGCCGCCGCCGTGCCCCCGGGGCAGCGTGCGGGGACGGGCTGCCGGGCCCGCTGCGGCCGGAGCAGAACCTGGCGAGAGGCGCTGGTCTTGAGGCAACCGCGTCAGCCTCAGGACCATTTTGGCAAAGGGCTAAAGCATCTCGGAGCTAATTGATTCGGCTCTGGGGAAGATGCTATTACAGAGGCATGGGCCTTCTCTTTCCTATGGTCAGTGAGTTTGCAAAGCAGCAATTGAAGAAACGTGTGATAGGAGACCTCGTCAATGTCTATCAGTATCTGAAGGGAGAGTATCAGAAGGTAGAGCCAGGCTCTGCTCGGCGGTGCCAAGCAATAGCACAAGAGGCAAGGGGCAGGAACTCATGCGCAGGCAGTTCCACTACGTGGGTGACCGTGTGCTGGAAGATGGCCCAGAGAGGTTGTGGAGTCTCCCTTACGGGAGATCGGAGGATCTGTCTGGACACAATCCTGTCACATGTGCACTGGGGAGAGGTTGTGGAGTCTCCCTTACGGGAGATCGGAGGATCTGTCTGGACACAATCCTGTCACATGTGCACTGGGGTGACCCTGCTTGATCAGGGAGGTTGGCTCAGATGGCCCACTGTGTCCTTTCTACCCTGGCCTATTCTGTGAATTGTTTTTGAAGCACAGTGTGTTTTCCCTCCTTTGTTTCTTCCCTTCACCTTAAAAAATTGAAGGAAACGTTTTTATGGGTAATCAGAGTAGAAGACAAGGGAGAGCAGAGTGCCATGCACACAACTGCAATTTCTTACAGTGCCCTCTCCCCACCATGCCCTGTAAGCACCATCAGTTTTTTTGAAAGTGAGGCAATTCTTTCATGACTTGACTGAAATGGCTTCTACACTGTGCTTCAGTTGTGAAACAAGGAGGAATACAGTTGTTTTAAATGTTTTAGGTAGTTCTTTCATCAGAAAGGGACAGAATGTGTTACAATATTGGCACCAGTACTGCAGTGTCATTCACTACTCAGCCTTTTGCACTATTTAAACTCTTGGTTATAAAAAAAGGCAACAGAAGCCTAAACAAAATCCCCTACAGAAGAAAGAAACAGCTCTTCTTCAGCAGAGCTTGAGATCTCTACAGTCCTAATACACGCCAAAAAGAACATCCCCTTCTGTTGCCATGTTAAAAAGGGAGAAAAAAAGCAAAGCGGGGCAGAGTGAGAGGTATTAAAGTGTGTAAAGGAATCTGCAAAATTGAGTGTAGATATTGGGCCCTTGATTCAAAGTCACAGGAGTACAGTGTGTGCTACAATCAGGTTCCTGAGAACCCAAATCTGTTCCTACCTTCTTGCTCCTCTCAAATGAAGCAAAGTTTAGGTTCCGTCTGAACAAGTTTTGTAGGTCCTCATTCAAAGGAGAGTCCAAATAACATGCATGATTCACAAGCAAAAGCCAAGCAGAGTGATAAGAAAAGCTAAATTTATATTAAATTATCATCAACCCCTAAAATACTGAACACAGTGGTTAAATAACTCCAGAAAATCCAATGTCTCCAGTGAGTAACGTTAAAACCATTACACAGGAACACACGGAAATCACTGACGTTAGCTCGGGACAGACAGGAGAGAGGTTTGCTTTTTACATAGTAAATCAGTGCTCAAGAGATCATCCTCCAGTAGCCTTTCTACATTCTTAACATCCTAAGTGCAACGAGGGTCTTCTCTTCCCCAGATCGGGGAACCATGATGCATCCCCAAGACAGCATCTCACTGGGGCTGTCTCTAGGAAAAAGACATAAATTTCTGCCCACCTCACTGATAGAGGAGGCTGTGTGACATTTTATTGCTCCTTTTCACCATAATCATCTGAGGAAGGGAGCAGAGAGCAGTTACGAATGGTTGTTAGGCTGGAGTGCGCAGGGTTCTCTCTGAAGAAGCAGCAGAGAATATTGATCAAGATGGAGATCACAAGCACTATGAGTTGTTGAAAAGACTGTGTTTTTCCTTTCCATTCCATATTTGTGACTTGGACAGCAATTACTCTGACAGGCTGACTTAATCTTAAGTGACAGGTCTGGGCAGATGTTTCCCTTCACCCCTGTCCCACCTCAGGATTTTGGTGCATAGTCACATAAGCTATTGGGAAAAAAAACAGCCAAGCCATTCCAAAACATAAAGAAACCCTGCTCTCCTACAAGTTAGAGCCTTCCTCCCCAATCTCCCCACTCCAAGCCCTGATGACCCTGACCCTACATGTGGTTTCTGCTCAAATCAATTCTTCTGCCTGTGCTTGAGCCCTCTGGTGTTCTCCCTGCGTGAAGCGGCTTTGATGGGCAGGGTCCATGTCAGTGATATGCACTCCTTTCTCGGTTCCCAGTCAAGTCCACACCTCAATCCAAAAGTGCCTCTGCCCAACAAAATCAATGCTTCCCAGGCTGGAGTCAATCAAATAAATAATTAAATAAAAATCTAATTAAAAAAAAAATTCCTCTGGGTGTAGGGAAGAGTCCCACATTAACACAGGGAAATTTCCAAGCCTTATTAGCTCCAGTTCATTTTCCACAGGAATATACACCTGTCAGCCCAATGGTGCAGTTATGGACAGAGTTTCAAGCCTAGCTCAAACCAAGACACAGGTCGAAGCTGCAACGTTGCCCTATCTACAAAGCTACCTCTGCTGTGAAAAATACAGCCAAACCACTGGCAACTGTTATGTTTTTCAGGGGTAGCAGGCCTGCTAGTATATAAACAAGGTTAGAGCAGAGTAGAATGATTCTCTTTTCTTTTTACCAGCTGAAAAAAATACTACATGGGAGATGTACCCTCCCCCTATCTCTGAACCATACCCCTGATGTATGTTTTGCTCTCTTTACACCATGGGTGGGAATGTACTTGACCTCTTTCCAGGCAATAAAGAGGCTACAAAGTTTGCAGTGAGAAATTCTTCACTGGGAAGTTCTGCTTCCAAGTATCTGGCTTAATGCTTAATATTTTACCATGTGACTTGAGGGGGTTAATATAAATTTCATTTTTGAAGAAGTGTCAAGCAGCATTTTCTCTTTTTTCTTTTTGATCAAACAGATGACAAGAGAATATGAAAAGGGAGCATGCAAGACCCAGCTCCAAATGCTGCTGGGTTTTGGCTGCAAGGGTAGGATGACATTCCCTAAAAGCTAAGAGCCTTGGAGGCCAGAGAACAACTGAAGCTCATGCAGCTGATGGGAAAAATTACTTGGCAAGGAGAGCTATTTAGTGGTAACAGAAGAACCTGAACTGCAATTCTATCTGATCTTAAAATGGCCCTTGCAGCTTGCTGATTATTGTCTCCCATTCTAGGTCAAATGGGCTCAGCCTAGTAATAAAGCAGTTCCTAACTGACAGCACTGAGCATTCCCCTGGGAAAGACTCGCCCTAGGAATTCTGTCTTTTCCCTTATTATGGTAATCAAAGGTCCTAAAGGCCAAAATAACTGGGACCTTGCAGAATTGGGACTAGTAGGGACCTAGCAAATTTTCTTTTTCTTTTTTTATATATCAGTTATGCAAAGATCAGTAAAATTTAGGTCTTGCTGAGATCCATTTCCTCCCATTAGCTCTGTAGAGCTGAGTAAAATACCAATCTCTTCCTGTCTCGAGTTCAGCACTCAGACTCCAGTACCCACAGTGAACAGTTCTGAAAGGGCGATTGGCTGATTCTTGTTTTTCCAGAGTAGAAACATGTTTTAACAGGAAAGGGGAGAACAGGAGCAGTGTCCACTGCCAGCAACAGACACAGTGCTCCAATCTGAGTATTACTTAAAGTTTTTAGTAGCAGATATGGAAGTAAGCAGTGATGCTGTCATGAAGTGAGTCTTGGTAACTGTGGTTACCTTCTTTATGCCTTTACAAGGTGACCTGATGCTGTGTCAGTGTCCTCTTGAGCCCCAAAGTATATCCCATCTATACCAAGACCTCTCTCAAGTCAGAGACCCCTCAACACAAAGCCTCAAAGAGTGCTGCTAGTGCTGGAATGACTAGGGGTACTTCTGTGACCAGGAGCCAGCAATGAGGCAGCTCTGCTCTCTTCATGGGCATTGACCGTGAGCTGGATGGCACAGGACTTGCAGGTTGCCAAGGAACAGAGACTCTGAACCAGATTCAGGCCAGACAAGTCACTGCAAAAGTTAACGTGGAAGCTTCCAGGAAAAGGGAACATATAAATAAACCACAGACAGTGAAAATGAGTCAAAAGGGTCTCTGGGTTCCAACCAACCCACCCATCCTCCTTCTCCAACCACAACAATACAGCTGCCCAGGCTCCTTGCTGAAAGGCAGTCCCAGTCTCGGGCCCCTTGCAAGAGAGGCTGGTCTCTGTGCTCTTCCTTGCCAGGAAGGCAGAGTCCTGTCTTTTTTGTGCAGAGCAGAGGGTAGGGAGAGTACAACTGTTTCCAAAGTCACGTGTACTTTAGACCTCGCTCTCTGTGGAGGGCTTGCGTTGGTGTTTCCAGCCTGTGTCAGGGAGTGAGCCACGCCGCTCAGGAGTGGCTGCTGCTGTGTTAACACTGCTGCATTCAGACTGTTCTTCCTGTAGCAGCTGCTCAGTTTCAGTGTCATCCAGTGAACCAGAACTGGCCTGGATAGAGACCGTATCCGTCTTCATGCAGACATGGTCCCGGAGGATCCCTCCACGGGAGCTCCGAATCTGCTTAAGGTCATCCCATTCGGAGTCATCACTGGATAAAAGGCATATTCCCTCCACAATCTTGATCTTCTCCTTAGTGTAGCTGTGGTCAGGACCAGTCTAGGGAGAAGACACATTAATGAAAAAAATACATCTATGGAAAAATATGGCAAAGAGAAATGCAGAGCTGGAATGAAGACAGCAAAGCAGACAAAAAGCTGGACCTCGATGGAAATAGCCACTGGCGTTAACTGCCACAATGGCACAATCCATTTTAAGTTTCCTTTAGTTCTTTACCAGCCCCAGACGAGTCCTCCCTGAAAGAGCTCTCATTCTGAACTCCATGAGTCTTCAGTCATGGAAGGCAAATGAGGATGAGGTTGCTCTTCTCATTCATCTATATATATTCCCCAACAGAAGAGAGTGAAAATACTGAGCCTATAAAGGAAGGAAAAAAACCCCACCAAACAAAATGGGAAGCAGAAACAGAAAACCTCCCAGTAGAAGTAGGCAGGGAATCAATTCAAGGTTTGCAACATATCTTTACATCTGAGTCATTCTAGATTCACCTCTCAGCAAAGCACAGCTGGAATACCACTATTGAGTCCAAGTCTCACAGTGACACTGGGGAAGGAGATTATAGAGAAACAACAAAAGTGATGAGAGGCTAAAGGGACCGCACTGAGATTAAAGTAGTGAAATCTGTCTAACTTGGCTCACTGACAAATAAGGAGCATCTGATCTATCCCTGAGGAGAAAGTGGAGGGGGTGGGTAAATATACATCTGTGTATATCAAGGAGCATCGGAATTAAGAGAAAAGTGGAAAGGATTTAGATTCTCAGATAAATAATCCTGTTTTATCCTTAATACATAAAGCTTGAAAGTTTGGGAAATCTACTGGATAATATCTATCTTATAATATCTATCTATTATCTATTGGATAATACTTTTGAAAAACTGTAAGTGAAAACTCCTCCCTGTGTAAATCTGTGATCCCTGCTAGAGGAACTAAGTGATCTAACAGATAATCATAAATAGTCCTAACAGAAATTACCTTTTCCAAATCTCACTGAGTATGAGTAGCCAAAACCCAGATCAAAGAATCTGCCATAGAAAATTACTTATACTTTCCTGACAGACAGTAGATCTAGTTTAAGGACATAAAAGCTGGGGGTGTGGGGGGATGGGAACCAAGAAAGAGCAATTAGTACGGACAGTGCTTGAGCCACACAACAGAGCTTGAGTGAGGGAGGCACGATCAAACACACACAGTAGTGATACCTGACATGAGGATGTGGACGGAAATCAGAAGAGGGAAGATGAGAAGCTATCTGAGTGATAAGAAAGCTTCTGAGGAGAAAAGAGAGGAAAAACGAAGTGCTGCAAGATATTATATTAAACTGTCTCCATCCTGTGGCACAAAGTATGGACCTCTGAAGGGCCTTTAAAATGCTCTGTTTAATGAGGCCTCTATTTTTTTTCCCCCTATCCCACCCCTTCCAGGCAGTGCACAGCCAGGAGCCAGATTCTTGTTACCAAACCCCTTCTGACTGCCTGGTTCACCTGGTGACTGCCCAAAGCAACCTTGGTGCAACAGTCACTAGCCAGGACTTGTATCCAAGGAAGACAATTCCAATTGACTCATGTATTTTGAGGGCCAGCACCCAATGCAAAGGAAATACAAGACACTGTGGGAGTGGGTAAGAAGCAGAGAACTAAAGACAGGTCAAATTCACTACAGCTCACTGGGGAAGAAGTGCTACTGGCTGATCTTCATAGCAGTCTGAACAATTCACTGAAGCTATCCTCCTATGTCCTGGAAGTAAATGCTCACGAGTTGCAATCCTTCCACTTAGTGAAGCCTGTAATACTCAACAGCAGCTTGAGCTGGGCTCCCATGTCCTTAGTAGCAGCTCTTACCTCTTTCTTGTAGCACAGCTGGTTGTACATGGTTGGTTTGGGAATCGACTCAATCTTCACCTCCTGGGTAGATGTCCGATATGAAGGATTACTGTAGGTTAGATTCCCCAAGCCGGGCTCCGTAAACTTGGACTTATTATGCCTAGAGGGAGAGAGCTGTCAGAAAAAACACAGGAACCTACTGCCAGGATCCAAAGTTCCTGAGTGCTCAGCAAGTGGAAGGCTCCAGCAATCTCCACTGTGCCTCAGAGAATGCTGGCTTCATCTGGCTCTTCAGCTACTAGTCCATTTACTAGCTACCAGTACAGCAAGGCACTGCCATGTAACCACAAAAGCTATGCTGGCAGTAACTGGTGAAGTTATCTGTCAGAAAGCACATGAGCTCACACCTCCACTGAGATATGAATTATCTCACATCCCTGTCTGTAACTCATAAGCTCTCTGCAGAAAATTTAGCCAATAAGGTTTCAGACAGTAGAAGTGCATGACCAACACTTCAGAGGCAGAGGACTGAAACCTTGCAAATAAAACCATCAAGCACTCCTTCCAATGGAGGAAAAAAGGACTGTAAATTACAATAAAGAAAGATTTTGTGCTTTCAGGAACTTTCTTCTCCTACAACCCTAGAGTTTACAATTAGCCAGGAGGGGAAAAAAAGATCACTTACCTATATATAATTAAAGCAGCAATAAGCAGCAAAATAAATAAGATGCTGAGAAGGCCTCCAATAATGTAGCTGACGTGCAGTCCTTCTCCTGAAAGTGAACACCAACAGTAATTTATGCACTCATTTTATATTTCAATAGATAATACTGACCTTAGTGTAATGCCTAATGCTGGAGCTTTACCCATACAGAAGTATGTAAACTAAAATATCAGCACATCAAGGTTCAGCAGAGGGTTTTGTTTGGCTTCATATGAAAAAACTATATGGTAAACTTTCCTCCCATCCAGGCCCCAGCAAACCAAGGAGCTCTGTAATCTGTAAGATCTTTGTAATGGGGTTGTAATGGATAAGTTAGACCCCCTTGCTGACAGGTTACTTCTGCAGTGGGAAGCAATTACCCCAGTCAACTATCTTCAACTAAACACAAAGGGGACAGTGAAAAAAGTATTATTAATGGGAAGAGCCCAATGAATGAGGTATAGGATGGAAGAAAACAGAACTGTTCTTTAGACCAAAGAGTCATTTGGAAAAGTCCCCATCTAGGTTAATGAATGTCTACAACTGGTGTTCATCCTTAGAGGCACTTTGCTCTGCTCAGAGGGCATTTGAATAATTCAAGTCTGAGTTTCAGAAATTTGAATTTCAGACACTATGGACTGGAATGCCCTGGTCACATCTGGAGGAACAACCCTGGTGGAGAAGAGTTCAAGAAAAGGAACTCACCCATGGTGGCCAACACTGCCTTGTTGGCACGAGTACACAAGCCTTGCCTAGCATCTTTGTCAGAACAGCTGAATGACAGAAGGAGAGTTATTTACTGAAAGTAGAATCAACAGTATCAAAGGTATCAAAAAATAGGATGGAATGGGCTAGCACTGATATCTCTTCCCTTTCCAGTTAAAAAACACAGGTCTTCCATTCTCTTCTTCTGTATTCTGTATCCAGAGAAGAGGCAACCATATACATACATATATACAGGAGGTGTGCATGTATATGTCAATTATCAGTCTACAGTATCTTTATATCTGAGTCATTCAGGTACACAGGTGTACACATATATCTACCAGGAAACAAATTTCAGCATAAGTGCCGAAACAAAAATCAAAGTGTCTCAGAGTCAGCATGAAGACCTTTCTGTCCAATAAATCACACTCAACAAAGTGCAAGTTTTGCACTGTAAATAACTCAGCCATATACTATAGAACCACTCTTTTGCTGAGCTGTATAAATAGCAAGTTGTAGGGAATTAGCAGAAAAGGCTCTCTTAACTACCTGCATTGTAACTTAAATGTTAGAGCTGCAAAGATTCTATTCTGCTCCAAGCAAGCTATCCCCTTCCCAGGGCAGAACCACTTCCTCAGTTGTGTGGGTCTAGTCTGAGATATTTCAGTGAATTGAAGCAGTGAATTGAAGCAACAGACTCCTCTGTCCTCCTCTCAGTAATGAGTTCTCAAAATTAGGAAGTTCAAAAATCAATAAAATGAGTGACACATGTGCTAAAGAAAGATTTTAACACTTCAGCACAGTCAGCCTACACACACATTTCAACAAAACAGACAAAGAATCTGCAGCTCTTTCTTGCCATCTCAACAATGTTCTGCATCTTTGTCATGATAGTTTCATCCATTAAGAATGTGAAATCTGGAGCGGGAATATCCTCTTTTGGCTAGGGATAGGTATATTTGGATGATGGCAACCAGAGGGGGCTTGCATGTGGCACCTTGCAAAAGCTGTGACTTTCACACCCCAGTTCCAAGAGAACAAGAACACTTACTTTCCTTCCACTGTTTCCAGAGATGTGAGAGGTTTGGTTGTTGAGGTACCTAGTCTGCCAGGCAGTGTTTGACTTCTCTCACTTACACTGGTTGGTTCTGGACCAGGGGGCACCACGCCAGGAACTAAAACAACAGAGAAAAATAAGCAGGACTCCAACTCTGTGAGACAGATGGACAAGTCTTATAGGCCATTTCCAAAACTCTGTACAGCTTGTATGAGCAGCCTTCCCATCTCAAACCCAGTCTGTCAGCAGAAAGGACAGAAGAAGGCTCTATTGCTCACAACTGCTAGCTTTATTTTCAATATATGACTGCACAAGATGTGCAGGAGAGCTCAGCTGTGCTGGCATACGCAGTAGCAGTGGCTCACTTACAGTAGCTACTACCCAAGTCACACTCAGTGAACTCACTCGTAGAACAGGGTCGCCCATCTGGTTCATCCGGACATGAGCAGACAAAGTCAGAAGCCCTGGCAAAGCAGAGGTGAGTGCAGCCTCCATTGTTCACTCCACAAGCATTACTACCTGGAAGGAACAAACAATTTTCTTAATATGTTACATCTGAACAAAAAGGAGCTCAGAGCAATAACCTTCTTTCCTGCTCAGCTAGAAATACTTCTTAGAAATCCAGCAAGTTATTATGTTTTTGGCATAGTCTCTTCATCTGACTGCTAAGTGATGACAATAGCCAGACACTGGATTGGATTAGGGCAGTCTTGAAAGGAAGGCACTGAAAATCTTTACAGAAGCCCAGACAACACAGTTGCATAGATAAAAAAAATTAAAAAGCTCACATTCTTCTCTTTTAACACAGTGTCGGGTGAACAACAAGAACGTGACCACTTGCTAATCAAAGCTTTAACAGAACACCATTAAGATGTACGTGACTGAAAAGAATGTGCTAAGGGAAGATGTGTGAACAGTTTGAGCATAAAAAAGGATGTCATCCTTATTAGATATCCAAGATAGTGCAATGGTTCCTGAGGTCCTTTGGTCTACAATTAGCATTTGCCTGAACCAAGGTTCTGTTTACCTGTCTGTCTCTGAGGAGAAACCACAATGATATCCATCAATCCCTCAACATTGGCTAGGACTGTCTCTTTGTTCCGCCCAGAGTATTTGTCCACTCTCTGTATAGATTTTGTTTGCCAGTCCGTCCAGTATATCCATCTGTCCTGCTGCTCAGGGAGACAGCAAAGAAAAATCACAGCAATTATTAGCTGTTTAGTCATTTAGACAGGATACCCATAAAAAACATATCCCAGTGGCAGACGGCCCAAAACAAAGACCTTTTCAAACCCTTACCCTCTTATTGTATAGAAGGTGACTGTCTACATCTCACAGTTTAGACAAGCTTCCTTTGTAGCCCCAGAGAAGATTTAACTACTATCCCCCCAGCCATCTTGGTCTCCTCAGACTGTAACACGTCCCTGTTCCCTAACTCCACTGTACAAACTCATCAACACACCAGGGAGAATGGTGGCAGCAGGAAAGTCTTCTCACCTGTGTCAGAGCAAAGGGATGTGACACCTGGCTGACCAACACTTGCCGTAGCTTCCCATTGAGGTCACAACTCTCTATGCGATCAAGGTGTGCATCCACCCAGTATATCCTGAAGGCACAGGGAAAGAGGTGAGCTTACATCTATACAACCCCTCTTTACTTTCTAGTCATTTACTGGTCAAGATCATGGAATCATAAGATGGATCTGGAAAAAAAAACCTAAAGAAAAAGCCTCCCAAACATCCCAAACCAAAACCAAACCCAAACCTATAGTGTTACTCCAATAAATGAAGCTAAGAGGGCTAAAAAATTCATTACATCTCTTAACCCTATGCAAGTACAGGAAAATCTTTCACTGACCTCCTGGTGTCATAATCCAAAGTCAATCCATTGGGCCATCCTAGGTCAGTGTTAATCAGGATTTTACGTTCAGAGCCATCCAGGTTTGCCCGTTCAATTTTAGCAATGTGACCCCAATCTGTCCAGAAGAGATACCTGAAGAGATAAAAGGCAAGTGTAAGAGGAAAAGACCATTTCATTTGGCCTAAAGAAAGTTTTAGTTATGAATGAAACTGCCAGATTCTTCAGGTTCAAAAAAGATAATGTAGTCTGTAGTCTACTTCTCACTGCTCTCTGCCCAACCTTCAAATTCCCTGTCTGCCTGACTACTCCAAGTCATTCAGAGTCAACCCCTTGCTAGTACCTGCAGATGCACATGGCACATCTCTTCTTCCTCCCACAACCTCCTCTTTCAACCTGCCTCTGTGCAGCCCTTGCCCCTGCTCCACCAATACCCCCATACCTACCCCTTCTTGGGAAAGACAGCAATGGCTCGGGGCTCATCCAAGCTGTTATTGATCAGCACTTTCCTGGAGCTTCCATCCAGTCTAGCCACTTCGATGGTATTGCGTCCTGTGTCTGTCCAGTAGAGGTTCCTGGCAACCCAGTCCACTGCCAGGCCATCAGTAGTCTTCAAACCCTGACCAATAACAGTTTCCATGTTGCTGCCATTCAGATCAGCCCGCCTGGATAGAAATCAATGACAAATAGCAGTAAGGAACAGGTAGCTCCTGGAAAGCCTGGATCTCTGTCAATCACGGGGCCACTGCATACTACTACCTCCTTAATACTTTTTTCCCCAGTGTCCAGCAGCATGAGTTCAGTGATACACACGATGCTGTGCACCAAAGACAAGGTCTAAGTGGTGGTGTAGTGCTCAATCTCCCTACTGGCACACTCAGCACAAGTCATTGGGTAACCTGGGCGCCGGCCAAGCAGTTAACTGGCACTTACCTGATAACATCAAGAAATACATCTGTGTAGTAAATCTTGCCATCCACACTATCATAGTCCAGAGAAATGACATTGTTCAGCTCAGGGACAGGTATGTGCACATCTGTGTGGTCACTGGTGTCCAGTGAGATACGACGGATGGAAGCACGGCTAGAGAAAAGTAGGTAGGTCTCTGGAGAAGAGTCACATGTCTGCTCATCTCTCTTCAGCTGGATGCCAGTGGGGCAGGCACAGGAGAAACCAGTGGGGTGAGGTAAGCAAAGGTGGGAGCAGCCACCATTACGAACTCCACATTTATTGAAGCCTTTAGAAACAGGGAAAGCAGAGTTTTAGGATCCCACAGACCAAAGTTTTTTTTAACGACTACATATGTGCATAACTTGCTAGCAGCTGAGTTTATCCTTACTGTCCCAGCCTTTGTATCTACAGCCTGGGAATCTACAGCCCTTTGTACAGAGACATTCTTCCTCCTCTCCAAGACTGATGGTAGTTATGGGCATGATTGGCAAGGAGAACAGGAGGGTCCAGAAGAAGAGGGATCATGAGAAGAAAAATCTTAACCTGCATTCCTCGCTAATCATAGTTTTCCCATGGAAAAAGGAACAGCCAAGTGCTCACAGATTTATGCAACTGCAGTTTATTACTACTGCAAATGGTAATGCTAACAGAAAGATCCAACCCTGTGGGGAAGTAGTGTGACAATGCACCAGAGGCCAGGCTGACAAAGAAGCTTCTGTTTCAACTTAGCTGCACAGTGGCAAGTAAACAAAGGCGTCAGAGAAGCCCGCTGGAAGTGCCTGACATATTAGGGTCATATAATTTTTTTTAATTGTAAAGAACCCAGCATACACTTACTAGGAGGGAATAAGCTTGGAACACAGGTGCAGGCAGTAGGAAGAAGACAACATGGATATGATGGCTAGACTTTTGGTCAGCTTTAAGTTATATTGCCAAGTTACACAGTCAAGAGTGATGTTCTGCTGTTAGTAACCACAGGAAAAGCAGCACAGTTTTCTGTAGAAGTATGTATTGGGGAAATTCTACCAAAATAAAGCCCCAGCACAAAGCAATGACTTCCACTGAAAAGCAAGGAGGCAAGATGGGGTGTTATAGCATCCCCAAAGAGTAACAAAGAATTGACTCTGGCACAGAATAGTTGGACAACATGATATATTAAGAGCAACTAAAGCAGCAGAGATTTTGCAGAGCAAAGAGGCAGACAAGAAGATGAAGCCTGCGATGATTCGGAAATAATACTAGAACTTGAAATAAGATTTCAGTAACTGGTTTAAAAAGAATTAAGAGTCTTTTGGACTTAAAAAAAGGGAAATTGTCCAATGGTAGTACACTCTGGTGAAGCCTAATAAGGCATGACTTGTTCAGTTCTCCTAAGAAAGTGGCTCTGCTGTGTGGGAGAATGAGGTTGTCAGTGCAATCCAGTGAAGGGAATGGGACAAAGGGGTCAAAAAGCATGCAGTAATCAACACTAGACCTACGGAACTGAGAAAACAGGGAGAAGTGCAAAAATAGTTAAAGAGAGAAATGATGCTGTAAAAGAAGGGATCAGAAGAAAAAAGAGCTGATTTTTGAGAAGTCTCTATCACTCCTGCTTTACACCAAAGGACTCTTTCCAATGACGGTTCTGAAAGACTCCCCTTGCCACCATCGACACCTGCCCACTGGGGAGCAACTTACCCAGGGGTCGTGCCCTATCGACAGCTTGAATGTCCATGAGGCCAGGCAGGTTTGCCCTCACCAAGATGACATTGGCACCAGTGTCCTTGTCAGCCCTGTGAATGCTGCGAGTTTGCCAGTCAGTCCAGTAGATGTAAGAGTCCAGCAAAGTGAGGCCATAGGGATGTTGCACTGGAGACAGCAGGGTGTGGCGGTTCGCACCATTGAGATCCGCAGCCTCGATCCGCTAAAGGAAGAAGTAGAACATCACCCCATACTCAAAACACGTCTCTCGCTAGCACTCGCTGTAGCAAGTGGGAAACAATCTCAGTGAGTGATGTTATTCAGGTTCACCCTCCCTCCATAACCCATACTCTCTGAAAAGCTTACATTCCCCTTGCTCTTTTGACAACTTGCTCAAGAGCTTCAAAGCAGCCTCCAGGCTAGCAGAGACCCAATGACAAATAACACTGAAGAACAGAATCAGACCTCAGTGTGTGCATCAGCCCAGAGCAGCTGGGACCCAGCCTTATCCACTGCCAGTCCATTAGGCCAGCCCAAGTTGTTGCTGATCAACACCACACGTCCGGAGCCATCCATCCCAGAGCGTTCCAGCTTGGCATTCTCACCCCAGTCTGTCCAGTACATATACCTGGGGAAAAGTCATCAAGTATTATGGAAAAGGATATCAGATGTCCTGTGTAACTCCTAGACAATCTCTTGACAACACTAACCCCATTTCATGATATAAAGCTATTGCCCGAGGACTGTCCAGGTTCTGCCAGATCAAGACTTTTCTCATGGAGCCATCGAGGTTGCCCACTTCAATCCGATTTGTCCCTGTATCTGTCCAATATATCTTCCTGCCAATAGCATCCACCGCCAGCCCATCTGTAGTCAACAGACCTGAGAAAACAGAAAAACATTTTGGTCACTGCTTATTCTCCCAATTTAGTCAGGAACTTCCAGTATTTCTCTTGTCCATCTCGTAGGGAACTGCTTTGGGCTTTGTTTGCCTTTCCACCAAAAATGTATTCTACCAGGGTATCAGAATCTCTCTTTTCATACTGCATAGAAGCAAGAGCCTCTCAGATCAAAATCTCCCTCACCTGTAGTGATGATGTCCTCAAACTGTGAGCCATCAAGGGCAGCCCGACTGATTTTCCGCAATGTGCTGTCTGACCAGTAAACCTTTCCTGGGTTGAAGAAGAAAGAGAAAATTGAAAAAGCCCAGAACAAAACCAAACCCAAAAACAAAACAGCAAAATCCTTAAAAAACAGATCCAGGTCTCTGACTATCTGCTACACCTCTCAAAATGGATCTGATTGTACAGGAATAGTAGCAGCACAAGATTATTGAGCTAGATAAAACAGTGCAAGTTTTCTTGTTCCAATTCTCCCCAAAATATGTAGGACTCTTACACAAGATCTGACCTTCACACAGGGACAAAGAACACCTAATACCATCAGCAGGTAGTAGAGTTCCACATCTGATTTCTCAAAATGAGATCATTCAACACAGCATCAGTTGTCTACTATACATGAACAACCAGAGTCTCAGCTCTACTGTCATAAAAGGCCTCAGCAGGAGGACCTTTCTTAAATCTAAAATGCACAGTAACCCCACTCAATATTGCAGGCAGTTCTTTTCCATATAATTTTGGTCCTCTGCTTTCCTATAAGAATATTCATTTCTTCACTGGAAACTATTTGCAACACATGCAAGGAAAAAAAAATAAACCAACCCAAATCCACAGCCTACAGAGTAAGATCTGTGCCTGAGTGTTTACTCAGACATTTAGGTATGACATTACTTGTTGCCTTTCAAACACAGTCAGATATGCTAAGAAGTTCAGACCTTCATGAGAATCCACTCCAATTGCAATGGTGTTCTTCATGGTGACATTGACTGAGACAACAACATCTGCGAAGTAGGGGATATCCAGAGAGACCATCCGGATGTCAGTCCTTCTGGCAAAGATCAGAAAGCTGGTCATTCCTGCAGAGTTGAAAATGGACAGGTATTAGTGAGGAACAAGTTCAGTCAACTGTAGGCATCATTTATCAAATATCCTAGAGGTTCCATCCACTTCAGTAGAAAAGGGAAAGTGTCTCAGGCAGATCTTGGCTTATGGACAGTAGGTGTACAAAAGCTTTATTGAGCATCACTTAATGCTTCTTTACATCCAAGTTGAAAAGCAGTACACTCATAGAAGAGTTACTTCTGCTTATATGTGTGGGAAATGGAAATTAGGAGTCACTTTTTTCCTGCTAAGGAGAAAAAGTGGATGTACCATTGCCTGAAGCCAGCTGCCTTCCACCGTCTTCAAAAGAGGGTCCACAGGAGGAGTGTACACAGACCCATTAAAGAATATAGCACCTTGTAGTTTAAGAATTCACCTCAATATTACAGCAGAAGTATGGGGAAAAATGTGACATTTGGTTTAGCTGTCCAACATAATTTCAAGAAAAATGTCTCCTTCATCAATCCATTCATCAGTAAGTTTCTCCACCCTAATTCCCACTCAATTTGAAGGTACAGGCACCAAATGGGTTTTTCAAGGGGTAAAGCAGATGAGCACATAAAAGTGAAATTTGTTCTCTAACAAGGCAGAGGCAAAATATAGCTGTGATAGCAAACTGCAATGAGGATCCTACAGAGAAGACTCACCAGGAGAACATGTCTTGCCATCAGATTGAAGGTTGATCCCCGTAGGGCAGGTACAGCTGTAACCTTTTGGAAGAGGTGCCAAAAGGCACAGGTGACTGCAGCCTCCATTGCTAACTTCACATGCTGTATGTACTATGGAAAAGAGGATGAGAAATCCATGAACCAGTAGCACCGGAACAAAAAAGGGATGCAGCAGCTATAGAAATACATTCTAGAATGCCCTCAAATACCAAGTTGAGAGTTAATTCTCATGCTCTCATACTCCACACAGACACTTAAGACAATGAGGGCTGACAGGTCAGCTCCTTGCAGAGAAGATGTTCCACATGGCAGAGCTGGAGCAAGCTCTTAGCTCAGTGGGGCTTGCGAGTGAGCTCTGTACCTGGTGGCCTGTGCCGGTGGAAAACATGAATATCCATAAGATTCTCCAGATTGTCCTGCAGTGTTTCCCGAGACTGCCCAGTCCTCCTGTCTGCGCTCTGGATACTTTTGGTCTGCCAGTCTGTCCAGTAGATTCTCTCGCCATAAAGAGTAAGTCCAAAGGGGTGAGGCAGATTGTTCCCAATCAGCACCTGCTCAGATTACCCCCAGCCCCCCAAGAAAAATATTATATTGTATATATATTAGAATACTTTAAAACATATATAATATATATATTATATATATGTGACTATGATGTCACTAAGGGGAAGAGGCTTCCCTTTGCTCCCTCTCAACTTCACAACAAACAACCACAGCAAAAGGAGAGTGATGAGGCAACCCTAGCCCTCCAACTTCACTCATACACAGTTTGAAATTGAAAGGGAGCTCTTTTCTCCCAGTGAAAGCATCTGTGTATTTTGATTTGTAAATTTCCCTTTCCATTGGAAAAAGAGGCAGGAGCCATCAGCACTTCGTGTTCAGGCTCCCTGACCTGCTCCTCAAAGACAGCTTCCTTACCTTCCTGTGGCTTCCATCCAGACTGGCATACTCGATGGTCTTCATGCCTGCGTCTGCCCAGTACAAGCGCTGCGACTCGTAGTCAATGGCCAAGCCATTGGGCCATGTCAGGTTGGAGGAAATTATCACCAAGCGGTTTGAGGCATCCATCCCAGCACGTTCAATTTTTGGGTTAGCTCCCCAGTCAGTCCAGTACATGAACCTAAGAAGAAGCCCAGACAGGAGTGAATGCCCACACTTTTTCACTGCCACTACAGCCAAGCAGTGTTACAAAGAAGCATGGGAACCGTGGTGCCTTCAGGCCCTAGCAGGAAGAAGCATTAGACTATTACTGTACTCATGTCCAGCCTTGGGTTTCTGTAATGTACCTAAGACCATACTCACATTTATACCTGCTACTGCCCATGGGTTGGCCTAAGTACAGTGTGTATGAAAAAGTTCAAGAAAATAGGTCAAGGTCTAAAAATGAACTGATTATTTACCAATCTACACTACTAGCCCTTTACACTCTTGCTGCATTTGTCTTCCAGTAATCCACTCAAGGAAAGAACAGAACACTTTTATTCAAGACATTCAATGCTTCTAAAGCAATGGCTGGCAAGCTTTTTCCTATCCACCCTATCCCCATGTCCACAAGGTCTGTGGACATCCTTCTGACCGAAACTCCAGTTGATAAACAGGGAGCTTGAATACAAATTCAACATACATGTGAAACAGAGAAACAGAAAACATCTAGATGGCCTCATTCTCAATATGTTTTGTACCATATCTTTAGTTATTACTTTCCCAGGATAAACAAATGAAAACACCAGCCAGCTCCTGCAAGCTCCACAGCACAACAGGCAATTTCCTCTGCTTATCTTGTCCCATTAGCATCTAAAATCATGCCTCTAGTTTCAGTTGTTTGCAGGTTACAATGCAAGGAATGTTTGCAGGAACAATGCCATCAATAAGAAAGAAAATTGCACAAAACTGAAGAACCAGAATATCTTTAGACATGCAAGAATTGTTATGTCATCCCAGAAGAAGGAATCTCTTACCCTCCAACAGGGTCCACCACAATATCTCTAGGTCTGTCTAGATTCTCCCAGATTAGAACAGTTCTCATGGTCCCATCTGTGTTGGAAACCTCTATCCGATCTGTTCCTACAGAAGTTGAGAGAGAAAAAATGACAGATATCAAATTGGAATTGCAAGAGCTAAGGCAATAAAACTCCACACAACAATGCATTCTCCCCCTATATCCCTCACTGTTCTTAGCTGGAAGACAGGTAAGAAGTGGGGCTTAAAAGTGTCACTTTCCATCCTCTCAAGTCACCTCTGTGGCTGTCACTGATGTGGAGTCCCATATGAATATAAACCACCGCTTGCTTAAGCCCCCAAGCCATGAGAGAACAGCTAGAAAAGAATAATCTTCCTTACATTTCTCTCAGCTATGAGTCTCCAGCAGGAAACATCCTCCAAATATTACCTGCTGCACCCCAAGATACAGTGCTGGAAGATACATAAATGCACACAATCACAACCTCTGCAGCAAAACAACAGTGATGAATTTTTGCAGAATTAGTACTGGGGATACTGCAGAGAATTAAATTAAGGGTTGTGCCTCAATTCACACTCGTTAGAAGCACATGATATGAAACTCCATCTTTTTCCTACACAGAAATAGATGAATTTGGAATGAAGCAGACAGAACTACCCAGTGGATTTTCAGCCTTCATGACTAATAAGGAAGAGTAGTATATGTAAAGCAGAGAATCCCAGTACCTGCATCAGTCCAGTATAGTTTGTTGGTGACCCAGTCAATTGCCAGTCCAGCTGGACTTTCCAGGCTAGTGTCCACCACAACCTAAATGAAAACAAAAAGAGAAAACCTTAGTGAAATTAGACCTTAGGGAGAAAGTACTTGCCCAGTGAAATCACAAACAATATTAACTACCAAAAAGTAAAAGCAGAGCATTGCAGAGCAATGACACACAAGAGAGGGCATTAAGGACTTAGAAGTCCAAATAAGGTTTTTATTTAGAGAAACATCTATTTTTTTGTGCCTGTTCAAATTGCAAATCCAAACTCTGAACACCGTTTGCCTCATTTATAGTATCATCAACTTAGGAGCATGTGCAAAAAGCATTCCCAAAGAGCATGACTCTTGTTCCAAATGCAGAACATTTACAGAGGATTTAATACTTCTTCCTTTCAGATTTTAGGAAAGGAATTGCAAAGGAATTGACCACAGCCCACCAATCACCATGCTTCATGTCTCCATTCAAGGTTTTCCATACACCCAACTTGTTTATGAAGTGTCCAGTGATCCCATTAGTTTGCCAGAACTAGGCAAACGAACAGAAGATCCACCATGAACTGCAGTGCCTTAAAATGCCAATGTATCCCAGTGGCTTCAAATCTGATGCTCAGAGAGTTCTCCTGGCCAGATGACCTCCACACACAGTGAACACTGTACCTCCTGGTTTGATCCATCCCATTTTGCTCGGCTGATGGAGTCAGTGCTAACATCTGTCCAGTAGACATAGTCATCCTTTGAGTCCCAATCTAGAGCCACAGCACTGCGAACATCAGCAAGGGGGATGACATCATCTGACAGGTCATCTGTGTCAAAGCTGATCCGACGGATGTCCATCCTTCGGGCAAAAAGCAGGAACTTGTCAAGACCTGATCAAAGGTCGAAAGGTCTTCTTTTAATTTCTCTAAGTTCAACAATACAGTGACAGACAGACAATTCCCTGCTATATCCACAACCTTAACTACCTACATCATCTCTCACTGCCAAGACTTTGGTTGGTTTTTTTTTTACTGGAAGTAAAATATCACTGGGAGAGGATGGGCAAGGGGGGTCAGAGTGGCTGTGAGCTCTCTCCTGGCGTGTAATCTATGCTGAGGGAACAAGGCCAACCATATTCTTCAAAGGATGGCATAGACACACCTCCAAATCAAATAGCTATTTAAAAACAGCTCTTGAGAATTTGGGAGATAGTTGGTCTAATTCTTTCACACGGTTACAAACTAGGAGAAATGTGATGAAGACTGAATTTTTTGTTCATCACAGACACAGACATTATGGGAATTTTAGGGAGACAATCAGCTGTGAAGGGTAGCATGGTGCCAATAGCAGCCCTGAAATAAGGACTAGGGGTGGAATTTGTCTGTATCCCCACTCATGAAGTCTAGTGAGAGCAGTGAGAATACACAACAGGGGAGTATATCAAAAAGGTGAAGAATCCTCTGGCAGGACCCTTAATACTTCTAACTCAGTCTATCCAGCTGCATCTCCTTGGAAGCAAAGGCTGCTGATGCTTAATCCCACTGCCAACCCTCTGCCACCCACTGAACATCTGAGCATGTGGTCCCACCTCACTTACTCTGGGCGCAGGCATGGCTGCTGGTCTTGCGGAAGCCCGTGGGGCAGGCGCAGGTATAATCCTTGCTGCTCGGCAGGCAGAGGTGAGTGCAGCCTCCGTTGTTGTCCCCACAACGGTTTCTCCCTGCTCAAGTAGCCAAACACAAAAGCAACCACACATAAAGCAAAGAGTAAAGAAAGGAGGAAAAAACACTAGCTAAGGTGTCACGACCACATGGATATAACTTCCCTACCCAGAAGTTAATTGAAAATATGGAAATGTATAAACTAAAGCACTAACTCAAATTTTATGGCTCAACTTAAAAATGAACATTTAACTCAATCTACTTCTAGAGCAGATAATGGCAGTTGAAGAGGAATAAGGGAGGTGTCAGTTATTATGATGACCACTTATGATTTTTCATCATCCCAAAACAGCTCTTGCACAAACAAGCCCCATGTATTTCCTACTCAAAGGCCTCCACCCCTGGTGTCAGCAGGGGGAGCTGCAGTAACACCCAATTCCAAGGTACTGGGCTGTTCGACCTCAACAGGAGGGCAGAGGAGCAAGTTCTGCCACAGCCCCGGGCACAGGCGGAGATGTGTCCACATGCTGGGTTCAGGCTGTTATCTCCCCGCTTTGCAGGGAGTGGGTGGCTCCAGGTCTCCTACTGTCTCAAATGAGTCTCTACCCGCTCTGCAGTTACCTGCTGGCTGACGCTGAGGATGCAGCGTGTGGATGTCCATGGGGAAGTGGAGTTTGTTGCGGATGATCTCCTGGTTCTTGCCGGTGAATTTGTTGGCACTGTTGATGCTCTTGGTGTGCCAGTCTGTCCAGTACAGACTGTCCTCAAACACAGTGATAGCAAATGGGTGTGGGAGCCCTGTAATAGATGTCCAATACAGGGATATAATCAAGTCTAATATTACTTGGGGGAGCAGATAGACAAGGGAAGGCTCTTTCTCTTAGCCTCTTAGGCTTCACCACAGTCAACCTGCTCAAATACACTAATTTAACAGACAATTCCTCTCTGCTGTCCTATAATCACAGAGAGAATGTTAGGGATCTGAAATGGACCTTGAAGATCATCTAATCCCAAGCTCCCCACCTCAGGCAGGGACACCTCCCACTAGACCGAGTTGCTCAAGGCCTTATCCAACCTGGCTTTGAACACTGGCAGAGTTGGGGCATTCAGAACCTCCCTGGGCAACCTGTTCCACGATCTTACCATCTTCACAGTAAAAATTTTTTTCCTAATATCGATCCTGAATTTCCTCTCTTTTAATTTGTATCCAGTACTCCTTGTCCTAGCACTACAGTTCCTGGTGAAGAATCCCTCTCCAGCTTCCTGGTAGGTTCCCTTCAGATACTGGAAAGTTGCAATGAGGTCTCCACACAACCTTCTCCACTGCAGGCTGAACAGCCCCAACTTTCTTTCCAGCCTGTCTTTGTAGGGGAGTGCACCAGTACTCTTATCATCTTCATGGCCCTCCTCTAGACTTCCTCCAACAGTTCCATGTCCTTATGTTGGGAGCCCCAGAGATGGATGCAGCACTCCAGGCAGAGTCTCACAAAAGCAAAATCACCTCCCTCAACCTGCTGGCCATGCTGCTTTTGATGCAGCCACTGACGACTGGATAGCAAACCCCATAGCACCACCCTCAGTGGTGACAGAATTCATCCCACAGTAAAAGGAGATGAGCACAGACGCAAGAGCCAGTGTCTCAAACGCAGATCAGCACTGTGCTACTCTTTATTGCAGGAAGTATTCCCTGGAGAAAGCCTGTTACTCACCTTGGCTAATAACAGCCTTCCTATTGCGTCCATCAAGGTCAGCCCTCTCAATGACATGGTGTTTGGCATCCACCCAGTACATTCGATGTCCTGCATAGTCAATGGTCAGTCCATTGGGCCAGAAGAGGTGTGTATCCGCAATGATGCGCCGATTAGAGCCATCCATGTTGGAATACTCAATGCGGGGAGTATTGCCCCAGTCAGTCCAGTAGATAGTACTGGAGGAGGCAGGGAGAAACAGCTAGAAAACCAATGGCCCACATACTGCACCCAACATCACTCCCTATCAGGGCAAATCAGTATCAGTCCTGTGACCTTGAGCATAAGACTGGGTCACAGCCATGGAAGAAGTGAAAAGTAACACCCAGCCTGGTGAAAGCTGAAGGGTCCAGAGCAGGATTAAGGCTTTGAAGGGTCCCAGCACTGCTAGGTTCCCTAAACTGGCAGAGAACCAACTGAACTCTTGAGCCCAGAGGTAACTTTTGTGACCTAGAATGGGGTTTTCAATGTTTAACATTAAGCATGTACATGGAAGGATCACTGCCTGGTTTCCCATGTTTTCACTCACCCCTCCATAGGATGCAGGGCAATTGCTCGGGGCTTCTCCAAGTTCTGCCACAAAAGCACTTTCCTATGAGTGCCATCCAAGTTTGCTACTTCAATTCGAGATGTCCCAGAGTCCGTCCAGTATAATTTGTCATGGATCCAATCAATAGCAAGTCCGCCTATGTCCAAGAGAGAATTAAGCGCAGAATGAAACCATGGATCTACACAGAATAATAGCTCCCTTTCCCTGTCCACCTTAGAAGAGGCCTAGTTTCTTCTCATTACAGCCAAGATTAACTCCAGGGGGACACTCACCTCACACCCATTCCATCCAACCCACACCCTTGCTCAGGGAGCTGCACTTCGTTCTGGGTCCCCACTTTTGCTGGGTTGCTGGGTCCCCACTTTTCTCCCCTCACCAGCCCTAGGCTGTTGCCTGTTTGGGATGACGTACCTGGGCTCTCCAGCCCTGTGGAAACCACCTCTTCCACATTGCTACCATTCAGATTGGCCCTCATGATGCGATCAAGAGTGACATCAGACCAGAACACCAGCTCCTTGCTGTGGTGGAAGTCAAGGGCAATGGCATTTTCCAGGTTGTTCAGGAGCAGCGTATACTCTGAGCGATGAGGCAACACTTGTCGGATATCAATTCGATTGGCAAAGAGCAGCACTGGCTCTGGCCCTAACAATATATAGGAAAACAGCATTAGAGTATTGGACAGCATTTGACTGGACCAACTGGACCATCCCTCCGCACCAAGTCCCAGAACACAGTTTTGCAGTACTGGCAGCAGAAATCAACCCCCAAATGCAAAACACTTCAGAGAGCTCTTTTTACATCCTCTATATACAGTCCTAACTCAAAGATAAGCAGTTTTAAACTTTCTGCAAGAAGAGATCATTCCAGGTCCCATCTAAGCCTACCTGACCACAGCCTCTGAAACCGTGAAATCACTAGACAGCCACTTGGCAGCTGGACTGTAGTTTCTTTCTCCTATGTCCATTTCCCAGCCATGCTAACACACATGCTGTACCACACCTTTTACCACCAACAGAGCACAGCTGAAACATGCCTCAGCCAGATATACACTCAGCAGGTACTTTCACTGCCAAAAACACCCATACACAATATCAACATCCTTTATAGATTTCAGTAGGGGAATTTCTAATGAAATCTAAAGTCTTTAAGTCTAATTCCTCAGCTCCTACTTTAGAGGAGGAATAAAATTAAAGAAGTGTATAGACATTCTTAAAAAAACCCAGCAAATATCCATACAGCAGCCATTCACAACATTCAGGATTGGTGACCAGCATCAAGGGTCAAACCACAACAAGGTGTGATACATCCTCACTCTTTTTAAAAATTAAGACACTTCCTGAACAGAGATGAAAAGCTCATTTTGTCCCAGGTTCTGAGTCATAAGGAATGACAAAGGACTAGGAAGAGAAGGCAAGCACTGTCTCCTTGGCAGAGAAACAGTATAGTACCTTTCTCCACAGTCAAAATCACACAAAATTTTCACAAGCATTTATCAACAACATGGGCATATTGAATACAAATCCAGGTACTTCCCATCCTTCACATGTTCATATGGTGAACAGCACAAAGCTGCCAGTGAAGAACTAGAGAAATAATTATGAGAACTGGAACAACAGATGCACACCAGTTGCTGTTGTTAGGTTGAACTCCCCTTTACCTAGAGCTTTGCAGCTACGTTTGTCAGGTCGCAGCTCATAGCCTTGCTCGCACCAGCACTGGAAGCCTCCTTCACTGTTGGTACAGCCTTGGCTGCAGTAGCCTTCCTCAGCACACTCATTCACATCTGCATGTTACAGAGAAAGTTACTGTTGGATAGATCATCAACAAACCCAACACTCTCATGGAGAGATTGCATCTGCTTTCAAACTCTGATTTTCACCCTATCATAGCCACCAACTTCAAACATACCAAAGCAGCAGGGAGGAGGCTACTGCTCCAAAAACCCACCTTGGCATGATCGGCCATCTTCCAGGAGCCTGTAACCTGTGTGGCAAGTGCACTGCACCATCCCTCGGACCATCTGGCACTTCTGAGCACAGCCACCATTGTTGACATTGCAGTTCTCCTCCCCTGTTCGCGGACCTGTGGAAGAAATAGGTGAAGATAACTGAGCTGAAACCACAAGGCAGCTGCTCTTGCCTTCAGCTGTTAGGCAGCAGTTGCCCTTCAAAGCAGGGGCTGAACAAGAGGGGGAGGACACAAGCTGTGCTGGAAGCTTCCTCTTTGCAGTCAGAACTCTCCTCGGCAGGCCAAAACTCAACAGGACAACAGAGATCAGATAAATTTTTAGGATTCAGTGTCTCTGCAGACAAGTGATGATACCTGAGACCATAATCTTTTCCCCATTACTCCTCGTGTGCAGTCTTTAACTGGCAAAAGCAACAAGGTTTTTTCCTCAATCTTTAACTCTCTCCCATTATCACAGCTCAGGGTTTCTTTCCTACACATAACCTTCAACAGATAAGATTCCCACACATTACTGGGCCTCCATTTATGTTTAAGACTGAAACTGGGAGGACTTACGGCAGTTTTGATGTGGGCTCTCATCACTGCCATCTCCACAATCATTTGCTCCATTGCAGAGCTTCCTCTGGCCAATACAACGCCCATTCTCACACAGGAACTGGTCTGGGGCACACTGAGGGGTGCCTGCAATAGATGAAGGGAAAAGTAGCGCACCACAGCTTACTTATGGAACAACAGTCATGGTGAAGAAAAGAACACAAAACATTTTCTAAGATTTGTTACAAACTTTTCATATGAATACAAATCCATGACTTCCTCTTTTCTTGAATTCAGCTCATCTAGCACTCCTTACTGCTCCACATATTTTTATGCTGATTTGGAGGTCTGCAAACTTTCCTCCAATCTGAGTCCACTGCTGCTTTACTGCAAAGTTCATCTAACGAGTTTCTCTTAGAATGACTGGAAGGTCCTGGCTTAGCTCCCTTTGGTACCAGAATCCACAGCCCTACTCAACATGTGCAAAGGAGGAGTCTATTCTTCACTTTAATAATCTGATCTGTCACACCAGCACAGCCATGGATCTTAAGCCTGCCTAAGAAGGAACATCTTGTCTAGCCCTAACTGCACTTTGATGGACTTGGAATGAGATTTACATGCATCCCTGAAATCTGAGCTCAGGCAACAGGATTTCACATGACCTACACGCTTCAACTTCTGCTGTTGGCAAGGAGACTGTACAGAATTCTTGTAAGCAAAGTAATACTGTTTGTAGGGACTTTGCCAATCTGATTGTTTCTTCAGCAATAAGTGCACTGCCCTGTTGCCTCTTACTTCTTGTATCTCCTAAGGTGACTTGATTAGCAGTCCCTAAATCATCACCCTCTGATAATCTTAAAAAAATAACAGGACAATATAGTTACCAGCAGAGAAACAATCAGATTGGCAGACTGCCTGTAAGCAGTGTGGAAAAGGGCAGTTGTGAGATTAACAAGTACAGTTAAGAACTACAGACACACCAAACGGGAACATAAAACCACATGCAGATTCACTTTTCAGAGCACAGGAATACTTTATATGAAGGATTCTGAAACTTGGACTTCATTTGTCATAGTGAACATAAAGTTCCTTACACCAGCTGATTGCCTAGTATTTTAGGAATCTTCTCTATGGCCAATAAAAATATAACTCTGCGTTAAAACCAAGAGGATTTTAATTCTTGCTACAGACACTGGGACACCACACTATGTCACTTAGATGAGCCAGCACACATCCTGCTTGGAAAACCCAGTTTAATTTTCACCACAGACCTTTCACTTTCACCATAGGCCTAATACAGAGTTGCATAACTAACCCTACAGTAACAACACCCTGTGCTTGGTTTGATGTGGAGATAGTGAATTTCAGTGGCTCTGGAAGTTTGACTTGGCTTCTAGGTGGCAACTGTTCTTTCAATACCCCTAAATACCTTTGTTACCAGGATGAGGAAACAGGGTTACTGGCTTGTCTTTAAAAAATTGCTTTTTCCAGTATCACCACACTGACACTCAAAACAGCTGACCAATCGAGAGCAGCTGGTCTCAAATGACTACAAAGTGTGAGTCTCCAGGTCATCTGAGCTCAGCTGTCCTTGTAGAACACCCACTCTCCACTCCTCAATAGCCCCAAAACATGAGTTACAGTTTCACAAATCCATTTTGTCACCCCTAAAACCACTTCTCAGAATACACTGATCCAGAACGACTGGTACACATAGCTGGGCTCCTCTCACCAGGATGAATTCATGGACCAGCACTCTCTATTCCTCAACAAAGCCTATAGGCATCCTGACGGCTTTAAGGAAAAGAGAAGATTCTAGACATTCCTTGAATCCTACCATAACACTAGGGTGTGTTGAAACCCTCCTCCTCTCCATAATCACTACCATACAAAAGAATAGCGATATGTGAAATGAATTACTAGAAAGTAATTCCTGAGCTAGTATCTAAGGGAGAAGCTGACACCCTTAATCCTCTAAAACAAAGGCTTTATTCTTCTCTTCCACTAAATGTCCTTTTTGATTCCACTGCCTGCTAGAATTGTTCAGCAATCTCACAATGGAACACAAAAGCTATCCAGAACTACCTAGAAAGCGTATGTTAGTATAGCCCATGTCACAAAGGTAATAACTTGGCACATTGTTAATGTTTCCAAGACTGAATGGAATTGTCCCAGAGCTCTGTGGTAATTCATAGTGTAGGGACAAGATAGGAGGATACTTGACCAGAAAACACCTTCACCTAAGTTAGTTTAAGCACACAGACCTGCTCAAGTTGGCAAGGATATAAGACAGCCTACAGATCCCATTCTCTGGGAAGAACATAAACTCACTGAAGCAATCCAAAAGAGACTTCACTACCTATTACCTTCAGGATGGAAACATTAGCTATTAAGCAGCAAGGCAGCAGGTCAAACCTGTGTTCTCACAGTTCTCCTCATCACTGTTGTCAGAGCAGTCATCTTCCCCATCACAACGCCAGGACAGACGGACACAGCGTCCTGACTTACAGCGGAACTGGTCAGCTGTGCACATAGATGTAGCTGAGGGTCCAAAAAAGGAATGTTAGGTGAGCAAGAAGGATTAGAAGAGACCCAATTCCAAAGCTAACTGTCCCAAGCACTCTTTTGCATCCACAGAAACTGAATGTTTCCACCAGTTCCCAGCACTCACTGCAGTTCCTCTCATCTGACTGGTCATCACAGTCGAAGTCTCCATCACACCTCCAGCCAGCATTAATGCACAAGCCACTGTTGCACATGAACTCTCCAGAGCGACAAGGCTGGTGAGATGCTGCAGAGATGGTAAAACACAAAAAGAGCAAACTCAGACCAAGGTAACCCCCACAAAGCTCCTCAGTACCACCCTTACCCTCCAATATTAAGGAAGTAGGTCCAGAATAGATTTCTCCTGGAAACTGCTGTAATTCTTGTAAGCAGAAGTGCACTGACGACACAGTTCTCATCACTATTCTCACTTTCCAGAGTTAAGCAACACCCCTAATAATGAAGGGGCCAGCTTATGTGTGAACAATTAGATTGCCATCTATGCTGTAACCCCTTCTCAAGCCAATGCAAAATCCATTTAGGTTTGCAACTCTGATGCTTGGACAAGGACATCACCCTGTACTAACTTACAGCAGTCAGATTCATCAGACCAGTCCCCACAGTCATCATCACCATCACAGTGGTAGATGTCCAAGATGCAGCGTCCATATGCACATTGGAACTCCTCCAAGCTGCAGGTGGCAGCTGGAACATCTGATGCTAACAAGGGAATCAAAGAAAAAATGTGTGAGGTGACAAGGTTCACTCCAGTTTAGAAGCAATTTTCTCAGTCCCATAATCAATTGGCAAGTATTCAATGGAAAGAGCTGGAAATTACAAGCCATTGCTGCATAGCTCTGCATGATTTGTATTACTGAGATAAATGCTGGTTTTGCTTCACTGAAAAGCAGGTTAAACCTATATATGAAGATCCTTATGCAGACAATCCAGTAATTACCATTTAAAAAAAAGTTACATGGGATATTAGGCTATAAAGACTGAACTTTTCAAGAGCTGTTAAATTCTAGAGAAGGAGAAAGCTATGAAGGAAGAATTGATGGGAAAGACTCAAAAAGGATCCAAGAGTGTCACATTCCGTCTTACAGTTGAAACGCTATGTCTTAGTGCCCAGAAAGTGTTTAAATAGTTTAATGAATCAGAAAAAAGCTAGAGAGAAAAACAGACAGAAAAATAAAGAAACCCTTAGGGACAGCTCCATATTAAGGACTGAAACATGTCAGAATGCAAGGTTAAACTAAGGAGTGATTCCTTTAAAATTTTAACAAAAATAAGCACTTGAAGACCAAAGGAAGCAAGCAAGCAGCAGGGTGTCCAGGCCACCACTTGACCTTCGAGGACTTCCCCCTCCCTTTCTTCTCAAGCTCTCGCCAAAACAACCATGCCTATTTAGTAAGGAGCACTGCCAGAGAGACGACCCTGCGCAAAGCCAACCAAGCTAATGGTCAAGGATTTGCCTACTGCTCTCTGCTCAAGAGTACACTAAGTGGGAAGGCATGAAAAATATTTTGAGTCCCACAACAGAATCTGACACCTCTTCTTACACTGTCTGAAGAATGCACCGTATGTTTCAGGTATACAAGTCTACCAACTGAGTAGTTCTGAATGTAAATCTATTAAACAAAACAGAAAAGAAAGACTGGAAAGAAAGAGTAGTCACCTGCCTCTCCAGCCTGAAGTAATGGGCACAGCCTGAAGGCATGAACTAAGAGCTCTAATTCAGTGAGTGTCCAGTGGCTGGATATGAAAATGTGTGTTAACGTGTCCTCACCAAAGGAGCCTGAGTGTTTTGGTTTCCTTGAGAAAATGAAGTCTATCATGTTGTGTGATTCATTTATAACATGCACATCCCCAAAAGAAACAAAAAGAAAAGAAAAAAAACCTCACAGAAAAGAAGAGTGTAGTCCCACCATGTCCCAGGGGAATGGCAAACATGACTGTAGATAAGGAAAAGATGACAACCACATGGATCACGATGAAAGAACAGGAGGCAGCCAAACTGAGCTTCTTAGCAAGTTACTTAAAATGTCTTATAGAGACAACTGCCAGCCAGGACTGAAATAGCATTCCAGCTCAGGAAGCAGGGACACCACTTCTGGGTGCCCCTCCACTCCCACAGGAGGCAATGCTGGAACATCTCTCTTCCTTTCCTGAAGGTCTATTCATGGCCTTCGGTGAAGTGACAGGCAAGGGAACGAGAAAGGCAGAGAGCGAAAGGAGAGGGAGAGAGGCTGGCTTCCTCTTAGAGTCCTTTCCTGGCTTAGAAATGTTTGCAGCCCCTGGCTTTCTGCCAACTCTCATTATCTGGAGAGATAAAAGACAACTCCCCCCTGCATCCACTCCCCCTGCCCTTCAGGAGCTGGCGGCCCTCATCCCCCTCCCAAAGCCTTTTGAAGTTTCCTGCTATCTAGAACAAATTCTGCAAAATGCCTTTGAGAGCAGGGTGGGGGAAGGGACCACTGCAAGTTCCAGAGACATGGACAGTGCTCACAGATACAAGAGCGAGGCAGTGTAGGTTAGAAAGGGACACAAATTCCTGTCCCACTTGCTACAAGCCTGTGAAGGCGAAGAAGAAAACAACTGTTGTGGATCCTCATGCCCCAGCCCCACCCCCACTTCAGCATCAGTCAGTATTTGGGCAATGCGAAAAGCATTTAAGTGAAAAGAGACTGGGCAGGCAGGAGGTGTCTTCAGCGTGCAGTACCTGAGAGTACTTTCAATAAGCAGAGTACCCCTCCACTTCCAAAATTTCAGTTAGGAATCAGACGAGAGGAGTAAGGGGGGAATAGTATTCTTGCCTTCCAGATGCCCTTCAACTCCTCCAGTTTTATAGAGAGAGCTAAATTCAGTAAAGCATAAACCTCCTGCTCTGACTCAAGGTCACAGCTATGGGAAGGAACACAGAAGCAGCAAGGCACAGATGAAGTATGCCTGTGAGGTAACACAAGAGAGACACCATTCTTTTGTGCCCTCTGGGGCAGGCAGCAGAAGGCAGCATAGCTGCCAGTACACGCAGGACTAACTTGTTTTTGATCTCTGGTGCAGAAAACATGCCAAAACCCAAGGCAAGAGTAGGTCCAAAGGGCTATTTCCTGTGATTACAAAGGAAAGCACTTACGGCAATTCTCTTCATCTGAGCCATCCTTGCAGTCTGTGTCCCCATCACAGAACCAGTGCTCAGCTATGCAGCTGCCGTCACTGCAACGGAACTCCTTCTCCGAGCACTTTCTCATATCTGCAGAGACAACAATGCAAACAAAGCCTTGGCTTTTTCCAGAGTACCCAGGAAAACACCACACCATCCTCCTGAAGCTCCTAGGGCACTCACAAACAAGACTGCTCATTAAACCATACATACCCATGTCACGCAGGGCCTGAGCAAAACCACCATTGTCATTGAACTGACACAGAGTGCTGGATTCAACAGGAATCCAAAGGGACTTCACAATGGCATGTCAAGGAATGGAAGGTCTCAAGGGATTTTTTTTGCCTGGCAGGTAACGCACATAGCCCAAGAGCCTAAACAGCCAGCCCTTGGAATGGAATATCCCACAAGTTCAACCCACAAAAGCCAGCTGGAAGCCTTAGCCATGTTCAAGGGGTCCTAGAACTGCACAGGCTGGACTCTGCACAGCTCCTTTCAAAGTACTGTGAGGGCAGTATTTACATTACTCACCACACTGCTCATCACTGTTGTCCCCACAGTCATTGTCACCATCACAGTGCCATAGGCTGCGAATGCAGTATCCATTCTGACATGAGAACTCATCCTCCTCACACTCCCTTGGAGCTGCAGGGACACAGAAGGGGTAAGGTGATGGCAAGGCAAGAAGATTTAGCTTGCAGAACACCAAAGGTGTGACATGTTACAAATCAAGCAACATCATCCTCCATGCACACAGTGATGCTGGAGAGCTGATTCCCCTAACAAATACCAGGAGAGCCACTAGCAGGTTTCTTTTCCACTCTGTTCACACACCAACAGTACAGCAGGCTCTAAAACTTGAGAACATAGGTTGAAGGAAGTAGCTGGAACAGAGAGATGAAACCACAATCCTATGCTGGTATGTATTCTAGCACAGCCCCAAGCCAGACTCAAGATAACCCTGCACAGAAAAAAAGTAATCCACGCCTCTTTTTAAATGAATTAATAGTCCCTATCATTATCTAACAAATAACTGCTAGTAGCATTGTATTTCCACCTTCTTTTCACAACAATGCCAAGGCTGTATTCAAAGCAAAGGGCACGTTCACTGAAGAGGGGGAAAGAAAATTTGAACTTCCTCTTCTGAACACCTCAGTATTTGCAGCCTCATTCCACTCTCCTTGCCAGTCCCCTAAGGAAGCTTGTCTGCAGACCAGTAAGGAAAGGAAAGGGACTGCAAATTTAGCACCCGAGGACTTCAGTCCAACAGAAAGCCTCCTATGGTTACTGCTAGTTTGAATAATCCCCCAGGAATCTCTCAGGCACAGAACCTTGCCTTTCTCCTTTCATTAGTCTCCAAATCTTTTGATCACACCCTTCTCCACTGTTGCCTTAGATATGAGGGAATTTCAACCTTTTATGAAAAACAGAAAACCAAACAGACCCAAAACTATATACCTCTTCCATCATGAATATATTTGAACTGACTGGAAAACTAAGCTTAGCCCTTCTTTCCAGACCATCACACAGAATGCCAACCCCTGAACTTTGCTTCTCAGTCTTTTGCCCAAAAAGGCACACTAAGATCAGGGATATACTGATCAGAAAGTGAACTCATTTCCATGCATTTAGTGGGCATGGAATACTTTACAGTCAAGAGCTTTATTTCCACATTTCTTGAGATGGGGTTCCTCCATCAGAGTCACTCTGAAGCACCATGCACACAACTCTGTGTAGGCAATATCCCTACAGCACCTCCCTCTCCTCAAGGACCCTTGTTTGAAGGGACAGGATGCTGGTGACAGCCCAGCACTGCAGAAAAGTCAGACAGTGGAACCTGAGGCCACAGGAAGTCAGCCAGACAGGCAGTTCAGTAGGATTTGGCAGGGGTTAGGTGTTTCCACTAACAGGGGAGGGCATGAAGAGCTCAGCTCAGGGAAGTGCTTCATGGGACATTAACTAGCAAGGCTGCAGGGCATAAACGGTTCTACAGCTGGATGGAGAAGTATACCCTCCCCCAAGACAGGCAGCTGAACAGCAAGCCAGGTGCCAAGGCAGCAGGGCTTACAGATACACACCTCTCAGAGGCAGAATATAGCTTATTACAAGCCAGAGGTCCAATTCAGTGGATAGACTCTTACATTCCTGTAATAAAAAAGGTCAACTTTCCCCAGGCATAGCATGCAAGCAGGGATTGCGCCCACCCTCTTCCCTCAGACAGGTGACTTACGGCAGTCCTGCTCATCAGAATCATCCTCACAGTCATTGTCTCCATCGCAGACCCAGGACCGCCGGATACATTTTCCATTGTCACAGTGGAAGTCCAAGGGGGAGCAAGTGGGCAGCACTGAAAGAGCAAAGAAACACCTCATGGAGCTGCAGCCAGCTTCCTTCCTGAAAACAAAGTTCCTTCCCTCCTGAGGAAGCAGAGGTACAACTCTTAGAAACAAAAGACAAAATTTCAAGTCATCAGGAAGACCTGTTGCTCAGATGGGGGTCAGGGTAGGTCTGTTGCTTGGCAGTCTCTCTTCCCCAGAGAAACACTGACCTTTCCATAATAAAGTAGCTGTCACAATTCCCCCACTGAGTTCCTTTTTCCTCTTTCATCCTTGAGCCTGCTGTCCTCCCAAAACTGCATTTGTTTTATAACAAGCAAAATTAAACTATCAACATCTTTCCTGCACTATTCCCAGTGCAGTCCATCCTGTTTCTATTACACAGCAAGTTCCTTAGAGTGAGAACTATCAGAAGCAATGTTTTGAGGAATGGGACATGACAAAGTAACATGCTACAGTGTGTTTCAGCATGGGGACTCTGACAGGCTTTTTGTCTAAGAAACCTGCAAGAAGCTTAGAGGCAGGAATCCACTGCTGGGGATAATTTGCTGTACCCTGGGTGTGGACAACAAAGTCCAAGCCTTGCTCGAGGTTTCCATCCAGAAAGGATGGAAGAAGGGGACAGATATGGGATGACGCTTGGCTACACAGGAGTCTGTTTGCAATGGAGTGGAACCACAAATCCAGAGTGTTTGAAGAGGCGTGGAGCCACAAAACTGGAATTTGAGGGGGAGCATCAGCCCTGTTCTTTCCCCCACAGATGAGAGGAATACTCAGCCCTGAGAGGTTCATGCTTTTAAGTGCTGCCAGCTGTGGTAGGCAAGGGGCTGCACAAGACTGTTCCTGACAGGTGCGTTCTCCAAAGAACAGCATTCGCTCGGCGGTGTGAAGGGGCGAGGGCTAGAAAGGCTACTGCCTGAAACCCTTTCATCCCAGCCCAGCTTGCCGACAGCATCTCCCATCTGTCACCAGGCAGGCCAGCCCTTTTCTGCTATGCTGCTACTCCTTTCCCTGCCAACACTATCCTGGAGGTGGGAGTGAGAGCTGAGGGCGGTGGGTAAAAAAAGAAGGTGAAGACAGCAGCCACACACAAAAGGAGGATGATTTAATAAGGAGAACAAATAGTCACATTTTCAGCTTTTCCAGCTTTCTCAACCCTCTGATTCCCTTTGGCCCAGGACTGCTGCCAGTGTCCTGTTAAAGAAGCATGGATTATACACACTAAATCATTCACTGATCTCCATAGCAAGTCCTCCAGCATTTCTCATCAAGGGCCTTTCCTAAAAGCCCCCCTCTGTAAGAATACATTAGGGCAGGTAAATTCAGACTTTCTCCAACATACCTTTTTCTAGCCACAAATTTGGATTATCTTCTCAGCTCTTCCTGTAGTGTTGCAGACAGTTCTGTATCTGAGGACACCAGTAAGCAGACAATTGCTCTCAACACTCAAAGAATTTGGCATTGGCCCTTGGGAAAAGGTCCTTCCCATCATATCCAGGCTAGATATCTATCCCTGTTATATCCAGCTACTTCTAGGCCCCAGAGGGGTATGAAGGAGAGGGAAGCACAAAAATCTGTATTTTCTCTCTACAGGTTTGACAGCACCCTGGTCTTCCAATAGCTGACCCCTTTCCTTACACTGCACTTTCTCTGGGCACCTCTGTGCTGCTGCAAAATGAAGAATAAGTTTCCTCTTCTTCCTCAGGGCAGGTAGAAGTAGAAAACTCTCCACTTTCCAAATTCTGCTTCCAAATAAAACCAAGACATTTTTGGACACAGATGGTCAGTCCCACAGATCAGACCTCTCTCCCCCAAGCACAACTTCCAAAAACTGCACGCTGACAAAACCTTCCCTGGCCTCAGCTGCAATTTCAGGACTAAGACCATCTTCCCAGCACAGGCTTTAGCATGACTAATCACCAAAGGACTGCACAGGAGCCACCTGGAAGGGAATTTGCATGCTCACTCTCCAGGGGAGAATTCTTCAGGCTCCCAGAGGGTTAAGCCATTAGCGCTGGTTCAGAGCGGATACCATTATCCCACTGAACTGCTGCATCCCTTCATGAGGTAACGATGTAAAATGAAATTCCACCCCTACAGGGAGCAGTTCAGCCAATTTCATACTCCCTCTAGCTATAAAAATCCAGCTTCAAGCACAGAGGAAGAGAGTAAAATACAAACTGCCACATACAAAGGAGGACCAAATTCCCCAACCCAGCAGAGAGCAAGTGCGTGCTAGCCCAGACAACACTCGGGTGGGGGCAGGGTGGGATTAAATCTCCTTCTACAGGAGCTCTCCTTTAAAGGAGGAAGAAAAACCACAAAACCACTTGAGACCAAAAAACCCAAGCTAATGAATGAGGGCTGATGTCTCATAGAGCAGGGAACTGCCAATGGGATCAGGGCAGGGATCCACATAAACTTGTAACCTGAACCTAATAACGGTCAGACAGATGCTTCAAAAGAAAATGCAAGAAATTCTGGTAGCAGATTTCACATGGGGGCAGTCTCTTCCTAATCCCCCTCTTCCTAGCTCTGCCCTCCCAATCCCTTCTTCCCACTAAAAAGCATACTGCTTACACAGAAACATTCCTGTTTCCTTCTATTTGTTCTAAGCACTTCGGGCTCCAGTTCCACTGTACAGCCCTTTGCTCTAGGGTTGTTACTCATCAGCTCTTCTGTTGGCCATTTATTACTTCATATTTTGATGAGTTTTATTCCTATAAAGCTGAGGCCATATCACTAGCCCACAGCGAATGTTTAGTACTGTTGTAAATACATCCAAAGTGTCTGGAAATTTGAAGTTAACAGGAAATTCAAAAGTTAGGAGGTCACACTTAGGACACTCAAACAACAACCACTATGTTTTGTTCTGACATGATGGAGCAGCTATACAATCTGGTAAGTGTATTCCTTTTACTCATATAGCTAATTTTAAAAACCATAGTCAGAAGATGGGTACACTCTTTTAACTGACAGAGGTGGAACAAGACCTCTTCATCTTGCTGGAGGACAAGCTGGATTAGCATCAAGAAGACTAGAAACTGAATCCCCATGTTCTCTTCCCAGCTTGATATTGATGCATGACCCTGGGACAGTTCTGCCTCTTTAGCCCCCTTCTCCAACCTGTAAAATGAAGGCTCTTTATTACTTTCTAAGACAGCTGCAAGTCGTTCATAGGCATCACTTCCACTGACAAGAAAGGAACCATAGATTGTGCTAACATGCTTTCACCAGTAGTCATAGCAGGATTAGGCTATGCCAACAGTAAACACAGTTAAGCTTCAACCCCCCTTCTCTGCTCAATTCCAGCTTGATCTCTCCATATCTATGCAAAGAAACAATATTTTCCTAAAAGAGATGAGCAAAGGCAAGTCCCAGGATGGAGTTGAAGTCAGGCGAATGCCCAGACAGACAGGGACTAACTTGCCTCTCCAGGCAGAGCCAGAGGCAGGATGGGGAGCAAACCCAAGGAAGGGGAGCCAGTGGGAGGAACTAGGCTGGGCAGCAACAGCTAAAGAGAGCACATCTGTCAACTGACAGTGAGCAATACAAAAAGGCCTTTGAACTTCCAACCATTTCCCTGAGCTCATCCCTCTGCATGGTCACACTGGACATCATCCAATGTTTCAGCAAAGCTAGGTCTATCATAAGCCTGCTATTCCTCCCCCTCTCCCAACTCCTATTACACAGGACACTCTTTTATTGCCAAGCAGAAGGAGAAGGGGGAGGGCGGGGGAAAAGGGAAGTTTATAAGGTGAAACGCAGACTGAATCACGTCCCACTGTCCTTTGAACACTTTATCCCTGTTGCCTGTGGTAAGCAGGTTGCTTTGTACCCAAGGACAGCAAGAAAGTGGTGTTCAGAGCTCTGGAACAGAGAGAGGCTTGAAAAATAGTGGCTGCTTAATTAGACAAACTCATTCACATGAAGAATGAGAAGTTAATTTAAAAAATAAATACAGCAACAACAACAAAAAAAATCATGCTACCTGCATTAGAAAAGTGCAGCCTGACCCCCAGCTATGTCCATACTCATGCATACCTGCAAACAGACCTGTTTGCTGAGATCTGTAGCAGGCAAGAAGTCCAGGGACAAATATAAAGGAGGTTAGTCCACTCTCAGGAAGAAAAAGGAGACACTGCCTTTTACTAACAAACATTTTGGAAAATCTAATTCCAGAATGACATAAAATGTTATTGCACTGCTGAACTGTATTTAAAGATGTTGCTGGTCAAAAGAAAAAACAGAAAAAAAAAATTAAGAGTATCAGCATCCAATCTTTCACAGCCCTTTGATCACAAGCACTCTGCCCGAGGGGGCATTGTATTAATTCTGGTGCCTTTTAAAGGAAACACACATACTCCAGGCCCAATAAAATAATAAAGTTGCAGAGACAGAACTGGTGTGTTTTCAACAGAATATTGAACACTTGACAAGACTTCTTAGTTTGTAAAACTCGAAGTTTAGAAGTAAAGCTTCACCTGAGCCATTGCATCTGAGCTCAAGACTCCTGATTAAGTGAATGGCAGAAGGAAAATTATTTTTAAAATTTTTTTTCCACTTCTTTTAGTTAAAGACCTGTGAGATTTTTATCCTAAGGTCACCTTAAAAATTCTTCTTGCAGGGCTGATGAGCACATTATACTGATAGTCCAGCCTGGCAAGGAAGAGACCCTTTAATGGGCTTGAATAAGCTGTATTTCAACAGGATCTGTGTAGATTTCTCCATGAGACAGGAACAACAGATCGCTTTCAGTAAACTTTAAGGTAAAAGAAGTTAATTTTTCTTCAGTGCCTTTAAATGAAGAAGTCTTGTACAACAGTGCATGGAGCTAAGCAAGCAAGTCTGTGTTCCAAGAAGTAACACATTTACAAGTTAGTTATGTATGATACACAGATCCAAAATTCAGAGCAAGAAGGCTCTTCTGAGGGGATGGTTATGGGGAGATTTGATGTATCTTAGGAGAAACAGAACTATTTATCAATCCTCAGGCCAAGTTTACTCAGTTGTCCTTTCACCCTTGCCACAGGAAGTAAGACTCATTCACACCACGCAGGACTTCAAAGGGCATGCAGGAGGGCAGAATGAAAACCATTCCTCCGCTTGCATACGGCTTTCGTTAGGGACAGGCCAGAGCAGTCTCTGTTGGCACAAGGCAGGAAGGCAGCTGAACTACTCTGTGCATGTGTAGCGAGGGCTTCCAAGCCAGACACTGTCAGCAAGCCAGAGAGCTGACACCAGACAAAGTCTATGGAGTTGGCATGACAGCTGGCAGGTTGCTTACTGCTATTATTACTATAGCACTCTGGCTTGTAAACATGATCCAGAGCAGGAAGCAAACATGTCACGGAATAATTGGCTTCCATCACAGCAGGGCTTCAAATTTGCAAGGAGAACAGTTTCTGTCACAGGTAAGCAGAGGTATGGCTCTCCCAAAACCAATGGAAAAAACCTACGGAGAGGCAGACGTTCTGAGGACACCAATGCAAGTGTAAAGTGTCTGGGGTGTACAGAAACAGTGCCAGTTGAGGAAAAATGTAGTGCAACCAACTCAAGAAGTGGTAATTTGTTTTATAGTATGCAACAGAATATTAAAAACCAAACAAAGTAAAACACATCATGTTTTAAGAATTTATATCAAAACTGAAAAGATCTCTCAAAAGGGGTGTTTCCTGTGTCTGCTCTTGCTTTTCATAGCTGTAACTCCACTCACTGCCAACTACCTTGCTTTTTTTTTCACACCACAAACTGCATTTCAAGATGTTATTCTTTAACCAAAATGACAGATTACCAATTCAAGGCTAGAAAATTGCATTAATACAGAGTTTAGCAAACTCCAATCAACTACTCAAGCATATAGGCAGTACTACATAGACACAGGTGCAAGACTGAATCTTGATTTGCTAAAGTAATTTTCACCTTAACCCCCAGCCTGTTTCACTCTTGCTTTATTAGTCCCGTAGTCCAATGTCTTCACATTTTCCTCTCCTCTTCCAAGGAAGTAGAGAGAAGTCTCACAGGAACTCATTCTTCTTGTATTGGTTTACGGTATACACATGAGCATATGATACACTGAAGAAAATTACATCTTAAAAAGGTACGGTTGCAGCTTTATTTCTCTGGAAAGTTTGGGTATTCACAGGAGAAAAAAGAAAATCCTGTAACGCTAAAACTAGCTGGCAGCAGAGCAGTGGAAAGGTGTGATTCCTTGCAAACACATCTGTTCACTCTTCCAATCAGAGACATCTACCTGATATTATAATTCCCGCCTGTATAACTCAGAGCTGCACATCCATAGAATTGCTGGGAAAGAATCTCAATAGCTTTAGCATCTCAGCAGAGTCCATATAAAGTGCTTGCACAGACTGAGGTTCGTAAGTCAGAACAAACAACTGGAGCATGAAGTTAGGTGCATCTCATCTGGGTTCATAGACTTGTGGGTGTCTAATTAGCACAGCAGGTCACTAACTATTTCCATCTGGATTATGGGGGCTTCACTCAGCTCTCTGTCACTAAGTTCCAGCTTCAAGAACTGGGTATCCCAAGGACAACTGGTTTTGGCATTAAAGACTAAGGCAAAGAAGGCATTAAGTAACTCAGCCTTTTTCTCATTTCCCTGACACTATGCTACCCTCTACATTCAGCTAAGGGTGAAGACTCTTCTTAGTCCTCCTTTTGCTGCCAGTATATTTATAGAATTTTTTTTGTTGTCTTAACCGCAGTGGCCAACCTTCTTAGAAACTGTAAATTGAAAAAGGCAGAAGTCAAATCCAGTTCCCACACTCTCTGCATCACTTTATATTCTGCCTCTTATATGTCTACCTCTATTTTATATTCTTCCCAACCTCCAGTGCCTGAGAATATCAGCAGATTGCTCACAGTTCAGTACTGCTTCCTAGTTTGTATGGCTTCCATTCAAATAGCTACAGGCCAGATCTCCTTAATATATTGTATCGCCTCAATATAGTATATCTTACTGTGCAAGACCAAAAGGTTCCTCTCTTTCAGGCCACACAGAGAGAGAGATGATGCATCAGTAGATGTCAAGAGAAGAGTGGAAGAAAGTAGCATGAAAATAAATGTCCTCCCTCAAAGCACAAAATCTGCCTCTATTTGTAATACAAAGACTTCCCAAACAAGAGATGGCATATTCATCTTTAACAGCCCTTAGTGGATTATACACCCATAAACTTGTCAGATTGCTGTTTGAGAATGTTTGAAATTTCAGAAGCAATGTTTTGTGGCAAGGGGATTCATGGTTCAGGCATATGTTGCATGAAGCAACTTTTGTTAGCTTTGAACCACCTCCCGCTAGTTCCTATGGAAGATCTTATCTCTCCCGCCCCCAAGTCCTACCATGCCTGCTTAGCTTAGAACATTTGGTGCTGGTAGTTGTTGAATTACAAAGAAAATCATATCAACAAGTATCACTTGTCTGAATTGTTACTGAGCCCACCAAGGGAAAGGTCAAAACAATCCTACCACCATCCCCCCAATCTCCTCGCCTGTCTGCAAAAAACAAACACACAAAAAAAGGATTTTTCCTCTATGCTTAGTAATAAGCCAGTAAAACCAGCTTAGCTGTTGGATATGCCTTACTTCCCCAAGACTCAAGGTCTTCCACATTGCTCAATGTTTGCAAAATTTTAAGAAACAAGAATTGAGAAGAAATCCGATTTTCACAAAGCTGGGTTGGTATCTCCCACATTTAAGGAAGAAGAGATTCTTTAAGATAACATTTAAAAGATGAAGAAAGCTCCTTTCCACACAGTAATCAATGTCAGAAACCAGGGAAAGTTAAGAGAAAGATCCAGCAGAGGAAGATGAATTTCTCTCTCATGTTCTTTGACAGAAGCCTTGAATTTTCAGATCTAGGGGAAACTTTTAGGAAAGGAGTTTCATGAGACCAGGCCTTTTTTCCACTCTTCAATTCTACCACACTCTGTGGAATGCAAAGAGATGAGGTAAAAAATGAACTTACTTGAGTCTCCATGGAAAGAGGATTTCTCTATTCATCTCTATCACACTACACCCACTCAAGAGTGACATTTCACATCAGTTCTCACCTAGCTGGGCTCAGCTACAGGGATGGCAACACTACACAGATACCGTAGCTGCAAGGTAACTTCCCTCAGCAGATCCCAAGACCAATGAACGTTATTTCAGTGTTTGCCTTTCCCTCCCTTCACAGGGCAGCTGATAAAGAAACTAGAATGTTAATTAAGAGGGCAGACACTCTCAATACGCCTCTTCACACCGGTTATTTTTCATTAATATTTACAGCAAAATCATATCATTTAATTCACAGATAGTGCTCTTGCAAGGGTGGAAAAGTGAGGGGTACTGTTCTCTGTCTCTGCTCTCCCCCTAACATATTCAAGTCCAACTGCCATCTAAAACCAGCTGCAAAAAAAGCCAAAGTTGGGCTTTCACGGTGTTTTTTATCAGTAGACAGTGGCTTTGTTAGACTCTGAGTCAGTCAAAATTAGGTTATCTACAATCAAAAACTTTTGTCATACAACTGGTAGGATGTGCCTGTAAAACAGAGAAGCACCTGCAGAGAAAAAGATATTCAATTTTCCCAAACACAAGTCAAGGATGGTATTCTTACTGCAGCCATCTTCATCGCTGTGGTCCCCACAGTCGTTGTCTCCATCACATTGCCACTGAGCAGGGATGCACGTGCATTCACCAAAAGCACTGACAGCACAGGTAAAATGATTACGGCCACAGGAGCACTCAGTGCTACTTGTAACACCTGTAAAGGAAGAAAAAAGGAATGAAAGATGTTTTGAAGAGATCCCATCTATTTTAGAGTAAACATTAAATACAAAGTGACATCACAACTCTTCTCTGTGTGCACACTACTGTGTATGAACACATCCTCGACTGCAAAGGAAAAGAGACACCCTCCTCACACTGCTGAAATTGGAGATCAATTACTATGCACAGTTTCTTGGAAAGGGCCTCTTTGAAGGCAACAGCAAAGTGCAACCTGCCAAAAAGAGACCTGGGAATCAGCAGAAAAATAATTCAGCACTAATCACAAACATTCAAGGAATGCCAGGTATCAGAACACCCTTTTTATTTTACAAACTCAATCTTCTCCTAGACCACAGCACTGCTGCTGCTCTTCACTTAGTCTGACAGTACAATACACGGGAAAACTCTGTGAAGCAGAATCCTTGCTATTTGAAGGGTCTTCTCCAAACCCTGAAATTTTTACATGCAAACCTTTCACATGTCACTATTGTAGACATTTCAGACTCCAGGGAAAATGGAAAAAAACCCCTTTTCTTATTTATCTGTAAGCATTAAACTGTGACTTCAGGGTGTGCACAACTAACATTTATAAGAGCAAAAGGATTTTCAACTTTACAAACTGACAAAAAGAAAATGCAGTCCAAACAATAACATATAATCTGATTAGAATATTTTTTCCAGCTTTAAAGTTAGCCTAAAGCCCTCCCAGCCCTCCTTTCCCACCTTCAGAACAATACTCTAACACAACTCTCGACTCTCACCCCTGTGCAAAAGCAACTATTCATGATATTATCCTACACTTCCTCTTGAAAAATCTCTGCCTTGAGAAAGAACAGGCTTTACACCACCCACCCCCCAAAAAGAAAAAGGTCATGCCTGAACTTCTGTCTGACATTATCTAGACAATCTATATAATCAATATCACTGTTAAACAAATGATTATTCTATCAATCATCAACTCCCTCAGGCTAGTCTGGATTTTTTTTGCATGGTTCCTTCTTTCTCCAATTCAAACAAACTTAAAGCTCTTAGATTAAACAATAGATCATAAGGAAAGAATTACAGAGAAATACCTGCCTCGAGTGGTAATCACATACATACTGAACTATTTTCAGGCTTTTTGATTTCATTGATCTCACTCATACATCTACCTGTTAATACCTGTGATTAACCATAAACTGTATAAGTCTAAGAGAAAAAAAAAAAAAAACAACAAACCAAGCCTCATAATTTCCTTACTTTCCATTCTAATTGAGAAAAGCAATAGCTGCAAAATTGATGTAATAATTCTGCAACTCTTTCAACAGTAGAATTTCCTCCAGTGAAGACGTCTATTTGTGCAAGTAAAGCAAAGATTGAAGTTCAGAGGGGATGCACTTTTTCCTTGACAAAGGATTACATTATGCTTCTTCTGCAACAAAACTGGCTGAAGAGGTTTCTGCCAGCCTCAGCTGCCTGCTCACAAATGCTACACTGCAGGTTGCAAGGCCTTAACTACAGACTACTTTCTGAGCTGAACTGCACCAACAAATTGGTTGTGAGATTTCCACTCAGTCTGTCAGAGCCTGAACAACCTTTTATTCTTTCACTCATGTCCACTACAAGTTATCTTTGAAAGGTTTAGTACAAAACATACATCTCAAGGTATTACTGCATACAACAGAGAAAGCAGCCAACATCTGGTGTAACAAGATAAAGGCTAAAGAACAGGAGGTGAATTAGGAATGAAAGAGGGCAGAGTTGTAAGATCTTCAGAGGACTTAGAGGTATGGCCAAGGCAATGGCTCGCTCAAAAAGACAGCAAGAGTGATGTAGTCAGAAGGCAAAAAAAGCAACAGACATCCCTGAGGAAAAGCAATTCATCATCTTTGCAACATTTCAGATTACTAGAAACAAACTACAGGAAATTCAGAAGGACCATGACCACCCACAAAAATCAAACAGGTTTCTTCAAACCAACAACACAGAAAATTCAGAACAAACCATCTTCTGCTGTCACCTACAACCTTTTAAAAAGGCAGAACTAGTTGTATATTGTATCCAAAGTAGCTCTTATTTAAACCACATTTTCCAAAGCAATTTTCTACCACTATCCTCAAAAGCACTCCAAAACATTCATCCCAGCTACTTTAAGCTCCAATACCCCTTCCTGTTGAAGTTCACAAGATCACTATCACTTAGGTTGGAAAAGACCTCTGAGGTCATCAAGTCCAACCATTAACCCAACAGTGCCAGGTCCACCACTAAACCATATCTCCAANCCTATTTCCCTACAACCTCCTTTCAGGTAGTAGTGGAGAGTGGTAAGATGTCCCTGAGCCTCCTTTTCTCCAGGCTAAACAACCCTAGTTCCTTCAGCCCCTCCTCCTAAGACCTTTTCTTTAATCCTTTTGCCAGCTTTGCTGGCCTTCCCCATGAGCAGCATGGCAGTACAGCTCTGCAACAGCAAAGAAAGCATTAGTGCAGCTGTCCCAGTCTGCAAACTGTAACTCAATCTGCTGTATTGTCAAACACACAGTTCTCTTCGAAGTTGCTACTAATATTAGGTTATATATAAGCACACACATACTAAATCTGTTCTTCTCACCTCATTAAAGTTGCTCTGTTCCATCATCTCTGCTTTGTGATTTTACCATGCTACTGAAACTGTTGGAAGCTGAAGGACACATTATGACCTAGATACCAACTCTCTCTCATATGCACTAGCTGGTGTCTGTAGTGCTATTATGTAAGCATACTTTGCTTAACTATTTCAAATTACAGCCTTTGCAAATCTAATGGTTTGTGATTTGTGACTTTTAGGGGAACTAACCCTCTAGTCATTATAAATCATTATCTACCCTGCTTTTGCACTTGTCAAGTAATGCACACGATTGCTCAGAAAGCACACCAATTTCAACCTATGAACAGTATCAGTATCAGTCCTGGGTGGCTTGTCTTTCCCAGCAAAAAGAACCAGGTGAATGAAAGCTGGCACTCCTAAAGGCAACAGGAATTTTCTCAATGATTTCAGCATGGATAGTATTTCATCTTTGGTGTCTCACGATTATTTCCCAGTGCTCAGAGCTCCGGTGACACTACCCTGTACCTGTAACAGTAGAGGGTCAGGCAGGATAAAGATGAGAAGCATGTTTTTTCCAACTCCAAGAGGAAGTGGTGCACTTGGTGTGAGAAGCTTTTGCAGAAGACCTACTCTCTTACCTCCAAGTCTCACTAAACACCGGGAACCTGAGACAGAAGACTAACCAAGCACACATATAAAGCTCCAGTGTCACGTTTCAATCCCAGTTAGTCAGTGGACCAGGAACAGGACGGAAATCAGCGCTTGCTGTTCAGGCAACTGGACCAGCAATCAAAGCAGACATATCTAATTGCACTTCCACACATTATTCTGGAGCAGGAACAATGAGAGGCACCTCTGGGCTTAATAATGACAAATATTTTTCCTGAAACTTTTCATTACATTGCAGGCTTGGACATTTTACTAATTCTCTGTATTCAACAATCTTTTCACTTATGCAGGAGGGAAAACTCCAACATATTTTAGCAATGCAATATATACAAAACAATACAAAAAAGCTAAACACAGATATTGCCAGGTGCTGAGCTGGTATCAGTCAACTTCCCTGGCCTCTCCTGATACCTCATGTGACCACAACATGCATTTCCTACTTTTTCACTTGCCCTTGGGTGCAAACAACCAAAAAAGCATCTTTACTGTCTGTAGTTTGGTTCCCTCCAGATGCATAGCAGCAGGATTCAGTAACCAAACAGTTTTCTAGTAAAGTATACAAACAACCTCCAGATTTTAAAAACAGGAAGTCAGTCTAAACACAGACCTCATACTTAACATCTGCCATCACCTTAAATTCAGCATGGTATGCTCAGTTTCTTCAGATTCCTTCCAAATATCCTTCACATCTTCATATTTATCTGAAAAATGAAATGTCTCCTGAGGAAGGGTGAGTTGCTCCCAGCCCCTTAATAGCTAGGATCTTTGTAGTTTTATGTCTAAAGTGGGCGAAGCAGTTGTGTCATTTCTGGCTGAAAGTAGAAGTCAATTATCATCCTGTTACTTCTGCATATCTTTTTTGGGTGGGAGGTGCAGGGCTGCTTTAACAGTAAGTTGTTACTCTGCTTCCCTCACCTCCCAGTAACTCTTCATCAGGCCAAATAATATAGCCCCATAAAGCAAAACCTAATATACAAAGCTTCATTTTGCTGATAAGGTCATTTGCAGCCCTCAGAGCCATTACAGAGCAGGCCTGTATTTGCCACAGATTCATAAAAAATATTGACATTACAAAGAAAACTTAAGTAGACAGGATAATTACAAAACTGGACTCTGTAGGTGTTGCTTTGATAGAAAGAGCAGATTTCTGATTGAGAGTGAAAACACAGTTTTAAGTCCTGATGGCATGCTTTACTCCAAAAACAAAGATGCTAACCTGCTCTATCTTCAGTAAAAATAATGACACGTGGCAGCTCTTACCATTATTTTGCAGCAATTCAACCTTTGACAGGCTGTTGTTTCAACATGGAATCATGCAACAGTCCAGTTTGGAAGGGACCTCAAAA
>VZTN01034093.1:21355-34059 GCA_013400515.1 Erpornis zantholeuca | reverse complement strand
GGCTCTGTACATTTATGGGGATGGGCTCAGTCCCTTATTGTTTCTCGTTAAAAAAAAAGAAAATTAATTTCTTTAAGATTGAAGTCCAAATGTGAAAATACTCATTATTTGTATATCTTTAATGTCAAGCATTTTAGGCTTTTAGCAGTTTTGATGGAGTCACCATTTGAAACAAGGATTTGAATTGGTCTGACTAAACCACTGTAGGTGGGAAAAGATTATGTAAAACATCCCTGAAGAGCTTTTTTTCACTTTCTCCAATGAGCATTATCTATTATTTTTCCAAGCTTCTTGTCTTGGGCTTGGATTTTTTTTGCTTTCCTTGCTGTCTTGACCAATCTAGCTGCTGCTAGTTTTTGTCTGAGAATTATTGTCACTACTAAGAAAAAGAAATTGCAAATCTGAACAATAGCATAATTTTAAACTGCATTTTAACTGTTTCACTCTTTTTTTTTTTACTTGTTTCCACTTAAAAATATAGACATTTTATGTGTTTTCTTGCATTTTATCTACAACACATTCTACGCAGTAGAGAGTGAATATTCTAGGCATAGGCGTTGCTACCTTGAACAGCAAAAACTTTCACTAAACTCAGTGGGAAAAGATCATTTTTGGGAAATTTTAGGATCACTTAAAGATCATATAATGGAAAGACGTATTAAAGGAGGAACACTCTATATTCCTACTGACAATTGCATCTTAGATCTGCAATTAGATTTTCCTTTCTTAGGAAATTCTTTCCTTTCTTTCCTTTCTTTCCTTTCTTTCCTTTCTTTCCTTTCTTAGATCTTCCTTTCTGATTTTGGAGTCTGTATGACTTGGAAGTAGGTGGGCATGCCTTTTCATAGTATCATAGGGTAATTCAACTTGGAAGTATTGTCAGGAGATCATCCTCTGGATTGTACTAATGAGGAGAAAGGTTTCCCTTACACCCTGTGTGAACTTCTCCTGTTCCAGCTTATGCACACCTTGTCCTGATACATGTGCTGCTACAGAAAGCCTGGCTCTGTCCACATGACCTGCTTGTAGGTGGAAAGGCTGATCTGAGGTGCTTCCAGAGCCTTACTGTCTCCAGGCAGGAACAGCTCCATCACTCAGAGTCCCCTTGCACGACCAGTGTCCCAGCCCTTGAGATTCTGCAGAGCTCACTTGTCATCAGTGCAACCTCAGTGTCCATTGTCCAGTGATTTGCATAATTACCTGTCTTATCTATGTATTTTGCCCTGTGACCTATTTTAGCAATGCTTTTAATTCAGAAATGAGACAAAAGTGTATTTTAGTATCTTCAGTGGCTACCCACCAATGTCAGCCTTGTAGTTCCAGGTGCCTCTTAAAATGTGAAGGTCGATGGAAATTAAGATGGCAAGTACATTCCTTGAAGCTCAGCANNNAAGATGGCAAGTACATTACTTGAAGCTCAGCAGAAGATTATAGGAACACTGTTACCTGAGTAAGAACATTTCAGATTGCTAAGGCATCTTGGAAAATTTATTAAAACTGTTCTTCTCATGTAAAACGTTTTGTGTACAACCATGCTACACTGAGTAAGAATGATTTTTTAAAAAATATTGCTTTTGCTGTGGACCTCTAAAATGCCATGAAACTTACCAATTAATTTATAATTAACTTTTAAATAGTTCAAAGTTTTGAAATATTAAATTTTTAATCTTTTAATAGTTCAAAAATCTTTAAAAACAGGTGGCTAAAATTTGGGCCTGGAATATGCATGCTGTGATTTCATTTTGAGAAGTTCTGAGTATTTATAGACCTCACTGAAACACTGGGAGGTTCAGATGCTGGTACTGAGTGGCAGTGGTGGAAATTCAGGAGCCTTTACACATTCAAATCTACACTTCAGCACCTTGGTGGACTCATTATCATGTAGCACCTGGGAGATCTGATTAGCTGTTATCAAAGTCTGTACTTCCTTCTCAGTTTTCTGCCAAATTAGTACTCTTCAATCCCATGGCGAAGTTGACCAAGTCCATTTAAAGATTAGGAGATCAGAATGTAAATTACAGGAAAATGAGCCAAACCTGTGGGTTTAACACCAAATCAGTCTCTGAGGCAAGCACTGTGGCTTGCACCACTTGTATTTCTCCACAGTGTGATAATTTCATTGGCCAGACTGTTCAGAAGAAACAAATGGATGTGAGTTATACAGATGATCCCAAACAATTATGAGCAAAATCCAGCTGCTAAAATCTATTATGTATTTATATCTACCAGGAAAAAGAAAGAATAAAAAAATTAAAGCGGTAACTTGTGCAAATTATTTTTCATATGCTACATACAAAACTCATCCTGGCATAGAGGATTGGACAGGCCTTGGAGTTACAGGAATATCAAATAAAAAATGTAAATTTTTATCTTTAGGGAGTTGTGAATTTCCATTATGATACCTTGTGAATGCCTTGGTCTATATAAAAATGCTATGCTTCACCAGAAAGCATGGAATCCTAGTTCTTCAGAGGGATAAGATACAGATGTTTCTGTTCTGGTGATTCATTGTGTAGTAAAATGTCACTGCCTAGAGAACAGCTCAGCATACTGAAATTTCATTTCGCCTGATTCGCATTTGGAGGAAAAGAAGGAAACATTTTTATGTAAGAAAAGAAAAAGAAAATAAAGGAAAAGAAGGAAAAAGAAAAAGAAAGAAATAGCAGCTGTTTGAAATTTGTAGAGAGGCTTGGAATGTAGCTTTATTTGACCTGTATTGTAGGGAGAAGGCAAGCAGAGAGGTAAAGGTGCAAAAGAGGTCTATGATACTGTTCTTAAGTCTGTCATAAGAACACAGCTATCAGAAATGCATTCAAGTGAGATCAAAATTGAGTATGCTCTTTTGCTTGTGTTGTGCAGACAAATATGTTTGGGAACCAGGGCTTTCGAGGCAATATTCTTATTGTTCAAACGCCTCAAGCCAAGTCTCTTAGAATTAAGGTGATTTTACTTTAGTGCCAGAATGAGGGGTTCTGTTTCTAAATACATGCACTCCACTCTGAGTTACTTTGCCTGCATTTGTGAATGGAGTTCACAGACCTCAGATTCAGTACAAAAGCATACTCCATGATGATCCAGGAGTTTCAGAATGTGATTTACAGCAAAGGGAATATGTATGCCAGACAATATAAAATACGGAAGAGAAAGATGTTTCTGAAAATTTATTTCTCTTCTGGTTTTAGGAGCTTGTCCACATGGTTTCAGAGGTTCTTATACCTTTCTGTACTTAAACATCCAGACATCTTTGTTTCTTCATTTAAACACACAACCTTCTTTAACACAAGTCCTTCTTTAGATTGGGGGAATTAAATTGACATTTCCACTTCCCAAAAAGTTTCCACTTCCCATGAAGTTGTACACTTCATGTACAAGCCTTGAAGAGAGGGATTAAAAATAGTCTCTCACTCCTGTTCTAACTATGACTCAATGTAGAAAAATATTTGAGATTTGTAATCTTGATTTAAGCAGAGAGTTAAACATGATTTCATATCTCAAGGATGGAGGCACTTACCTGCTGGGGGAAGGAGGAAGGGAAGCAACCTGGATTCTGGCCCCTGCTTCAAGCACTATTTATGCATGTTACTCAAATTACAAATGCAAAATGTGTAGGCAGCCCCTGGGGCAATAACCCAGGACTTCCTCTTCAAAAGGAGCATCTATTAGGATTGCAAATTATCCTCTCTCCATGAATCTTGCTTCCTGTCCAATACAGAAGATGGCTTCAGCAGGCATGACAGACAGTTCTCCAGCCTGAGCTTCACCTTGAGTTGATGCTGGATGCACTCTTGGGACATGTGGGAAAGAGGTCCTTGGAAGGAGACTGGCAGTGAACCTGCATCTACCAACTCAAGAACAAGTACCTTACTTACAAGTATGATATTATGTAAAATGTTGGCTGTTGTGCTCCCACAACCTCTGGATGTGTTTCTGGGAGAAAGTCTCTGGGGCTGTTGTGATTTATGATGAGGCTGGTCTATGGTAGGCATGCTCAGAAGATGCTTACTTCATGAAGCCTCTCAGGATATGCCACACCTGTACATCACAAACAGGCTTTGATGCAAGGTAGGTTTCAAGATTTCCAGCTGTATTGAAATAGCAGTAGCAACGAGAGATGCATTTTCTGAACTTTTAAATACTTTTATCAGCAAAAAACAAATGTAGATTTTTGCGGCCATTTAGCATGCACGTACTCATGTAAATATATCTTCTTGTAATTTTTGTTTCTTTTTTGAATTTGTCCAGTGGTGGTGCTCTCAAAGTTATTTTTGTGAACCAGCAGCAGGACATAAAACTAGAACCCAGACATCCTGCTCTGCTACAGTCTCTCTGTAAGACATGTAAATATATTTACAATTAAAACCAGTATTTTAATGTTGTTGTTTTGTTGGAAATGAAGTAGCTGGCACCTAACTGAATCTAGGAAAGATTTTCACTGGTAGTATCTATATATATTAAACAGGTCGTTTCTCTGTCATTGACATGTATTTATTAGTTCCTTGAGAAGCTTTCCAATAGATTCTTTTTCCATACCTTTGTTCTCCTGGCCCCTGTTCTCTTTTATTCTAGGTTCTGTTCCCTTAGGAGACCAAAATCCTGCTCCCTTTGCTCTACTCACCATGTACTTCCTTCCAAAGAGACTATTTGTCTAAATGAGGTAACAAGGGGTAATATGAGGTAACGGAAGGGCAAATATTTTTGCTATTGCTGTGAATACAGTATTATAAATGGATGCTTTTGGTTTTTATATATTCAGAGATAAATAAATTATGCTTGCTTTGGATAATGCTAAACAATCCATAACAAATAAGAATTTTATATATAGTAGAAAATATACAGAATACTATATCAGGAAATTCTTCAAGTATTTTTATTTAAACTAAAAGAGTGAATAAACTTCACTCATACCTCAATTCAGGAAGGTACTTAAAATATCACTGAATAAGATGCATAGGCACATTTTTAAGTTTTATGTCATGTGATAGAGAAATTTCTGTAAGTGGAGCCTTATTTGTGAGAACAGCACGATAGCACAGACTGGGATTTTGGTTCCTGCTGTGATTATGCTGGTTACCTTTCCTCAATTCACTATTGTATTACTATTAGTAGCCAGTCTCAAACAGTGTCCAGTCTTAACATAGGCTGAGCAAAAAGAACTTCTGAATTAAACTTCCTTTTGGAAGAAAAATATTTTCCAAGTGATAATGTGCTCTTTGATTTTTTGTTGGATTTCTTCTTTTTTTGTCTTTGGTCTTTGTTACACATCATGAATTTGGGCAAGTAGGTCCTGTTTTAATTTTTTCTATTGGTCATCTAAATGGATCTGATGCATAGCAAAAATTGAAATGCATATTCTAATTCTCCTAGAAATATAAAAGTAAATAATATCTACAATAAAGCGTGGGGGAGCAGAAGGAAGGGATGCCATCCAGAAAGACTTGGACAGGCTTGAGGGTTGGGACCATGCAAACCTCATGGAGGTCAGCAAAGCAAAGAGCAAGGTCCTACACCTGCATCAGGGCAATCCCAGACACACCTGCAGGCAGAGGAGCGATAGAGAGCAGCCTTGCGGGGAAGGGCTTGGAGGTGATGGCTGATGAAAAACTCAACATAGGGCAGCAATGTGCACTTTCAGCCCAGAAAGCCAAGGGAATCCTGGGCTCCATCCAAAGGAGAGTGGCTAGCAGGCCAAGGGAGGGGATTTTGCTGATCTGCTCTGCTGAAACCCCACATGGAGTGCATCCAGCTCTGGGGTCCCAGACATAAGAAAGACATGGAAGTGTTGGAGCAAGTCCAGTTGAGGGCCATGAGGTTGGTAAGGTGGCTGGAGCATGTCTCCAATGAAGTCAGGCTGAGAAAGTTGGGGCTTTTCAGCTTGGAGAAGAGAAGGTTGTGTGGAGACCTCATAGAAAATTTCCAGTATCTGAAGGGGCCTGCAGGGAAGCCGGAGAGGGACTCTGACTCTTTGGCAGGAACTGGAGTGACAGGGCAAGAAGGAATGGGTACATGCTGAAAGAGGGGGAATTCAGACTAGTATTAAGAAGAAATTCTTTACTGTCAGGGTGGTGAAGCCCTGGAACAGGTTGCCCAGAGAAGCTGTGGATGCCCAACCCCTGGAAATGTTCAAGGCCAGGCTGGATGGGGCATTGAGCAACCTGGTCTAGTGGGAGGTGGCCCTGACCATGGCAGGGGAGTTGAAATAGGTGATCTTAAGGTGATCTTAACCCAAACCACTTCATGATTCTACACAACGACATTTTTAATTGAGAGCATTGAGAGGGGAACAAAAAAGAGAACTCTCTTCTCCTCTGTCACTGTACTTAGACTTAAACTTAAATAGTAATGGACTGGAGACATTGCCCCTATCTGAAAATAGGGTTTCTTATATCAATATGAGCTGAGAGATTTGGCCTTATACAATGTTGCATGGTGTAAAAGAATCCAGAGGACCAGAAATATTCAGAACGAAAGACCGAGGACTGCCTCTAGGGAAAATTCCACTTTTTATTTTTTTTTTTCACTCATCATTTATTTACAAATACACATTATAACTTTTATATACATTGCACATTTACATGGTAGAAAAGTACAAAACTATATATTTAAATGAATTTATATTTAACTCGCCATGTTTGAAAATATAAAATTGCATCAGAAAAAAAGTATTATGAAAAGCAAGAAACTTGAACTGATAAAGCTTTGATATAACTTTTAGCAACACACCGATTGGGAAAGAAAACTTTGAAAGCGGTACTGCAAGACCATCTTAAAGGAAACACCTGATAAAATACTTATGCATGTTACAAAAAATAAAACAATAAAAATAAAATAAAACCTTTATTCTCATTACAGTTAGGCCTGTAGCTGTTATCAAACTTCACAATCCAATTTCTTTGGGTTCAAAATTTGTATAGTACAGTATAAACTCTCAATACACTGAGATCATTTCAGTACACAATGTGATCAGAAGTAGTGAAAATGAAGTGTAAGAAGTTTCCTTAAAGATCACCTCACTGCACCTTGAAAGTATACTTAAGTCAGTTACAACGCCTTTTGGTCAGTCAAGATTCCTTGTAAACAAAAACACGAGGGATCTTTAATGTACAGAACCGTCAAAGAGAAAATCCAATAAATAAACATAACAGAAACTGACATGCAAGTTTGTTAAAGTGTAAAAGCGCTAACATCAGTGAAATGAAGAAATGAGATCATGTGGGTAGGCTCTAAGGAATGGACTTTCATAGTTTACAAGAAAAAAGAAAAGCTTTACTTTACAAGCAAGAGACCTCACAATAAATAACACTGCTCTTCCCGTAACGAATAAATTTCTTCAAAAAACAAGGTGTACGGTCAACCAGACATTTTATGTATAAATTATAAAACATGACACAGTATAAATAAATGTCTACGAGACTCAACTATATGTATACTTTTTTTTTCTCCCCAAAATAAATAAGCATACACTTATTTACAGTACGGACATTGATTTTGTGCCCAATGGCTGTTTCAATAGTGATGGAGGTTTTACCACTCTAGAATGGAAGATATAGGAAAGCTGTAGTCCTGGTCTTCATCTTCATCTTCATCCTCTGGGTCTTCATTAATTGCTAGATGGGGGAATACAGGGGAGCTGTTGTTTAAATAAGGACAACAACAGCGCAGAAGCAGCTCAGTGCATGTTTTCAAAGCCCTCTGAACAGCCATAATACAGCGTTGCATTTTATGCGACTTGTAGTGAGATGCTCTTTGGCATCTGCTGTTATGCAATAAGGTTTTTTATACATAATCTATGAAGTCATAACTGCAGAAAGTTCTGAAGAATCAATGGCTCAGGTTTTATTGGCAGATTCCTGAAATCAAATAAAAAGCGCTCTGGTGTTTTAGTTTAATTGCTTTGTGTCCTTCATTGAGAGTTAGTAGAGGCAACTGTGCTAAACCAGGTGCCACGTGCTACCTTTAAGCTTGTTCTTTTGGACCGACTTAAGAGTTTATCCAGGTGTTAATAAAGCAATCAGCAAAGCACATGAGAGCAGACAAAGTACAAAAAAAGTCACTAGAATTACACTCCTCGGGCAACCCCTTTCTGATAGAATGGCTTGTCCTTGGAACATCCCCAAAAACTCCAACTTGAAGGCCAGCTCGTTGTTGGAGATCTATTGCATTTTATCAGCAACCAAAGTGTGTGCGTGAAAGATAGATACTTATATTCTACTGTACCTTGAATCAATAAATCAAGCTTTCTTATGTTTAAAGGTGTAAGTCTTCATTACCTAGGTATCGCCTTCAGAAGCCTTAAGTGTCTGCAGAGTTAAAAATCTCACTTACAGTTGCAAGATCCAGAGTGCTTAACTTCTAGAAGCACACCCATGGAGCAAGCTGCCTCTTTCATGGCACACTCGCTCGGGTAAGTTGTGTTATCGCTGGCACACACTGCTTCTTCTGACTTGCTTTCAGGGCATAGCTCATCACAGAGGGCGCACCGACCTCTGCCAACCTTAAAATCCCACAAGCATTTCTTCCCGGCACTGCACTGAATGTCTTCGCAGGATTTGGCTTCTAAAAATAACACAGAATACTAGACGTAAGTGAAAAGATACAGCGAAAATCAAAGCAAAGCAAAGCAAAGTAACCCCCAAATCCTCCCTTTCCCCTGTGAACTGTGAAGAAACAAAGCTCAGATGTAGTAGATGTGATGATACTTGCTGATTTTGCTCAAGCAAGTATTCCCTTGGACAACATTGCCTGTCTATATGTGGGGGAGGAAAGACAGCTGTGCCAGCAAAGCTTGGCCCTGGGAATACAGAATTACATTTGCCTATTGCACATGACTTTCCTGCTCCATTTCATGTCAGTGGAAATTTGGCTCCCCAAATTAGTGGTAAATGCAGGATTTGTCAACTGGACCAACATTTCTAAATCTATTATTTTTAAACTAACCCACAGAGAGCAGTTGTCTACAATATTTTAAAGGGAATTCACCTCAACCTATGGCCAACTACAACCTGAGACTCCCCCAGATTCCCCCAGCAGTTTTGGGGAGCAGATGCCACTCTGCAGGTGCTTCATCATAGTTCACTGCACTATCAGTCCTTTCTGGAATCACTCACAACATAGAATGTCAGGGTGCACAGAAATTATTTGCCTATCTTCACCCACCCACTGTCTCCAAACCCCACAATTATTTCCAAAGAGAAAAAAAGTGATCAGATGTTTTCAATTTAGGTAACATAATCTTTGCCAAGACCACTTGAAGACAATTGTTTCCAGGAACACAGGCCCACTGAATACAGAGACCTTATTACATTGTAACCATCTTATCATCCATTTCAGGGACGCTTCTTCTCCCTTGGACACTAATGTCAGCACATCCATAGTAGGATCAGGCCCTCTGGTTCCCCATCCCTACTGCAATCTTTTCCAGGACTAAGTTCACCCTGGCTCTCCTCTTCTGGGAGGGGAGCGCTAACCCAGGCTGCTGAAGTCTCTCTTCCTCCCCAGCCCTAGCTACTTCCTTCCAGTTACGCACACGGGATACTCTGAAACAGGTGATTGAGGAAGCTCCCCCCACTCTCGGTCTCCTCCAAAGACACTTACTGACGCATTTCCCTTCATAGGCTAATCCAATGGATCTTCCCAGGAGGCAGGTAGCTTTCCTCAGGTGGCAGGCACTGGCGTAGGTTATGCCGTCATTCCCACAGAGGTACTGCTCAGGGGAGGTAGGCTCTGGGCAAATTCGATTGCATGTCACACAGTAGGCATTGTTGGTTTGGTCAACCACACATGTGGAGCTCCCTGGGCATAAGACATCCCTGCAGGTCTCTGAAATACAGACAGAAACACAGTGATTAGTAGAAGATACCAGGATCCCAGTGAGGAGTGAAGAGGTGACAACAAGAACAAATCATCAGGTGGAAGCCTTCAGCAGCCCTCCTCATTTAAGGGCTGGTGGAGGATGCCTTCCCATCTCAGGGTAGGTGGTGGAACACAAGTGCTGCTACACTATGGGGAACTCTCAGTTCAGCTACATCCTTGCCTGTTGGGCACAGTCTAGTTACTGTCTCCCAACCTGGTTCCTGTGAGGAAGTACATCCAACATCTCCTCCCTACACTCAGACAGACACCCTTTGGCATTCGAGGGAGATTGGATTAGATTTGCAAACCTACTTTTGCATTTGCCCTGATACTGGACTTCAAGTTCAGGCTGTTCTTTACATCTGGCTTTGAGAAGGGCGCACTCGTTCCTGTAGGTTTTCCCATCTAAGCCACACACAGGGCCCTTCCAAGTGATATTAGAGCAATCCGGAGCACAAACACACCGAGGTTTGTTCTTCTTGTTCATTTTACATTTCTTCCCGGGTCCACAGTCCACATTCTCACATGTTTCTGATGGAAGGAAAGAGGCACCACTTTAGTACCAAGCGTGCAGAACAGACCTGGTGTCAAAACTGCTTAAAGAAAAAAAGATAATGTGAACCCAGAGCACAGAGCAAAACCATCGTTCCCCCCCCATTCCAGGACACACCGCTCGAGGTAAATTCCCTCCGCCAGTGAGGGCAGGGGGAAGAGAGGGTCTCCCTCCTCCTCGTGATATGCAAGGTGGAGGGCAGAAATGGGGGTCCCCTCCTAGATCTCGGGGCTGGTGTGAGACGCCCCTCAAAGCCCCGACGAGGAAGAAAGCGGGAAGACCTCTCTGCCTCCCTCCAGCTCCCTCCCCGCTCCTCCTCCCCCAGACCAGCAGGGAGCAACTCGCCAGCACCCCCTCACCTTTGCACGGGATGCAGTTTGGGGCTCCCCCATTAAAAATCATCCACTTAAAAAGCGTGTTGTCGTTGACGTCCTCCGCCGTCCAGGACGTGGTCAGGCGGCCGCTCTTGCAGCACTCCTCCTTGCTGAGGTCGGTTTTGTAGAGGACCTGGCAGCGCCCGTTCCGCGCCTGCCGGAGCCAGCAGTTCCCAGCTGCGGGGCGGGGGGCGGGGGGGACACCCAGACGGATCAGTGGCGGCCACCAGTGACCCAGACACAGCACGTGCGCCTTGCCGTGACTTTTACTAGACTGTTTCCTTTTATTTGTCCCGTTTCATAACCCGCAGCTACTATGGCCCATTTGGAAGCGCAGTTTAAAAAACAAACAAACCCTCCCCGCCCCCCCCAACCCCCCCCCAAACCTAACCAAACAAAAAAATCCACCCCCAAAACCACAAAAGAACTAAAAAACCCAAACCAAGAGAACAACAAAACAAAATCCAAAACAAAACAAAATGAAAGAAAGGGAATACCCGACCAAAACAGAACGAGAGTTTTTGGAGGTATTTATTCCATATGTAGAGCAGAAGGAGCACTGCCGACACGTGACAGAGGCTTGAAAAGGATGTGCATTTAAAAGGGAATAAAAAGAAAATCGCGCTTGCAAATTCCTTCCTCCTCCCCCTGCCCTCTCCTCCTCACCGCGGCTGCACAGCAGCATTGTTTTAGTGCCGCACAGTTTCACTCCCAGCCCATTTTGCAATCTGCACGAATTGGGAACATTTGCTGTTAGCGAAGTCTTTCGAAATCTCCACATTTTGCTGTTTCTATTAACAAATGTCTCCTTCGCTAAAATAATTCAGCAGAGTTCCAAAAAAAAAGTGAGCAAAGTACATAAAATACAAGGACACTTTGAGTAGGAGGTCCCTACAGAGTTTTTAAAATCGATCAAGCTGGAAAAGTTATAGGTGCCATCTCTCCTGCAAGCATTTCAGAGGAAAGTACACTGTCCTTACACCGGATAGAGTGGGTTTTGTTGGGGTTATTTTTTGCCTTTTTCTTCCTCTAGTATCCCTGTAATGTGTGGAGTCAAGCCAAGAACATTAGTCCAAGCAACTCCCCCTTTTTAGCTGAAGCATTTTGGTTGGGATGAGCCTCTCGTGAATAACCAATGTGACTTCTCCAGCAACTCAATACCAATTGATTCTGCTGCTAATCCAGCCAGGGCTCGATCCTGCCTCCTTACTCCGATGGGAATGTACCGCAGTGAGGGGTCAGGATCGGCCAGCCGAGATGTCGCTGGGCGCGGGGCAAGAACCCCCTTAGCTAAAAATCACTGAACAAACAATGCCCTTAAAAGAAAAAAAANAGCTGAATCAATCATCCCTGGTCCCAGCGGAGAGCAGGCCGTGATTGATTTGCTCTCCCTGATGGTTGGCTCTGAAAGGACACACTCTCATTACAGTTTGTTGCTGGGTACCGTTCTTTACTCCAGGTCTAAATTCTCTAAAACCTCCCACATCCACCACGGGATGATTTGGTACCACAGTTTCCTTTCAACTCCCTGTGAAAGACCTAAAAAAAAAAAAAAAAAAAAAAAAAAAAGTTTTGCATCTTACATTTTCCTACGTAAAATTAACTTATGCTCTATATCGGTACTGGGGAAAAAAAAAAAAAAAAAAAAAAAAGAATTGTAAAAGAAGCAATGGCAAGCCAGATTGTGGCTGGAACATGGTCAGGAAAAGGGGAAAAGCCCCACACTAAAAATCAGTATTCCCTTGAGTCGAAAGAGGGCTCTTAATAGTTGTCAATATCAGGTTCGGATTTGTCTCGTTCACATGGGGAAGAAAAAAAACCAAACCACCAACTTTTTTAAGCATACTCTTCAGCGCAGGAGAATTTATAACGCCAATTTTTATTCAGACACGCACACTCCCCACCCCCCCCCCAAAAAAAAAAAAAAA
>VZTN01034093.1:4700-18796 GCA_013400515.1 Erpornis zantholeuca | reverse complement strand
CGGCCCGGCTCGGCCCAGCACGGTCCAGCACTGCACAGCCCGGTCCGGCTCGGCACGGCACTGCACGGCTGCCGGGCGTGCTTGCGGGGTCAGGCTCACCTTCCCGTGTTCCGTTTGTGTACGTTTTTTTAGTAATTGGCCAATACGGTGTTTATCCTGATAATGTTTTCAGTTATAGTGAGGCGTTTTCAGGCCGTGTTCCTGGAAATGAAACGCTGAATGGGTCGATAAGGTTTGCACATGTGCTTCATGCATGCATCATCAGGAGATCAATATGATTGCGCTGGTATGGAGATTCGTATCACACCTGTTCACTGACATCACATAGAAACAGCTGCTGTTTCTTTCATTGTTTTCCTTTTTTTTTTAACTTTTCTTTTTTTAAATGCCAGATATTGGGTTTGTGAGTAAGAACATGTCAGGGAATATTATGTAATCAGAAATGTTTTCTTCTTTTTCACTGTGTGTGCCACCCTTTATGAATTCCCCACCTCTTTCTGCTTTGCCAACAATCACATTTAAATTACCAAAAAACCAGCGGGATCAATCTGTAACTGAATTGTCAGGCAGCACAAGGAAAGAGTGTTGTTTTCAGTCTGACAGGTTTCAAAACTTCTTTCTACCAAGAAATGTATGCATTTTAATATAGGCTTTTGGATGTGAATCCAATTTTTGCAGCTGGCCCTGATCTTGGAATAATAGAGCCTTTAAAAAAACCCTTATATACTAACATCTCAGACTTTCAGAAAGTTCAGATTTGGCTCTCAATTTACATATTTGTGTGTCCTACTTCTAATATAGCTATAGCTACAGCAAACTTAATAATCCAAAATATTAAGTGGCTGGCCTCTGAGGAAAATAGCAGCAAAATACTGAGAAGGAAGAAAAATAATCTGCAAATACCTCCTCAACATGTGATGTTAACATACACACACATGCATATTTAGACACACACATACATGCATATATTGCACATATACAGGGAGTATTTACTTTGTGATAAGTCAGTATTCACTGTTTTAGTGTAACTTACTACCTTTTATGCCTTTCTCCTCTGTGTTGCCTCTTAACGGAAGAGCGGTTTCTTGTATCAGGAGTGGAGCAGCTCAGAACCCTGTCTTTGATAAGGAGCATATCTGCAATGAAGTTTTTTGAGGTTGTGGGTGGGACTCCAGGCCAAAACTGATTATTTGGAAGGGATCTGGATTTTGATCAAGTGAAAATGGGAAGGCCTATCCTGGCAATCCAACATTCAAGGGAGCAGAAAGAGACTCGGACACCCTCCTGTGGTCCTGGATGTACGTCTGCATCATCCCATGCAGTTTCTCACACGACTGGCCTCTCCCACAGTGCAAGTACTCAAATAAAGGTACAACATCCTTTTCTGGTAGGATAGAAGACTTGTTGCCTTGCTTTGTTCCCATCTGCTTGCAACGATTATCACAATAAGAAAGGGCCTGTTTCTGGAGAACTGCAATTTTATGTAGGCTCCCCTCATTTGCATCTCAGATACTAAGGACTCTTCTGGGTATCATTGCATTGTTCCATTTGGAAAGCTTTCCCTCCACTTTTTTCTTTAACTGTAGGGAACACAGTCCTTCAAACACCCTTTTCAGAAGAAATTTCATGTGCTGTTTCTCAGCAAAAAGTAGCATAAAAATTTATATTACAGAAGTTAATTTCTTGATTTAACCAAGACTTTTGTGAAAAACAAGCAAACCGGTTCCTGATAAAACTAAGCTCTAAAATATGTGAACTGAATTCTAATATCAGGTATTGGATATGTGTGCTATTATACTGAAATTATTCCTACACATCAGTGAGGCTATTAAACATAGAACTTGCATTGCATGCTTTTGGGGAGTGTTGTGCTTATCAGATGAATGCAGGTATGCTGAACAGTTGTTTTTTCTTTTTTGTTAAGTTGAACTAAGAAGTTTTGTCTGTTATGTCAGATGGGGGGCAATGGAGTGAATAAAAAGGCAGTAGGGATCCTACCTGATAAATAACACTGGCACAGCAGTTCAGTCTGGTTCGTACTGCAGAAGTGTCATGTAGACAGGTGTCCTTCATGTTTTAGGTCAGATAAAACTGACATATGTGTGATATGAGCCAAACCAACCCCTTCCTTACATTTTTTTTTTTGTGGTGGTTCAGGGAATAGTAACAAAATTGTGTATCCCTCTACAGTTTGATGGATACTTACCTCTTATTGGAACTCCAAATGGGACGAGCTGTCTTAGACACTCCAAAGACATTCTCTTGTCTTGTGCTGGCAGTACCAGGGAGCAGCACTGAGGAAGTCCAGCAAGCCTTATTATTCAGTACCAATTTCAAACGAGATGTGATGTGGCAAGACAAGGATTGACACGGGAGTGGAATGAAAACAGGTTGCTAAACAAGTTGCAAAGCTTTCTGGGTTATTGAAAACTCGGACAAAATGCAAAATCCCAGCAGAAAATGGTATTGGAAAAAGCTAAGGAAACTCTTAAAAACACTAACTATCCGAAATAAAAAATTATAAAGGAGTCCACTGATCTATTGCTTGACTGTTTTTTTTTATGAGGTTGCTCCTCTGTATATTTTCAGGCAATATAAAACAACTAGAAATGTGCAACAGACCATGGAATTTCTAGGGCAGAAAAAGTCTCTCAACTTGTTGGGACTGCAGTGTTTTCAACAGCAACAGGAATTCTGACATAGATTCTGAATGAATTGTTGAAAACTTAAAAAAAAAAAAACCTTAAAAATATTTTAAATAGGAAAGAAAATATATTTATGGTGGGAAACCTGTTCTTAGGTTGCTTCTATTGTAAAGAAATGCCAGAAGGACAGCAGTACCAGCTCTAGACAGCCCATTTCCACATAAAGGCTTAAGAAGTGGCATAGTGGGAGGGAGCAGAGACAGAGAAAATCTGTCAGGCAGGACAGCCTCTGGGAGGCCATTTCAACCTTTGGCTGTCTTAAGTCATGTGTTAAGTGCAGAATGGCTCTTGCCCAGCTTCCTGACAGGAAGATTGCCTTTTCTACTTCCACAACTCTGCCAAGGGAAGCTATGACATTCTTGGTGACAAAACTTCAAATTTTTAGGTTGTAATAATAGATGAGGAGCATAGTGCTTTAGGAATAGTGGGGTTATGCGTGGGTATTGTGCTTTTAAGGTCTGAAACACGTTGTATAGCAGACTTCAAGAGACGTCAGTTGGCAATCAATTGCAGCTGGACCAGGACTGGAGTCTAAACCAAAGATAAAATGAGGACAGGCATAGTTTGTAAATAACTACTGTGAAAATTAAGTCCATTTTTGCCACTACTTCGTGTTTCTTCTTGTTAATTTGATTCTATTAGCGTTAATCTGAAGGGAAAATCTGATTATTTGGAAGTGTGGAGTCACATAGCTCTCAAATCCAAAAAAAGGCTGTGTTGGATTGTAGGTCCTGGATTGGAGCTTAATGAGTAAAAAATTCACTGTTAACCATGACAGCCAACTGTGACAAGCTGAATATATTGAGACAAAAAGGGTAACAAATGGACAATTTCCAGCTCAATGCATGTATCTGGTGATGTACTGGATCTTGTTTCTAGACTAAGACAGTAGGTACCTGAGTGCATCAAAGTTACAGCCTTGTTAGGGACAGATCATTAACTCCTTGCTGTGAGGTTTATATTGACTTTATTGCCCATCAAGGAAGAGGATCAGTTTTAATGGTTTACTTTCAGATATTAATGGAACTAAATGGGTTTTAGACTGCTATTTAGTCAGTGCCACCTTATTGGGACATTATCAAAAATGTCCTAAATTGTCTTACATGTTGGTAAATTCTAAATGTTCCAAATGGCACCTTTTAGTACTTCCTTAAACATGCTGGTCAGAAAAGAAATGAACCAGATATCAGCAAAAATGGTAATGTAAATGGGAATAACTGTGACAAAGAATTTTACAGAAGTCAAGGCAAAGAAAAGCTTTTTTCCCTTTTGTGGTGAGCTGCTTTATTTTTATGAGCAGAAAATGAGTGTATTTCAGGATTTGGAGAATCATCATACATGTACCACATCTCTTTGCAGGTCATCAAAATTTTTGGTCTATTATAAAGCACATTTTTGCTATCACAAAAACAACAATGAATTTCCAAAATTAATTTTTTTGGTACAAATAGAAACTATTGTGCTATATTAAGTACATGGCTCTACATGTACCTCTATAGACTTGTTCTACTGCAGTGCTAGATAAAGGCCATCTAAAGTCTTATTTTGAAGTCAGATTTTTATGTAATAAATACAAATACTAGCTAGCAGTATCGGAAGGATGAAGACTCCAGAGTAATTAAGGCTTTCTTTTGGGGCTTATTGCACAAATTTCTTTGCAGGGGAGGCCCTGTGTGGATTACTTAGTTTGTTGGCTTCACAGTATGTACTGTGGAAATTGTCTCCCTTCAGTAGCACTAAAATTGTCTTATGTCCTCCTAAAACTCCCCTGAGAAGGAGGTCTAGTGATTCTGTCCACTAATATGGTTAAGTTGCATACACTTTCTTCTACGCTTGATCACGAGGTGACTTGAGTAGCCACAAGTTATGGATAGAAAGGTATATATCCAGACTGCCAGGCCTTAGAGTACAGTACCCATTCTCCCTGGATGTCTGGGAAAAGAGATGCATCTTCTGTTCACCAGGTAGCAAGTTTACTTACAGGTTTGCAGGGCGGTCCAGAATGCATGGGTCTGAGTGTCTGATTTCTTGTCTCTGCCCTCACCCTAGCCTCTTCTCATGGTTTTCCCAATCAACTCTGGTTTCCTCTGGTCATCCGTGGGAGGGATATCTGTGGGACCTCAGACTCAGAGAACATGCTTCTCCTTAACAAGTCTTGTCATTGTACAAGACAATTGTGGAAGGAGGAGGAATAAGCATGGAGATCATCTGCGTCTCGGATGGGAGGGTTTGAGAGGTATGGGCAGGAAAAGGCTTTAGCCATTTTTCCATGTGATGTACCTATTCTGTGTAACTCCAGCTGCTGCTCCAGAAGCACTTTGGTAACTTTGTACAAATAACCTGGGTACACTTTAACTTTACAAATGACGCTAAATGTCTTTGTTCAGGCACAAAACCACATGCTCAAAGGCATATGGATAGCCTGTGGAATGGCAGGGATGAGCCCGAAATCTTAAGTAAATCTGTCTTCACTGACTGTTCTTTCTTGCTGCTGTGTTACCATATCTCATTTATGCATGTAAAAACTTGGATTTGCCCCACATTTTAAAATGTGAAATGATAAAAAAGGAGCTGGTTATTAAAAGAAAAGTTTCTCATACAATGCAGACATTGAGGATTTGGTCTAAATTAGGTGTCTGCTTTTTATTTGTGTCTATTACATTTACCATTGATCCACTTTCTTCTTTTTTTGAAGATGAAAGAATTATGAGGTTTGGTCATGAAGCTTGTCCTACTTTCTTTCATTATAGGCAGTAGAAGGTGACAGTAGTGTGGCCTTGAGTCCAAGTATTCCTTGTTCCTAGCATCTGAGTTCCACCCTAATTATACATTCTTTAAAGTCCCTATTTACAGGACTAAACTCAGTCTGCTTTTAGTCCTTCACTCACTGGCCGTGTGCTGCAGAGCTCATGGAACTTTCTGAGTGTCCTTCATGGTACCCAAAAGGAAGATGGAATTCTGTAGTGAGAATGCAGCTTAATACCCTTTCCATCTTTCTGTATAAAGAAGGCCATGTCTGCAAATGGGAAAAGTCACAAAATTGTTCTCTCAGAGCACCCAAATGCCCTCTAACCTGAATGCTGAAATAGTGCTATTTGCTATGTAGGGTCATAACCAGCAAATCTGTAAGGCTTGGCAGATCCTTGTTTCTCTGTAATGATGACAGTAATGGTTAACTACAAGATGCCTTAGTTACCACTCCTCTGACCAGAAGTTCTTACAAGTCTTTGTTTTTCATGATTGCTCACCTCATTGAGATGCAGTACTGTTGAGGTCAAGTGTTCTGATTTACATGTGTCACGAGGCTCGATTCAAACAAATCAGCTTAAATAAGTAGTTTTTAATTAAGTCATCTTGCTTCCCTACCTTCTGGTTTCTGAGAGGGCAATCACATTTTCATGACTTTCTGCAGAACAATGAGATTTTCAAGTAATTTTGTAAAAATTAAAGCAGAGACTCTGATATAATGTCTGGATTCCAGCATCTAGCATTTTAAGAACATCTATGTCCTCGACAGAAACACTATATTTTCCAACTGGGAAATTTAGGCCTGCAAGGTGTGGGGCTGTGCTGTACCTAAAATCTGTGAAAGCACAATAGCAAAAGCAGCCTACTTTGGGAAATGTGATTGTCAGAGAAAGACACTTTTCTTCATGTTCATTTACAGAAACTTAAGAGCATTTGGTGGAGGAGCAGGGGAGAGAGAAGGGAAGGGATAGCATGGGGTTAAATAATGGAACAGTTAGAACCTCTAGTGAGGACTGTAAAGTAAAGAATCAAATAAAACTCAGGCTATTAGATTTCAGTTGGTGTTTGTGGTATTTTAGCAGAGAAAAAAAATTTTTAAAGTGTCCTTAGTGGATATAAGGGAGGCTTTGACTAACAACTGAAAATCTAAGTGTAGTATTTTAAAACAATGTTCACTACTCCAAACTGACTTATAGCTACAAAGAATTCACAAAATAAGAGAGACCTCTTGAGGACTAAGAATGAATTCCAATAGCTTGGATCTTCTTAGATGTCTTTGATATGTGTGTAGTTTACCCATTGATAAAACAAAAGGGAAAGAGAATAAAGAAGAGGATTCCTGAGAAGGCCTAAATCAAAACTGATTTCATATCCATTAGGTGGAAAGAAAGTCTACAGCCCAGTTAGTGCTGTATCCACAAACTTTTGAAGCATGCTTTAGTAACTTGCTACTAGTAAAGCACAAATCCTTGAAAGAATTCATTCTGAAGTATCTCAAAGATGAAGACATAACAAATCTAGACAGTGAGAGAGTAATTTAAGCATTAGACTCTGTATGCTATTTGGCTCAAACCACGATATCCCAAAATTCAATAGTGCAAGTGAAGTAACTGACTCTTTTGAGGAAAATAACAGCATACCAACAGTGTAACTTGCAGTGTCTGGAACCACTTAAAAATGAAGTAAATATACTATTTTTATCCCATCCTGTTTAAAGATACACATCATTTTTAAGATCTTCTTTAAGCCTCCTAAAACCTTTTTTTTATCCTGAAGCAGGACATTAGCAGGTAATTCTTGTCTTATTCTAGGCTATTATAAGAGTGCAGTATGAGAGTGTTGATTCTCTTGAACTTACTATTAAAAAAAAGAAAGAAAGAAAAAAAAGAAAGTCTCCAAAATTATCTTGGAGCTTCTCAGAATTAAAATCATGTGATTTTCACAGAAAAAAGAGATTAAATTCTGGACAAGTTTCAACACCAAATTAAAAAAAAGTAACAACTTGACACATAGATGAATGATAACAGATAAATTATGCCTGAGCGTAGAGAGAGAAACTAGATAGTAGGGATTTATTTATAATTACTTTTTTGTCTTTATAGTTTTAATATTTTGTTTAAAGTGATGGAACATTTGTGATGCAATTACAACAATGTTCTTTTAGATGCAGAAAATAGATTATCTTCAAACCTGATCTCTCTTTTCTGAATGTTCCTGTTCTGACAAGACGCACATGTAGAGGTGATGTGTGTTACTAGACCAGGACCCATCACTTTCTCAGTTACATGGTTATTGTACGTGGCCTTTTATTTGAGTCATACTTTTCTACGATAATTCCTTTTTAATGATGTAAATATATTTTCTCTTATATGGCTCTTTTATTTGTCAGAGGAGAAGAGGCATTATTCAGCACTTTCTTTTGTTTTAATATCTTATAATCAGTCAAGTTTTCATTTCCATAGGGAGCAAATTCAGGCTGAGAAAGAAAGGGGAAATTTGAAGGCTCAGAGACACAGACAGAGAGAAGGATAACATTTAGGGGTTTTATGCTTCTTAAATTGCTCCTGCAAGAAAAAATACTGGTGTAAACGAGAGGCTGTACCGCTGTATTTGGACAAGGACAATTAACACTGCACTGAGGCAAAGCACGCTGCCTGCTTCTGCCGCTGCTTAGGCTTGTCCTTTCGGCATAACCCTCTAGTGGAACTGGTTGGGATTTCAGCCACTTGTGGGAATGTCTCCAGCGCTCCCCGAGACGTGCCGCCAGGAATGCCGTCCCCTGAGACCACTCTGGTAGCATACGAGCTCCGACACCCTGAAAGGCTTTTCAGAAAGAAGATGCTTAACATGTGGCAGTCCAGTTCTGCCGTGTCCCTTGAGGAGCGTTCCCGTCGAGTTCATGGGAAGCCTATGATGTGTGCTGCCCTCTCCCATGTCCTGCCCCCGCGCAGCTAACTCGTGTCACCCAACAGGTGCTTGGTCTGGGTTCCCTCGTGAACCCTCACCTGCCTTGCTGTTGGTTTCTGAGATTTGGTGGCCATTTTCCTTTTGTGGAGACAGCAGAAAGCAACAAACTTTCAGTCAACTGAATTCCTTGTAAATAAGTAAATAAAAATCACCTGCAGAGATCCCAAGAGAAAGGAAAAATGGAAATTTTAAAGGATTTTTTTAGGGAGATGTGTGATGGGGCATCTTCATGGCAATCAGATTGTCAGTAGGTACTTCTTTTGATTCCCTTCTCCATGAATTTTACTGAATCTAATTTTCACACTATCATGACACCTTGTATTGTTCATGGAGTGCCTTTCTTCCCCCAGGTATCTGCTCTATGGATAGTTAGTATTTGATGTACACAGATTAGTTGCTTTTCAGGAAATAATTGTTACCTCTGACTGTGTATGTTAGCTACTACCAGAGTTAAAGGCTTTTATTCGTCCCATTAGAAAGATCTGGGAAACAAAGAAAGGGGTTTTATTTCCCCCGGGCCTCAGGCAGTTAAGTATTTTGCAAGAAAACCTTCAGGAATCCACTGCTAAGCAATAAGGTGTTGGATATAAATGGACTAACTTTGTATACACAATGTCAATTTGCAAAGAAGACAGATGGATTTGGGGTTAAAATAGAACATAACAGTTGGAAAATCCCTACTGGTCTTTCTTGTGTCATTCCAAGAAACTAATTTAATTTGTTTTGTTCCAGGTCACTGTAAATTTACGGTAATGATAATATACCTTCATGTCGTAATCAGAGTGTAATTATGAATGAAATATTTGGTCCTGGGCTATTTTGAAGCACTGCTGTCTAATACAGAATGTGCACCAGGTAGCTGCAGGGAAAATGCAATCACTGACACTGGGATTGTCTGATAACCCACATGAGGGAGGATGTGCCTGTGTGCTGCGCTAGTGGTGGAAAGGGAGCCTGCCTCTGGGGATAGGAGGAACATGCTGTCACATCCCAGTGCCATCCAGTTCTGGCAGCCCATGCTGAAATACTGCACAAACAACTTTTGCCTTGTGACTGCTTTCCTTAGCTACTTGCCAGCAGTAAGGCAGAAGGGAATTGGAGAAGCATGAGTGTCTGTGCAGGTGGGGTTCCAAACTAAGTTAAGTGGGGGCATGGAGCAGCTTTTCTTTTTGGCCCTGAAGTAAAGATAGACTGTGGCTGTAGAGGCAGCTGTGTCTCTGTTGTTGATACATTTACTTCTGAACACATCAGTGCTATGTTGTTTTAAAAACACTTGTTTTCTGTCCCAGGCTCTGATGCCCACAGCTCTTTTCCCTCTCCCAGTGAGAGACTCTATTCGGAGTTGTTCAGAGTTTTGCTTCTCTGTCGAACTTAAGTCAGTATTTTTAGATTTCAAGGAATCCTTGCAAAGTAGCTATGCAATTTCTACTTATCATTCAGGGATATAGAATACCAGGCTTGGAGTACCTATGCTATCATCTGCAGAGGTGTAACAGTGAAGATTCTGGCATAAGTCACCCATTTTACAGGTCGGTCAGCAATTCAAAAAATGCAAGAAACTTGGTCAATGAACAGACTTTACAGATGCAATGCACAGCCAGGCATGACAGTTATAATTAACATTTCAGCATGACCTAGCCACCTATATATCTCATTATGCAGAACTTGTAAAAGGCCTTGTGGAAGCACCATCTGCTGATTCCCAATAAAACTGCAAATGCTGTGGAAACTTTCTGCTGCAGGTTCTGTGTTGAGATGGGTTGAGTTCTAAATACTAAGCTTCCAACTTGGATCCAACTTGAATTGAAATTAGCTGTTTATGTTGCTCTGTATTTCCTGGAATAATTTTCTTTCCTATACAAGTTAGTGGAGAAAAACTACTACAACCTGAACTTCCCTATGCTTTCCAGGCCATCTTATATAATTTATCTGATACTTTTAATAATGACTCTTTGTGATATTTATAAACATCCTAGGAGACTCTACTTCCTGATTACTTACATGATAATTTTCCAAAAACAAACCACCTAGGTCTAATACAGGGCCAAGATGCAGTGTGCCAGCTGACTACAATGGAGTCAAAAAGCAGTGACTCATTTACAGACCTGTTCTCCATAGTCATTAATAAACCAAAGGAAAAAGAATTGTCAGGGAAATAGTGGTTGAATGGATTTTCATAATTCTTTCTATTTAGAATGACATGGAATACATTAAACCCAGAAATTGTGGAGGGGATGTGATATTTTCTTATACTGAATCATATTTGAGAAGAACCAGGGCGTCTTGACTGCATTATCAGATTTCTTTTTATGTGTGAGCAACTCTGCTTCATCTTATAGGATTTCATCTGAAGAGCTCAATAGCAACATGCATGGTGCTTCAAAGTTAGTGAGGACACCCTTAAGAAGTGGTGAGAGCCACTTCAAAACACTGCAGAATAATTTTACAGGATAGGTAAATCATGACTGTCTTCCTCAGACTAGTTGTATAAAAAAAGTTTGTGGGACTATTCATGGGAGTAGAGAGAAATATTTGACCCATGATCTTACGTATCAAATATCTTTACGTGTTATTAACAATCTATAAAGCTGGACATAAAAATGTGACTTGTTAATGCCAAACTTATGTCATGTGGAACAGGAAGAGAAAGAACAGAGTCTTTCCTATATGGCTTGACAAGACCTTTTTCAATAAACTTGTAAGTGGCCCATGGCCATAGGTGCAGATTATAAATTAACTTGGAGGCAGGTGTTTCCGTGGCTGCAGGGAAACCTGTGCCAACATGTATCCACTCTAAATATCCATTCTAAAAGTATGTGCCAGTGCTTGCAATAGACAGCAAATGAAGCAAACTTGTGATGCTGGAATAAATTTTCTATCCACTGAAACTAAAACTGGAACCATAAATACTAAAGCTGGAACATTATATTTGATCTCTGCCACCATTAAGAATCCTATCTCAGATGTTCTGCTTCTAACAGTCCTGTTTCAATATGTAAAAACATTAAACGTAGTGTTTTTCCCTCTTCTCTTTTTGTTCGTCTCTCTGTCTCTCATACACATGAAGATAAAGATTGAAAGAAGGGAAAAATTCCAGTTCTTTGACTGGGACACAGAAACCACGATTCTGACAGGTCTGGTGCCTGCAGCAGAATATCTCTGACAGAGATCTACTCTACCAGAAGCTTCTAAAAGGGATACAGAAGTCCCAGAGCAGACAAATATGGAATAATGTGACCCCAGAGAAGATTGTCCATTGAGGCAGTCAGTCAGTGGTCAGCCTTGTGTCTGATCCATGCATTGATGCTCTTGCTCCTACAGAGGGGTCTGTCTGCTATATGTAACTGTGGCAGTTTTGACTTGTCACAGAGTCTAAGCCTGTTGAATCCTCCTAAATTCTTTGCCTTGTTTTTTATATTGTAGTAATGAATTTAACACTTAAATAAGCAGGTCTTTTCATCACTCCTAAAAATAACTCCTATTTTGATGGAAATGTGGATTAGAAACATGTAATCTGGAACCACAGCCACTTAGATTCTTATCTCTGATCATTTCCAGCATTGAGTTCTCCAGAAAGGAGTGTGGAGAAAGCTATGATGTATGGCACAAAATGTTTGGATTATTAGTTGGAAACATTTGGAGCTCCATGCTTCGGTGATGGTTGTTTGTCACTGTGAGCTGCCCAGGGTGGCTGTGTGCCAAGGCAGGGTGGTGATGATGGAGGGGGGAAGCAGGAGGGTCTTCAGCCCCACTTCCTGCACCAGCAGCCAGGGACTGCAGTGTCCCAAGTGCTCCAGTGGCAAGGGAAAAAGTCCATTCCAAAGAGAGCAGTGCTGTCCCCCTTGCCTGCCCAAATTCCTGTTCAGAGGTGTCTGAAGCTGGCAGGAGGCTGGGCTGCAGCAGGGCTGGGTGCTCCACCTGTGGGAGGGCAACTTGCTCACAGATCTGTTGCTTTCCTGAGCAAGCAGAGGTTGCTTCCCAGAGGTGTGTAAACCACTTGAAAAGCCACATTTAGGGCCATGTTATAGGAGTGTTTCCTTTTGAAATGGGTTGCCTTTTAAATATAATGGTCTCCTTGTTGTTTTATGAGGACAAAGGATAAATAAGATTATTTTTGTTTGTTATGAAATTGCCTAGTGACCATCTGTGAGCCTCATTATGGCAGCCATGGTTCAAATTTAGAGTAATAGATATCTCCTAATTCTCATATCACAATGTCTAAATAGATCAGACAGTGGAAGGGTAAGAAAAGTGACAGAAAATGCAAGCAAGTAGAAGTATTCAATTTACACCCTTAAGAACATTTTATTTTACGGCATATGCTTGCATTGTGACTGCTGGTTTTATTTATTTCCAGGCTAAATAATCTTAACATTTAAGGCTATAGAATCCTTCTCATGGCTGAAACATTCTTATCAGTTGTCTCCAGTCACTATTTCTGTTAAATGCTTCATTAGGTGAAGTAATTGGAACAAAACATAATATGCAACGTGAAGACACACCACTTATTTGCATAAAAGCATTCAGATATTTTCAGTAATATTCCTTATTACTTGCTGACCAAGGCCGTTGGAACAGATGTTTCCCCTGAGCTGTACACAATGACATCTAGCTGTTTTTCTTGAGTGTATGAGCAATGCAGAAGTGGTTCAAATTATGCTTGCCATTGTGTATTGCTTCCTGAATTAGTGTAGTAATTTTATTTATTATCTGCTCATGCTCTGTGAAAAAAACCTCATGTTTTCCACAATGGGCTATGTTGATGGTGAGAGTGGAAATCTTTCCCTCTCTAAGACTGCAAAAATGGTGCCTTTTTAATGAATGTTTTATTATTCTAATAGATATTGTTATTATTATATGCAGTATTTATTATTGAATCATTATTAAAACTTTTTTTGCTGCATTTTTTGGACATGGAGAAGTTTCTGCCACTAGGAATGGCTATAGAGAGCCAAGACTTGGGAGGCCATGTAATTACTACATACTCCTCATCTTTCAAAAGACAAGCTTATCTACAGACTGCCATTCTTTATGAACCAAACACTTGGGCTTGGTAACTGACTTCTGCTTCCCTTTCGTTTTTCTGGATCTTTGCCTGGGGGATCATCAGCAACACTTTCCACGGTGATTGCTAAGGGTGACTTTCTTCTGGCCCTTTTTAAACAGACATCTTGGGTAGTATAAATGTAAACAATTTAATAGGCTCAAGCCAGCAGTTCCTAAAGCTAATGCAACCATAGCATGGTGTTTGTAAAATAATGAGAAAGCTGAGTGCATTCAGTCCTGCAGCTTTTGTCGCTGTGTACAGATGTGATGTAAACCTACCCTGACCAGCCCCCAAATGATGCAACACAAAGCAATAGCTCCCATGTACTTATGGGATAGTTGATGTGCAGCAAACAAGAATACAGCATAGCACAGATAGCATTTGTCGCAGTATTTGAGCTTTTAACTTTTTGAGAAGAATTTTCTTTGTGGAAAGGATTTATCAAGAAAATGAGTATTGTTGTGGTGTGGCTTATGCCTTATTGTCTAGTAACAGAATCACAAGTCGACTTCTGCACCTGCACATACCCTTTATTTTATGTTTTGAGGCAAATGAAAAGAAACAATGCTGCAGTGTCCCATATTGAGATGCATGGAGCTGGCTTCAAGGCAGTACAGACCTGTATGAAA
>VZTN01034089.1:3956-18506 GCA_013400515.1 Erpornis zantholeuca | reverse complement strand
GGCATAATACAAAGCATGTTTTGGCTCTCATCAGTCATAACTAGTATTTTGCTCACAAATGAAAGAGTGAGAAGGAACAATTTGACTGCTCTGTTGTTGATTTGAAGGTCATGCTCATGGAGCTTGGCCCAAGGGCTTCTGGAGGGTTACTTTACATTGCTCTGAGCTCAGAACACTTTACCTAGGAGTGCTGCTCTCCCTTCAGTAACTTCAACAGACAGACTGAATTGCTTTTTAGTCATAACTATGAAACAGTAGATATCAGCTAGGCAGAATATTTAGTAACTTTTTGACTTGATTTCTTTTCCCCAGTATATTTAAGTACTGTGGGAAATATTTTATTAAGAACGATGATATGTAGAATTATATTTTCAAAAGAACTGAAAGAAAATCATTCCCAGACAACTTTGACTGTTCCACAGAGCTACCAATAAGAAATACTGCTTTAATGTGGTATCAAAGGCCTTATACTTGTTGGATTTGTGTTCTTTGTTTTCCAGGTTGCTTCAGTTAGAGCCAAATGACAGACACTACAGTATATGTTTATTCCCTTAAGACCATAAAAATGACCAGTGACTACTGGATTAGTGGACAAGGGAAGAGCTCTGGTTGTCTGGATTTCTGTGAGACCCTTGACATGGTCCCTCTTAACATCCTTCTCTTAAAACTGGGGAGATATGCATTTGATGGATGGTGGATGAGGAATTGCATGTTTGCACCCTCCTTAATGTATTGGTCAACAGCTCAATATTCAGAGGGAGATCTCAGGTGGTGTCCCTCAGGGGTCTGTACTGGGACCAGTACTGTTTACTGTCTTCTTCAGTGACTGAGACAGTGAGATTGACTGCACCACCTGAAAACATGCAGATAAAACTAAGCTGAGGGGTGTGGTGAACATGTCTAAGGAACAGGATGTCATCCAAAGAGACCTAGACAACAACTGGCCCCATGAGGTTCAACAGTGCCAAGTGCAAGATCCTGTACCAGTGTCAGATGTCGATTGATGCTGAGAGATGAGTGGACTGAGAGAAGTTGTGCAGAGAAGGACTTGGAGGTACTGGTGGGTTAAATACTGGACATGAAATGACAATGTGCGCTTGCACAACCATATCCTGGGCTGCATCACAAGGAGAGTGACTTGCTTGTCAAGGGAGGGGATTCTGCTCTTCTCTGCTCTGGTGAGATCCCACCTGCAGTGCTGCATCCAGCTCTGTGGTCCTCTCAGTACAGGAACGACATGGACCTGTTGGAGTCAAGATAAGGGCCACAAAGATGATTCGAGGGCTGAAGCACTTCTCCTCTGCAGGCACGCTGAGAGAGCTGGTTTTGTTGAGGTTGGNTCTCCTCTGAAGGCACGCTGAGAGAGCTGGTTTTGTTGAGCTTGGATGAGAGAAGGCTCCAGGGAGACCTTATTGTGGCTGTTCAGTACTTAGAGGAGTCTTACAAGAAAGACTTTTCGCTACAGCCTATTGCAATAGGACAATGGGTAATGGTTTTAAACTGAAAGATGGTAGATTCAAACTAAATATACAGAAGGTAGAGATAGTTTACAATGATGGTGAAATATTGACACAGGTTTCCCAGAGATGTGGTAGATGCCCTATCCCTGGAAACATTCAGGGCTCTGAGCAACCTGTTCTAGTTGAAGCTGTACCTGATCATTGCAGGGGGTTGGACTAGATGACCTTTAGAGGTCCCTTTCAACCCAAAGCATTCTATGATTCTATGACTCGATGAAATACCTCTCACATAAGTAGATCTGGCAATTTAAATAGATCAATTCCAATTAAGGATATGCATTAGTGGCATAAGCAATGACTTACAGTGCTGAACTACTGTAAATTTTTCAGGAAAGAGAATCTGAATTTTATTTCAAGAATCCTTTTAGTATTAAAAGTCCTACACAACATTCTTGACAGAGTTTTGTAAAAAAGTGGATTCACATTCATTGCAGGTGTAAATCTAGCAAAGTTAATTTATTCTAAAAATATTTTCAGCATATTCAGAGTTGACCTATTTTGACCAGATAATTTCAAAGTTATCATTATTTAATTTCTCTCGTTCTTAGCTCCTGAGTCAGAAAAGATTTGTATCCTTGTATCTTGCTCATTTGCAACAGATAACTAAGATGGTTTCTCTGTGCTTTCTTGTCCACTACAATTCACTGAATATTTCATTTTATATAAATTTTTGGTTTTCACTTGCATCAACTTTGCTATTTTAACCTGCCACCTGAGGTCATTTCAATTACATCTGAGTTACAGTAGCCAAATAAATTGCCTTCTTTTCATAAGTAATTACAATGCAAATGTTGAGCATTATACTCAGTTTTCTGGAAATAAATTGGACAGACCTCCCTCTTTTCTTGAAATACTTATTGCAGGAAAGATACAAATGATTATATAGAAACTAAAAGTAAATCAATAAGAGATTTCAAATTGCAGTTGAAGAGCACATTTCTTCCACACAGTGCTACATTTAGAAATGTAGCATTTTAAAACTTTATCTTTTGCAATACGCTTAGTAAAAAATATTGCATCTAATAAATTAGTAATTGCAATCAAAGACAATAAGGACACAAAGATCATCAGCTGAGCTGGAGCTAGACTTTAGGGATTTTCAGTCCTGGGAAATCAATCACCAAATCACTGTTTTTAACACTGTTAGCTTGCACATAAGTGTATGGTTTAGCATCAGCCTCTGGCATGTTGATACCTAAAACATTTATCATGATCCTAAATAGTAAAAATGATCCTGAAATGAATCTGCTAACAAATAGGATTGTACAATCAGACTAAGTACTGTAAAGCAAATTTTCATCTGCTTTTATGTAACCAAGATAACAGTTCTTCCCTAGCCCCAGAGAGGATTCTAAAATTCATGATTCATGTAGTTGAAAAAAACACCCTGCCTTTTTTCTCCTCTGGGATCACAATGTAAGTGGTTACTTCACCAGCATAGTGTGTGCCTCTTCAACAAGACCACTGTAACCTTGCTCAAAGCAAACTTGAAAGGTTGTCATAAATGATCTATGACAACAGGAAAATGATCCTTAATGTCAGGATGACTCAGAAGCCTTAATTGACTACAGAATAAGAGGCAACCTCCTGACATGGGTGTCTGCATGTGAATAACCTCCCTAAGTGTCCAAGGTACTTTTGTAAAACAGAACTGAACATGTAAACACTCCCACATTGTTTGTATTGATAGATTACTAGGAATATTTAGTCTGAGGAATTTCAGAATTTTAATGTTAAGGTGTAGAAAATCAAAGATGTCACCTTTTAATAACCAAATTCACCAATCAAAACCTGAATATAATTTCAAGTGTAGGTGAATATTGCTGCAGTTCCAGTGAAAGCTTGTTTTGAAGTCTCAATTTAGATCTGTACTTTCCCTCTAAAGGACAATTCTTGACCTATAAAGCAGCAAGTAGCTAAAAAATCGAGCAGTATTGTTCTGCATAATTTCACTATTTTGAAACGTTCCAAATATTGGAAGGATAAAAATATCACATGTATGGGACTTCATTTCAACATAATAAAGTTTGTGAAATGATTTGTGAGTGCTTTTGTTAAAACTGAACTTCCTAAGCATGTCTTGCTTTATCACCCTCATTCTTGGTTATGGATAACGTTGCTGAATGAATTAATTTTCCTAATATATACTTGTTCACCTAGGTAATTGCTAAAATATTGGTTTTTAATTTACATTTGTGTTTCCTAGCAAGACAGCAACTGTAAAACATTTTCCTTCATACCAACGATTACAAGTTAAATTTAGAACTAAAGAAAATACCCAGTTCAGGAAATTTCAGTTTAAAGCTTATGTTTATTTTTCAGTAGCACACAATGTTCTTCTTAAAAATACTGAATAAAAAGCTACTATTTTAAATAGAATAGCATATGAGCTTCTAATTTCCAGTTGAACAACTTTGTCTTTCAGACTTTGGGTTGTATCAATTGATCACAGTTTACTTATGCCACTGTTTGAGCCCATCTTGCCAAGGCCTGTGACAACATTTTGCTCTTTAGAGCTTTTAATGTTCAGCTTACAGCTCCTGGGTGACATCCAAAACCATAAAGTGACAGTTGTTTCCCAAGTTATAAATACAGCTCTGAATCCATTAATGACTCCTCTGCTGTTTCTTCTGTGACTCCAACTGTTGTATCACAGACAGAACCAGGCAGAGTTCCTTTGCTCCTCAAGAATGTAATACGCCACGGCTCATTTGGATGAGCATCTCCACAAAGTAAACCTTTATAGCAAGAGATAAGTGTAGCATCCACGAGTGGCATCTGGCAGCTTGTGATATAGAGCAAATAAGGTTGGAGATTGTTATTCCCCAGAGCATTTTATGCAAAGGAGCTTAGACTATGCAAGAATGACTTAAAGTATCACAGGTTTCATGCTGGAGAAGCCTGGCTTTAAATACTGTATATCTGCAGCCAAGTTAAAAAGGATAACATTATTTAAATCTCTTCCTCTTGATAAAAGAAGAAGAAATCGGCAATGAAAACAGATTTTACATGTGGTTAAATAGTACACAGTACTGCTGGAAACCCTGCAAAAGTGGAAGGAGACCTAGTCTCTGGAGACAGGTAATACTGCATCTCTGTAAGCCTCCTGATCAGCTGTCTGAGTCGGTGAGAAACCAGTCTATCTTCTGTTTCATTTAAGTAGAACAAACAGAATGAGATAGAAAAGCTGTCAGTGACATGTGGAGCTGGATGACTATGAGTAAACAGAAAAAAGAAATTCAGAACTATAAAATTAGTCAAAGAATCATGGAATTACCTTTCAAACTTAAAATAACCCTAATTGAAAATTTTTGTTACTCAAGTTTCTCTAAAACATTTCCTTTTCTGAGAGACGCGGATGGAAATTCTGTGGTGAAGCTGCTTATAACCAGGGTAAGTAAGGCAGGCAAAGATCCATTGTACATAATAATTCTGTTTCGAGAAAGGAAATTCAATCAAATATGATTATTTTCTACTTTGGTAAGTGAAATAAAATGGCAAGTATTGCATGGTGTAAATATATTAGTTACTGTCCAAGTCATCATTCTCATACTGGGAGTTAGAAATAATCTTTTCCTTCTTTTGTAATGGGCAAGTAAAAACAACACCTATCCCAGAAAATTTATACTGATGGCCCCTGCAAGTAAAAATAACCCAGACAGAATTAGTACTTTCTCTTAACTCTTTGACATTAGTAATTTTAAGTCCTAAAATTGAGTTAACATGGGACTGTCTATCTGCCTTTTCTTCCCTGCCACAAAGGGGTATTTGGGTCTGGCTGGGACAGAGTTAATTTTCATTGTAGGAGACCACAGGTGTTTTAGATTTATGACTAAACCAGTTTTGATAACAACACAAACTTTTGACTCTTACAGAGTAATGCTTGCACAGCATCAATGCCTTCTCTGTTCCTCACTCTGTGCCCCACAAGTAGAAAGGTAGTGGGCAAGGTATTGTGAGGGAGCACAGCTGGGCCTGGTGACCCCAAGGGACATTTCAGGCCATATAGTGTCATGCTCTGCATGAAAAACTGAGGGTGCAGTTTTAACCAGGTAGTCTTTGCTCTAAAGACTAGCTGTGCATCAGACTGTTTGTGGGAGGTGCTGAGTAATTGCTTTTGCAGGGCTTGTGGGGGTTTTCCCTCTCTTTCCTTCACTGATTAAACTGTCTTCATCTGGACCCACAAGTTTTTCTCCCTTTTGCTCTTCATATTCGGTTCCCTATCCCACAGTAAGGAGGGGCATATGGGAGTAGCTGGGTGGGTGCTTAGACTGGGGTCAACCCACCACAAAATAAGTGAACTTAGCAATAAACAGTTTGGAGTAACAAATTTGGTTCTTTCAGTGATGTAATAAACTAAACAAGAGGTGGAAAAAAGAATAAATATGAACTCTGAAGGAGAAGAACAAATAACTTATTCTTGTGATAGAGCAACCGCTATGCTGAAAGTCTAAAACAAGAAAGCTGGGTATATCTTCCAGATTGGAGGACACAGGAAAAATGCTTACCGGCTCAAAACAACAGCTAAGGTGTGTGTGAGGAGGAGCAGGGCAAATTCTGTGTAGGTGGGGCAGGGCACTGCTCCACACCTCCTGCCCCCTGCAGCCTTTGGTCCGGCCCCAGAATGGCTATCGAGCCACTGGCACACTGAAAACCCCACCTAGGGGAAGGACCCTGGGAGACCAGAGCAGATAAAAGCAGTGGCAGAGATGTGTAATGTGGATGTGCCCCACTGCCTTGAACCTCAGGTCTTGCTGGATCCAAGGCGGTAACTATTTATCTTTCTCTCTCCTTTTCCTTCCTTTCCCTCTCCCTCACTCCTTCTTCTCCTAAATTTGTCTTCTTGAACTCTGTATAACTTAAATTTGGATGGGTTAGAGTTTGCTAAGTCAGTACTTTGTGAAGGCCTTACTTAGATTGGATATTGCTTCAGAATTCGCCAAGTACCTTATTCTACCATAATGTTCTGAAGTTTGCAAGTAAAAGTTTGTTATTCCACCTCCTGAGAATTTTGACTTCTCCTGTACACTGCCTGAGTGCACCAAAGTACCTCACCTCTTTTAAAAACTTGCCGAGTGATCTTGGGGCATAACACAGATGAAGTACAGTAATCTTGCTGAATTATAGTATTTACTCTCTTTCAGTTAAAAAAATTCCTGAAAATTATTGCCTGAAATATAACAGTAACTTTCTGAAAAGAATTGCATGATGTTGTGGGTATCTGCAGTGCACCACTTTTACATTGCCCAGGATGTTGTCTCTTTTGCATAAGTCTTTGCAATAGTATGCAGGTCTGGAAAGAGAGTGAATCCAAGGTGTAATATCACTTTTTATATAGTGATATAAAACCTTTTCCTCTAAAAGGAAATAATGACTTAAAAGGGAAAGTCAAATGCAAACTAGTATAAAACAAATCTTTCCTCTGCCTGTTAAAATAAATTTAGCAAGGGGTCATTGTTAAAAGTATCACTAATGAAGAAAACTACTTAAGCATTCTGTTCCCACAAAAAACTCCAAACCCCCACAAAAAGAAAAAAACCAACCCAAACACACCCCACACCCTCCAAGCAAAACAAAACAAAAAAAAGACCCAAATATTTCAGAATTGAGTTACATCATAATTTTTTGTCTTCATACCTCATAACCTGAGGGAAACAGAATTAGAGAAAGATTAACACTTGGTAAAACAAACATATAAAGTAACCAAGAAGCAGTCATCTTTTTCTCCAGGTTCACAGTTCATCTGAAGAAGCACCTTTTTCTGTAACACAATACTGAAGAAAAAACTTCTGATATTTACCTGAATACTGCACAGAGCCCTTTTAATGTGTGCAGTTACTTAAGGACTTTGCTCCATTTTGAATGATATGAGTTTTCCTGAAACAGAAAAAAAAAAATCTATGAAAATGACGCTTGCCTCCAGAGGAATAAAACCAGGACTGAAGAAATNAAATGACGCTTGCCTCCAGAGGAATAAGACCAGGACGGAAGCTGAAGGATTTCAGCTTTACACTAAGACTATAATTTGAATTTTTTCTTTTTTTTTGTAAGATAGAGTGAGAAATTATATGTCAGAGCGGATCATCTGCATTTACTAAAAATAGACAACCATTTCCCCAAAATAGTGCCTTTACTTAAGTAAGTCTAAAAGCTGTTTAGAGTTACTCCACCTGGGGTGAGGGAGGCTACTACCATTTCAGAGGCAAGGTATGCTTTTCCAGGGCATATTTCAGTACAATTTGTTTGGGTAGTGTCGCTGTTGTGTTAGGGACAGAGAGATGTGACACTGACTCCATGATGATCAAAGGCAAAAGCTTTTTTGTTAGCACATACTTGCTCTTTTATAGAGCTTCATCCAAATGCTACATGACTGGTTCATTGATTAGCACCCCCTAACACCGCTGGCTAATTACAAACAACACAAACATCTTACATAAAAAACACCAAGTGCAATTGTTTACATTCTTCTCTCACAGCCTTCTACCCAAAGCATGGGAAAATTTGCATTCTCACAGGCTCTGGCTGCACTGATATTTGAGAGTTCCTCTCTGACCAGGCTTTCAGTGTCCATAGGGTAGGGTAGTATAATATTATGAACTTTTTCAGTAAAGTGGTTGGAATTTTGTTCAACGTCTCTATTTTATTACTGTATTGATGGGGCACACTGCATAATTCTTGACTATTTTCACAAAGAGAGGAAGTTAGACTGAATACTGAAAAAAATTGTTACAATAATTGTAAAGCATGGCTGTGATCATTAGTTTTTTGTCACCTGTGTGACAATTGTATTTCATTCACCTACAGTGTGGGGTCTGACCCAGGCAAAGGTACAGTATATTAATAGCTTACAGAAACAGATTATTTGCAGCATCTGTCTGAGTGAAGCCTGCAAGCCACTCAAGGGTAAATGCAAATCTTAAAAGTCTGAACTTTGTGTTGAAGACTACATGTTGGTAAAATATAAGGCTGAAAATATGGAACCTGATTTGATATTCAAGGACCTCACAGCCTGGTGATGCCGAGATTTCTTCTTATAGAAATACAGGACTGAAAGAAATCTTGCAGGTCAGTGTCACACTAGGTTGAGTGGAAAAATAGGCAAAAAATCCCACCAGCTGTTGTGTGTGCTTTCACACCCATTATCTCTGAGTTGCTGTTATTACTAAAAGTGAGTATATTTTATTACTTCATAGTAATAGAAATTCTCTCCCTCATTAGGCCTGTTGTGAAAAAAGGGTCGAAATGCCTTTGATTTTGAACAACTGCAATTTTCTACCTTGCACCATAGAATGTTTGAATTTAACTTATTTAGTATCATGGTAAGAAAGAAAAGAATGATTCATAGTTTTGCAGAGATTGTGTTTTCAAAAGGAAAAAGAAGCATGAATTATTAATACAGCTCTCAGATACCTTGACAATACTTTATCTCTTGTAACTCTTAAATAAAACAGCCAGTCACTTGCTTGCATTGAATAATTTCTCTAGTTTGTACCAGTAAACAAACAACATTCTGTGAGATATAAGAATTTTTAAAAGATTGGAGTTTACTTACTGCAAGGATATTGACAAAAACAGTCTTTGATTTTTTTTGAACACAAAAATAGGTAAAATTAAAAGTATGATCTTCCACAGAAACAAAGCTGTTAGAGAATTGTTTCACTGTGCACTATTCAGTAACTAGTTAAGCTTTGCATCTCACAAAAATAAAACCTTTAGAGAAATAAATCTCATGCAGCATTACTGTTGAGATTTTCTTAATATGGTATTTCACTTCAGCCAGGCAAAAAACCTATCAAATACAGTTGGGTTTGTTTTGGGCGCAAAGAACAGAGTTACAAAAGTATTTGGATGCCACAAGATGCACCCAGGAAGAAAATCCATGAAATTTTCCCCAAACTGATGGTGATATTGCCTAGCTCAGTGAAATTATTTCTGGCTTCACAACTGCATTCATTAAATAAGATGGTGGAAGTACACCAGTGGCACTTTCTCTTGCCATCAGTGATCTCTTTGCTGATGTCAGAGCTGGGTGTTTTGCTACCAGCAGAGTCACAGACTCATGGTGATTTTGGATCTGGATCTGTGGTTTGCTTTCTTCTTTAAGAATAATAAGCAGCAGTGAATGCTGAAATCTATTTGGGATTTCTGAACTGTTTAGGAAGTATGGTTGAAACAGACTGACAAAGGAGAAAAATGTCAGTCCAGACTGCTTAAAAAGATATCGTAATTCTGTATAGACTGTGTGAACAGTTGCAGTTAGAATGAATTAAAAAGTTCTACGAGTACTAGACATTACCCAAGACAGGAAGAAACTCCTGAATCAGAAACATGGATATTGCACAAACCACTTGTGTGATTTTTATGAAGGTGGCATTTGTACAAAATAATATATTTTGTTCATATCTCCAAAATGACCATTTATTCTTGAGTGTATTAATTCAATTAAAACCAAGTATCTCTACTTAAATATAGATGCAACAAATGCATAGTTTTTAGTCTGCACTTTTTGCACTGTTAAACCTATGAAGAGAGGAAATGTTTTAACAAAATGTATGTTTCAATTCATGGGAATCTTAAATACACTATACTTCCTTCAGAGATTCATCTTGGATAGTTGATGATAGGAAAAAACCTGACAAGTAATCTGAACAACTAATTACTCTTCATCTTTTTTATAACCAGCTCATTACACAACATGTTTTTTTCCAAAGTTTAATCATGATAAATTTTTGTTTGCTGGCACTTTAGTTAACTGCCAAGGGCAATTTAACAGCTTTCCTTATTGAATAATTTAGAAGATCCAAAAAATATTATTTTATGTTGAATGAAGTGTTATCTTCATCCCCCAGTGAGAGCTGTCGTTTGTATTTCAGCACTTTTTTTTCTGGTATAGATTTCCTTGTGGGTTTTCTTGATTATTGAGTTGCAAGAAATGTTAAAAGTATAGTTCAAACTGAAACATAGAAAATATGCACCAATCAAGGCAAATATTTTGTTGCCTTAACTTTCGTTTTCTCCATTTCAGCTACTTGACAAAGTTCAAGAAAAATGAGAAAAATATGTTGGTGGTAATGATTTTTTTTGATAAAATAACCTGTTTGAACCAGAAGCTTTCACTCAGTATCTCCATTACTTCTCTAGATTAGTCAAGACACTGTGCCTTTGAATAGTGGTTTTCCTTTACTTTCCCTTTGTGTTATTTAACAAAAAAAAAAGAGTTGTTGGTCATCATGGTTTTGTCTGACACTGATTTCAGGCCAAGAAATGCACCCTTGGGCAACAGAGTTTGGACAGTATATGTGGAAGGAAGGCAGAGGTAAAGATGTTCATTTGAAAATCAGAAAGCATATTAAATTAGTTGTTGCTTCACCTGAGTTTTACTTCCTTGCTCTGTGCTTTGGTTGTGAAGACTGGAAGAGAAGAGAGGAAGGAAAAGTCAAGTATTTATGAATATTATTGCTTGTTAGTAGTTCAGTTTAAATAATGTGTAGCAATGGCTGAAAAACTGAGAAACATGGACGCTTAAAGTGAGAAAAAACAACACAGCCTCAGTGGTAGCAGCTTATGGCAAACTATGAAATGTCTAATAAGCAGCTGTCAAATCAGAAAGTCAAAGCAAGCAATTGCTTGTTATTGCCTGTGCACAATAATGATCTGTGAAGAGAGGAGAGTTAGTGTGGGTGTTTCAGAAATAACAAACAAACCAAAACAGAGGAAAAGAAAATATTCCCTTTGAAATAGAGGAAGATTAGCCACTTACACAGAGGAACACCCTTTGCCTTCACTTCTCATCTGTCATACCCCTGCCATAACCAAACTGGTGGATGTTGGCAATACAGGTCCTGTACATAGGTGATTAGTTTTTTCAAAAGCTATTTGAGTTGTGAAACTCGTATTTCCAGTAATGTCTTGCCCAGCTTTTCTGGAGGCTGTGCAGCTGAGTCAACCAGAAAGCTGTGGCTAAGCTTCCTGAAATCAGATGGAGTTTTTCTGTTGCCTTTAGATTAACTATCTAGATAAGCTCCTGGGGAGGTAAATCCAATACAGGCTTTAAGAGGTTTGGCTGTAAAAGAACTGGTTTGCCTAATTTGCCTAAATGTCTTTGTGGCTCAATTCAGTGCTATGGCTTCAGCCATGGAAAGTTTTGGCTTAGGCTGATCTTGGAGGTTTTCCTTGAGCCACACTCACAATGCACAACTTGCTGACTGCTGTGCAGCCCACATGAAGAACTGTACTTTCATCTGTTGAAAACAATTTAGAAAAAAATAATGGCAAAGATTGCTAATCACAGAGTGGCTGAGATTGGGAGGGACCTCTGGAGGTCATTTGGTACAAGTTGCTCCTGCTCTAGCAGGGCCACCTAGACTCCTGCCAGGGACAATGCTGAGGTGCCTTTTAAATACCCCCAAGGAGGTAGACTCGACAACATCTCTAGGTGACCTGTGCCAGAGCACAGTCACGTGCTTGGTATGAAAGTGTCACATCTTCTTTTCTACGGAAAAGGACTGCTACAGGTGATTTTGAGTGGCATTGTAATGTTAAGAGGAATCCATGATAAGATACCAGCTGTTTACTGAGAAAAATTCTTAAGTATTAGTATTGCTGAAAAAGAATATCTGCTTTTGAAAGAGTGAGTACTGGGAAGCCCAGTTTGATTCTCGTCAATGACAGTAACTGAAGAGGTGCTGCTGATGTGCCTTGATTGTGGGGTTTTTATCACGTTGTGTTTTTTATCATGTTGAGGGTGAGCTGAATGACCAGTAAGTGTCCTCAAATTTGAAAACATTATTAAGGGTGAAAAAATGAATAAAGCACTTATTCCACCTGGAAGTTAGTATCTGTGTAAAAGCAAAGACATAAATCAAAATACTTATTAGTCAGCAAAATTGCTTCCTGTTAAAACTGGTAAATAGGTGACAGTAAAGACCAGTAAAAAACATTATTTTTCCTCAGCATGATACTTGGTTATCTGATTCTTGGGCTATTTGGAGATAAATGATACCCCAATGGTTTTAAAATATTATCAGAGCATAAAAGAATCAAGAATTTTAAGGCCAGAAATGAGAAACATTTTGATGTATTCAAATGTGTTAAATTCAAATGCCATCACAATGAAATAATAATAAAATAAACCCCTCTATTAGTCTCATATTGTTGAATAGAAATTACATTTTTAAAAGATTATTAGCAAAAGGCTAACTCTAATCTTGAAACATCTATTTGCAATAAATAGGTTACAGTAGTAGGTAGTACCTCTTGATTTTTGTTTTTTCTTTAAAGTATTTAATAAAGACCTTCAACTACTTACAGCTTTCAGCAAGAGTCTGGTTTGAGTAAAGGAAACTATCATTACAAAAGAAGGCATTGAATCATCTTCATAAAAAACGAGACTCTGGAAGGCACTGTGGTCATGTTTTATGACCCTAATCTTTCAATTACGTCTGCATGGATTGGGGTCTAGGCCTACTAGATTAAATTCTTAATGTGTGCAGTTCTATCTGCAGTAATTTTTATCCACCAGAAAGCTGGTTTTCATTTAAAGAAGGATGATTGACAGCTAGATGTACGTGAAGAAAGCTTTGTTCACAGGGAAGTACAATTCATGGCTCACCTCACATGCTAGTAGAGATACTGAATGAAACTCTCAGTGTGTGTAAAGTTGAGAGTCATGTAGGAACCACATCAGTGTGTGGAATTTGAATAGCCTGTGGTGGTTTGATTCTTAATATTCATTTTTGGGACACGCTGGTGGCAGATGAGATACAGGCACCAAAAGCTAACTCCCCACTGTAGCTTGTCTTTATAGGTAAACTAGAGAAGAAACCCCTTATGAGTAATTACCTCCACATACTTTCTGTATATCTCTATTATTTTTAGAACAGAGAAGAGAGGCCTTCCACACTGGATTCTCTCTGAAAAAGACTGTCCCTGACTCAAGTCAACAGCTGCCCTGCTCCCTGCACTGGTAGCTGGGGCCCTCTCCAGGCTGACCACTCCTACTTATCTATCCATTTTATCTATCCATGTCTTACAGTTTTCAATGGTGGTTTCTCCTATTTGAGGTTATTCATGAACTGGCAAGACTACGGTTCTGAGTTGACTCTCAGCCACAAGGGCTTTGCTGTTGCACGGTTTGATAGCTTCCAAATGTATGTCTGCCCTGGTTTCAGCTGGGATAGAGTTCATTTTCNCCTGTGCTCATAAATGTACTTTGCATTGGAAAGATATGATGTCCACTTGTCTAGGTACCCCCTGGTTGTGGGTACAGGGGTCCTTGGTGATGGTCTTTCTCCTGCCATTTTCCACAGAGTACAATCAGCAACAAAGCAGGATGGCACAGGGGCAGCAAGGACAGTGCTTTCACATGTACCCCTCCCAGGAGCTCAGGCCCTTCCTCTCATATTCTAAACAAAGATCTGAAGGAAATGCCAAATCTTGTTGCTTGCTCCTTTATCCAGGGCTGGCCTGCCTCAGGCAATTCGAACTGCTCTCACAAGGCCTACAACAGTATCCTTGAAATGTCTAGTTGCTTCTTGAAAATAAAGTGAGGACAAATCATTCAGAAGTTTCTGTTAATACATTTATATTTGTTCAGGTAAACTTTGTCTCAAAATGAAACCACAGTAATGATAATATCTAATAACCATATTTTTCCATAAACATAAAAGAATGGACATTTTCTTTTATCTAATGTTGTAATTTAAGCCATTCCAGCAACTTTATGATTTCATTGGCATTTAGTTTCCAAGAGAACATGGAAATGTTAAATATTTATACAGGTAAGTCCACGGCTAATGTAGTCCTCATTCAAATATTGCATATTGTATGATGTTGGAAAAGTATATACTCAAACCACAAAGAGTTGAAGAACAAAATACAGTTTGAAAATCATTCTTTAAAATTTTTAATGGGATTCTTTCCTTAACTGACTGCAACGAGCAACTTACTTTGTCTGTATGCTAACAAAACCCAGTCTGGTTATTTATGAATTTAGAGGTCAAGTTGCATTTCTTGCCTCTGAATCCTAAGC
>VZTN01034087.1:0-33401 GCA_013400515.1 Erpornis zantholeuca | reverse complement strand
GGGGCACCCCCCCACAGCCTCTCCCCTCACTTGCCCCCAACCTCGGTTTCTCTCATCCCCCCCAGCCCCTGGCCCCCCTCCCACTCCCGGCTCTCACCCCTCCCGGTCTCGCCCCCATCAATTCCCGGTCCCCCTCCGCCCTTCCCGGCCGTACCCAGAGCGGCCCCGGGGCTGAAGGACCTCGCGGGGTCCGTGAGACAGCAAGTCTTTTATTGCAGGGGGACGAGGGAAGGGGACAGCCCTCGCGCAGCCCCGGCTCCCCACGCCGGTGCCCGTGGGACATCCCGGAGCAGTCAGGAGGAGGAGGCGGAGGCGCCGGGGCGTCCCAGCGCCGCCACCGCCCGCGCCGCCTGCTCGGGGACACGGGCTGGGTCGCTGAGGATGGAGGTGGAGATGCTCAGCTGCCGCAGGGAACTCAGGACGGCTGCGGGGACAGGGGACAGGGGGCTGGAAGGCGTGACCCATCCTGAGGAAGACGGTGCTGCCCGGCCCCTCTCCAGCCCCCGGAACGGTGGGACTGGTCGCTCCCGCAGCCCCAGCAGACGCAGTGAAGGGAAACCCACCCTGCGGGGCTTTGGGGACGGCTGAGCCTGCCCTGCCAGGACACCGGGTTAAGGCACTGCCGGCTCAGCTGAGGCGTGGGTGTGAGAGGAGCACGGGAAAGCACTGAGCACGAGCCCCAGGACATTCCACCGATCTGCCCTGCCATCCACCAGGACAACCCTGTCCTTTTCCCCTCTGCCTTTCCCTCAGTCCATACCAACCCAACATGCTCAGGGTGCCACAGCCAGGCACAGGGCCACCTACTTGGCCGAAGTGCTGGAAGGGAGCAGTGCTGGTCCAGCCAGGCGAGGGATGTCTGGGTGAGGCTCTCCATGCTGGCTGTGGACACCATGCCATTGAAAGACTCGAAGAGGGGCCGGATGATGATACTGAACTGATGGGATCAGAGGAGTTAAGGACCAGCTTTGCCATGATGATGGTCTCATTCATCCCAGGTGCGGGCATCACCCTCCTATGGCAGCAAGACAGATGTTCTTGTCTGGACATGGAACAGAACCGCTAGGGCAGGACAGGCCATGGAACAGACCTGCTGGGTGCATTCCTAGCACAGCACCACACCTGGCACTACCCCAAACTGCTGGGGTGATGGCACGAGTGTCACCTGGGTAGGTGGTGGAAGAGATGAAGAATCCCTGTCATGGCTGGGGCTGTCAGAAAACGTTGCTGAGACAGAAGACATCTCTTCCAGAGGATGTCAGGGAAGCAGCTAGCAAAGTGCTCGGGGGCAAGACAGGACACCAGTGTGTCCCATAAGCTCCCCTGTTCCTCCCAGCCGGCAGGGACCAGCCTGGTGATTTTGTGCAGGCAGTGATCCATACAGATACCTCCATCACAAGCATGTCCTGGAGCCCATGTTGGCTTTATGATACCCCATGTCCTGAGGAAGGAGCTCCCCAACTCTGCATCAGAAATCACCTCTGCCTTGCCCAGATGTCCTGTGCTGGATGAGACCATGGGCAGCAGAGCCTTTCATTCCTCTGCCACTTGGGATTTCACAGACCTCACAGGCTCTGCCGGTGAGTCCCAGTGTGTCTAATCCCTGCTTGCAAAGGAGCGGATCTAGCCCTTTGCCCACAGGTACCTTGGCCCTCGATCCTCTCCATTCCCATGTTTCCAGGGTATGCCATGCAACCACCAAGACCAAGCCATCATGTCTCCAGCTTTGTGTCTGGACTTTTCCTAATCCATGGATGCTGCCTCTCAGAGCCAGTTCCCATGTCATCAGGAGCAATTCCCTCCATAAGCTTAGCTCAACTTCCCTTCTCCCTGAGGACCATTTATCCAACTGTTTTTGATCCCTTGTAGCAGAATATCCCTCCTAACCACAGCACCTCAGCATGTTCTTCCCACCATGTGACCTTGGCTGGGAAACATCTCCCTGTAGTCCCCAAAGCCCTCAAGTCCTCCTGAGCTTGAGGAACACCAAAGACCCAGTAGCAGCATATGAACCAGAGCACCTGGTGTCTGGTGGAGGGTCAGAGAGGGCAGCAGGCACTGGCCCCAAAGGATACGATCCAGAACTTCCAGTTCTGCAGTGTGGAGGAGCGAACGTACTCGTCGAACATTCTGCGCATGTGGTCAAAGCGCTGGCGCGTGATGGGTACCCCTGTGGCCGGCAGCTGCTCCTGGCATAGGCTGTGGGGCACAACCAGTGTTATGGGGCCATGTTCACAATGTGGCTGGGAGCCACAGAGGCTCAGCAGGAGTTGCCAGCCAATGTCCCCTCCCAGGGCAGGTGTGGGACCTGGCCCCACTCCGTCCTGCCTCTTGAGCATCAGCCCTCCTGCAGAGAGGGTTTGAGGAGGGACAGTCAGCTGGGAGGTGCTCCAGGGAGACCTGCCATGTCCTGCTGCTGTCCTGGCACTGCTGCTTGCCTTGCCTGCCTACCCCAAAGCAGGCAGTGCTCCCCCATCTCCCCCAGCCACACCCCCTTACTTGATGGAGCCATTGAGCTCCTCGATCTGCTCCCGCAGATGCTGTGCCTCATCCTGCAGAGCTGCCCGCTCCTGCTGCAGCTTGCAGATGTACTCGGCTGTCTTCTGCAGGGTGGTGGCCTTGCTGACCTGGAGGGCCGTGGGGTGAGAGGGGAAGGGGCCCCAGACCATGCTGGCTGCACTGTGTGCCTGCTGTGTGCTCCAGCTTCCCGCACCCCAGGCTGGGGCACAGGCGAGGAGCTCTGTGCCATGGGTCACAGCAGGGATGCAGTGTCTCTGGGTGACACACCATGTCCCTGCATGCCCAGAGCTCGCCATGGGTGCTCACCTTGATGCTGGGCTGAGCACTCAGTGTGCCCACCAGGCTGTGCAGCATGGTGAAGCCCAGCTTGATGTTGAAGCGTCTCTTCTGCTCAGCGGAGATGTGTGTGATGCGGCGGCTCTCCAGCTGCACAGGTCAGCACCGTCAGGCACCTCCCAGCAGTGGGAACAGCCATGGGCCACCAGCCCCACTGGGGACAGGCTGGCCCAAAGCTTGCAGTGAGGGTGGATGATGTCTTGGGGGGAGGAGGAAAGGGGTGTGAATATGGAGCTGGCAGCTCCTGCCATACCTTGCTGGACTCAGGCCTCGCTGGATGGGACATGGGGTGGTGCAGGGAGATGCTAGTGCCCAGCCTTGCAGTGGGTCCTGGGGAAGCCTGGCTGGGCTTGGGCCAGTCACTGCCTGTAAAAGGGAAGGTGCTGCTATGAAGAGAGTGATAGCAACAACACTCATGACAAGGTGACACCAGGGTCCCGTGCTGGGGCGGGCAGAGAGGGGCATCCCAAAGTGCTGCCCCCACTCCAGGACAAGCCACCCCACTCCTCAGCTGATGGAGATGCTCCACTTCAGCCTCCAACCACACGTTAACCCAAAACCCGCTCATTTTACAGCTGCTCGGAAATGGGAACATCTGGGATTTGACATTATAAATTCCCATCATTTCTTGGTCTGGAAATCGCCTGGAAAGAGTTGTGAGGGTAGCAAGGTTGTGGTGTGCAGCACCAAACTGAACTGGGAACAACACCAGAGCCTGGTTTCCAGCAGCCGCACTGGTTTCTGAGGGTGAAAGCGGATGCTTCTTGCTCTAAAACCAGGCTCCAGGGTTTCAAAACCACAGTCCGACATTTTGCTCCATTTTTGTCTTTTCCTATTTCTGCTTTTGCTGCTGGAGAAAGAGGCAGGTGAAGGGGCATAGAAGGAACCCTCTGTGCTCAGCTGGATAAATGGCAATAGCCAGGATTGACATGAAAATTCACACAGTGTTTGGTCCAAGCTCTCTGCAGGAATCCCAGTGCCCTGTGGAGCTCCTTGGGGTGCTCCAGACTCACCACAAGCCGAGGTGGGGGACAGTTGCTCTGCCTTGGGGACTCGCAGGGGGCTCGGCTGCGTGCCCACTGTGTGCAGTACCACTTGGGAAGGGCTGGAGCCAGAAGCCAGTTCTGGGCTTGTCTGGGCCATTCTGGAGAGGAATGTGGCAGGGACTTTGGGGACAGTGCTCTGCTGCTGGGAGAAGGCAGAGGGAAGGGGAGTTGGGGGATCAGCACTCAGGTCAGCCACTGCCCAGGCACTGGTAGCCAAACCCCCATGAGGGATGGGGAAGGAGGATGTGCAGCCCCATGCCACCATCTGCAGGGGCAGCCCCAGCCACAGGGCCCCAGGAAAGGGGCACTGCAAGCAGGATGCCTCTCACCTCTGCTTTGGCTCTTTTACAGGAGAAGAAACTCCCTGCCACTCCCAGCCACCCAGCCACGTGCCCCCTCCTTTCCTCCATATCTGTCCAGCCCACAGCAAAGTGTGATCCGCAGAGCCCATCTCCACCCCTTTCCCAGCAGCCAGGAGGAGGCAATTCCCAACCCGGGGGGGTGGTTGAGTTCTTACCAGGGAGACAGGGGCCATGGGCATGAGTCCTGAACCCACTGGGCGAGGGGTATCCAGCGCCAGGTCTTGCTTGGCTGAGGGGGCAGGGAGCAGATGGGCGCTGCTGCATGGGGCTGTTGGGGCTGGGGTGACCTTCCCTGCCCCCGGGGACAGCCAGCCCCTCCCTGCACCAGAACTGCTGCAGCCCCTTCCCTGCTGGATTGTGCCAGAGAACAGGGATGCAGCTCTGGAGGAAGTGCCCGTTCTCTTCACAACAGGGATGTTCTCAGGAGCCTCGTGCAGGCAGGGAGCCCCCGCCCCTCCTCAAGCAAGCAAAGGGACATGACAGTGCCCAAGAGACCTGTCCCATCACACCCATGAGCAGCATATCAGGCAGGACACCAGTGACCCCCAGCCCATTGTGCCAACAGGGCCATAGAGACCAGACTGGGGACACAGGAACTTCCCAGCATTGCCAAGGCCTAGGGCTGGGCCTCATCTCCCTCTGAGGCTACCGAAGCCAGGGTGATCCCTCAGGCATGGCTGCACCCCTGGGTTTGGAACTACCCCACTATGGGGACCGCCATGTGCCCTGCCCAGTATTCCCTTTGTCCCAGCCCCAGGGAGATGGGGTCCCCACTCTGATCCCCACAATAGCATGCCCCCCATGTCACCCGTGTGTCCCCCCACAGTCCCCCCACCCTGTTACCTGTGGTCAGCAGCTGGCTTGGGCACAAGTTGGGCTCGGGCAGGTGGGACAGGGAGTGTCCTGGCAGCCTCCTTGCCTTGGTGCCACTGGGCTTCGCCTTGGGTCGCCCACCCCCACCCTGGGGCAGCCCCTTGGGGGGGGCAAACCTGGAGTTGCCCAGCAGGGCAGGGGGCAGCAGCTGGGACTCAGCAGGGCTGGGGTACCCCTGGGGCCCCATGCCTGTGGCACAGCCCAGCCCTGGGACGCAGGGGCTGAAGCAAGGGCTCGAGAGAGGGGAGGCAGGGTGGGTAACAAGCAAGGGGTCAGGCGAACTGGTGTAGGGGAACTTAGAGCGGGGGGCTGAGGCGGGGGAGAAGGGGGGTTCCGGGCTCAGCAGTGGCGCCCGGGGGGATTGGATGGGGGGGACATACTGGGGGGCTGGTGGCTCCAGGCTGAGGCACTTGCCAGGGAGGTCGCACTGCAGTGTGGGCTTGTGTCGGAGCTGGGGGCTGCGGCTGCTGGGTGCCACGTCGGGAGGGCAGGGGGGCAGGGGGGCCAGGGGCAGCTCAGAGCCCAGGAAGGCGCTGTGGAGGCTGAGCTGGGAGGCACCACTGGGCTGCAGAAAACATGGCAGGGTCAGGGCGGGTGACTGGGACACCGTTAAGCTCCAAGCTACAGGCTGGGATCCCACTCACCTGGGGGAAGGTGCCATGTAGGAGTGGGGCCTCGGGGCTTGCAGGCAGACCCCGAGCACCCATCAGGGACCCCCCACTGCTGAACAGGGGTTCGGCCATGGGCAAGAAGCAGGATGGATCCTGGTAGCCCGGTTGTGTCTGAGATGGGGGTGGCCAGTGGCTGGTGAAGATTTCTGCAAGGCCAAATGGAGACACAGTGACCGGCATAAGCAAACCTGCCCAGAGAAGAGGGGGACACCCTGGGCATGAGGGGTGGAACCATAGCCTGTTACTGCCACTCTGCACTTTTTGGGGCTAGGGCAGCTCCAGAAGATTTGCACCCAGGGCCAGCGTTGCCACATGCATAGGGGCAGGAAACATCTGGAATGCCCCCCAAGCGTGGAGACCCCATCCCCGACACCCAGTTGAGCTCCACATGCTCCAGCCCCAGGGCTGTTCCCAGGGGCATGTGTTGCTGTATCAGCCCTGGGCTGGGGCAGGGACTGTGACACCCCAGCTGGGGGTCAGCCACACTGGAGGACCCAGACAATGAGGTCATGGCATTCCCAAGCCACAGGGATGCTCCTCTGGAGTGGTGGCAAATTCTGTGCTGCCCACTCCAGCACTGCTGTGCGTGCAGCCTGCGGCTAACCACATCCCATGGCCTTCCCGAAGCCAAGCCGCGTGACCCTGCCGCGACTCCCACTCCCTTCCTCTCTCCTTCCCACAACCCTGGTCCTTCCGCAGGCTCAGACACCACAGCACAAAGGGCTGTCCCCACACTTTTGGTAGCTGTCTCCCTAGGCACATCAGTCCCATTAATGCCTTGGCTTGGTGCCTGTGTCAGTGCTGGCTCTGAAATCGCCATAGGGAGGATTTTTCATGGAGAGGATGACTGTGGGACAGGGATGGCACTGCTGGATGCTTCCCTGTAGGATGGAGTAGGAGAGTTCACTGGGTTTGCTGCCTGGCAGCTCCTGGCACAGGCTCAGTGCCTGAGCAGCCACCGGGTACAGGCACTCACATCTCCTCTGGGAAGCACCCAGCTGTGCTCTCCAGCGCTTGCCTGGCACTGGCAGTGTCACCTCCAGGCCCTACTGCCAGTTCTGCCTGCCTGGTATGCACAGCCATGCTTGGGGCACCATCTGTGGTCCAGGCTCCAGCACCTGGGGTGCCCTGGCTGGACCCACAATGGCCTGAGACCCTGCCGAGTCTACACCAGAGAAGCAAACATGCCAGCACTGTGGGATGCCATGGGACTGGGCAGGGTGATTATTCCAGCATGCCATGCACTGCCATCCAAGGGGAACACTGATGTGAGACAGGACAGAGCCACTGCTGAGCTGTCCCAGTCAGCCCTCAGACTGCCCCTTACCCCTGCCACAGCCATGCTGAATCCCTGACAGCATGGCAGGGCCATCCCTGCCTCTCCACAGGCCAGCACTCTGTGTGCTGCAGTACTGCAGTCCAGCCCCACACTGCCCCCACCTCAGCCATGGCCACACCAGGATGTCCCTGCCACCTCCACTGAAGCTCTGCTGCTATTTATAGCATTTGTGGTACCTAGTCTGTCAGATTTGATTGTGCCTCTCACTGTGCCTGTCAGACCCTCTTGGGCCTCTCACTGTGTAACAGGGATGGAAGGTGGCTAGCAGTCCCTGGGAGCCTTGTCCTCCCTTTCTCCTGCCCCTTCCTCACCCCATAGCTCTTGTTCATGTTTCTCCTCACTGTTATATTGCCCTGTTTCGCTCCAGGCAGTGTGGCATAGCCAGGGCACAGCCCTCCTCAAGGGAGAAGAGCCTGCATGGTCAGCAAACCACACCTTTGGTATATCCTGCTCAAACCTGGGGATGTTCTCCAATGTGATTGGGCCTTCCCAACCCAAGGATCCTCCAGCACTGGTCCCACGCTTTGGGGAGAGCCCAGCAGTGCATCAGGGCATTGCCACCCCATGGGACAGACAGCCCAGCCCCAGTGCCCAGCATAGATCCTACCTGGAGCACGATGCCAGCAGGGCACAGGGCCGGGCTGCTCCCTCGCCTCTGCCATCACGACTTCTCCATCTGCCTCATACCGCACTTCAGCACCCGCTGCAGACACGAGATGCTTCCTCATTTGGGGATTGGTTTGCAGGCACTGACTGACAGGCACTGAGTTCTGTCACACCACCCGACACAATGACAGCCCTGTGACCCCACGGTGCCCACACCATATGCCTGCCCTGTGTAGCTCTGCACAAGGCTTCTGGGTGATCCTTGCTCCCAAGCTGCGAACAGCCATTTCCTGCCCTGCTAAAAAGTGACTTTTTGGGACATAATTGGTTTGGCTGGCACCCAGCATCCCTGTCTCCTCTCCCCACTCTCCCCACAGCCCCAGGGCTACATGGTGCACAGAGAGCTCAGATGTAACACCTTATCACCCAGGGAGCTGCTCCATCCAGGACAAAACTCACACTGAGAGGTCTCCCCATGGGATGCTGCTCTGTCCCAGGACACACTAGCCTGGTAGACCAGGAGCCACAGCTGGACTTGGGACCCTCCCGAGCTCCAGCAGTGTCCCTGGGCTGAGGTGCTGGATGTGGTCAGAGCAGGAAGGGATGTTTCCTTGTGATGTTGTGGCCTGCAGTAAAATCCATCTCATTGCCAAGAAGCACCCTGAAGCAAAGCAGGCCTTTTCCCAGGAAAAAAGCCAACCTGACTGGTGTGTTGGTTCAGAGAGGCACCACCGTGCTCCTGCCATCTCCTTCTGAGCATGAGGCCATGCTGGGCCCTCAGAGAGGTGCTGGAGCTGCTGCTGTGACACCATACAGGACTTATTGGGATAAGAGACACTTATCAAATGTCAATTTGACCCAGTTGGAGCTGTCACACCTTCCAGCAACTGATGCCCGCTTTGTGCACCAGGGGACAGAAAGTGAAGCACCAACCATGGCAACAGACCCTCTTCCCAGAACGGCTCACCCTGATGGGATCTCTGGTTGGAATGAGTTGAGAGGGTGCTGACAGGAGTCTTCCCACCTCATCCATCGCAAGAGCATCCCATCCCAAGGGCATCCGTGCCACCACGTGCCCTGGCACACAGAGTGCCCAGTCTGTTCTCTGCCAGCATCTGGTCTTGCAACACCCAGCAGCCATATGGCGCAAGTACCCTTTTTTCTTCCTCCTGGAGGAAGTGGAGATCAGCCATGGAGCTCCAGGGTGCTCACACAGGGGTCAGGAGATGCTGGTGCTGCCTGAGGCCACTAGCTATAGCTGGGTAGCCACCAGCCCCCACTGGCTCCCACCCTGCACAGTGTGCACAGGCCACCAGCTCTGGCATGTCTGAGGGCAAAGCTGGTTTCCCAGAGTGCCTTGCCCTGGCATATGGGGACACTGCTGGGACCAAGACATGTCCCACCTGACTGCATGGATGCTCACAGTTTAGAGCCTGCATGGCAGCGTGGGGAAGTTTGCCACTGCCCACTTGCCGGTGTTCCCTCAGCAGCCCCCTTCCCCAGCTGGACATCAGTGCCAGGTTTGTGTCTGGGAGAGTGACTTTTCCCCATGGGATGTAGCACAGCCTAGTGCAGGGTCCCAGCTCCAAACCTACCACCCCGGCTGGCTGGGCAGTGGGGTGAGGAGGACACTCAGCAGGACCTACTCTCTAGAGGTTTCCTTTTCCTCTGGGGGACAATTGTCCTTCCTCTGTCTGCAGCCAAAATGAGGGGCTTTGGCACTCCTGGAAATACCCTCTTTTCGTAGAAACCCCTTCCCACAGCTCCTGGCCAAGCCCTTTCTGATCTTCTGTGGCTCTGTCCAGGGGCAGGCAGGCACACCAAGGCTCTGCCCTCAGCCCCTGCCCATCTGTGCTGCTTTTCCCATGCTGTTGGATGTCAGTGCTTTCTGCCTGCCTCAGCAGCTCCCACTGCTGCCAGGCCAGATCTGTGACCCCCCATTTTAGGCAGTCACAGGGTGCAGAGCTGGGTGGGATATGGTACCATACCCAGGCTGCCTCTTACCTGATATGTCCATGTCATCTAGGCTGGGCTGCAGGGGTGCCAAATCCGGCTGTATCATGTCGGCATTCCCAATATATGCTGGAAGAGGGCAGAGCTAGAACATCAAGGCCCAGCCACTGCATCCCCAAGACCTACCTTGAGGGCTGCTGCCACCACTGCCCTGACTGCCTGTGGCACCACCTATCTGGCTGCCACACCTCTCTGTCACCCCAGAGTCACCCTGTATCACTGTGTAGGGAGGTAAGTGCCTACCCTGGGAAAAGCCAGGGCCATCCCATCCCATCACTCTGTCCATCGGCACCTCTAGGGCCTCATCCAGTTCCCAGGAACCCCACTGAAAGGCTGATCCTTGGCATAGGACCTGGCTGGAGCTGCAGATGCCCCAGGGACATGGCCAGGTAGGGACAGCAAAGAGTGGCCATGGAAGCAGGATCTGCCTTGGGGGCTGGGGCAAAGTCCTTCATGGTGCTGGTGGTCTCTGGGGAGCTCAGCCCTGGGACAGCATATGCTGATGCATAGGGAGCCACAGGAGAATGGAATGATCCCATCCTGCCCAAACACTCCTTAAGCATCCCCTGCTCTGTTGGCTCCTGCTTGGGCAGGACAGGAGCATCCCTTCCCCCTGGCCAGGCAAGGGAGTTGCCAGGGGACCCTGGCCGCCCAAAAGGACATGGCTGACAGGTCTCGGGGGCTAAACCAAGAGGCAGCATCCAGATTCCTCCTCCACATCCTGCTGAAGCATGGTCTGGGGCACCTACCATCCTCGGGGAATGCCTGGTGAGTGCTGGGCATCTGTGTCATGGTGAAGAGGGTGTCAGATATGTCCGAGAGGAAAGTGTCCAAATCGAAATGCTGCCTGCTCCCGTGCTCCTCCTCCTCATCCCCAAGCAGCATGGGCACTACGTTGCAGAAGAGCTGGTTGCACCATTTCTCGGTTGGCCTCCAGGCATCCTCATCCTGCATGAGGTAGAGCCAAGGAGCTGAGTGGACACCTTTCGTAGGTAGGGTCCGTGTCTGGCTCCCTGGCTGCTCCCCTTGGCAGCTCCCATGCTCTCTGGAGTGTTTGCTCCCTCCAAACCTTAACACCTGGCACATTACTGCTTCCAGAGGGTGAATCCAGCATCCCAGATGCTTAGCATCCCATTCCAATGGGCTTATCATGCCCTAGGGCTTTTCTTTGCCCTTCTTCCCAGTGCAGGGGTCCAAATTATGTTGCCCTTTCTCCCACTTCCCACCCTTTCTCAGCAGACTCACCCGCTTTGGACTGGAGATCTCTCCCTCCCGGGTGGACTTTCGGAGCTGGAAGGAGAAGACAGTCTATGTCACCCCCCAGGCAGGGTGGGCATGGTCTGGGGCAGGGCAAAGGGGGCAGAGAGCTCAGGGGGCCAGCTAGCATCTCCCTCCCACACTGGCAGCGCCCGCCGTGTGAGCCATGGCTCCTGGCTCAGAGCACACTCTGTTCCATCCCACTGCTGGCACTGCCACAGGAAGGGGAGCAGCACAGGCAGAGCCACTCACCCGCTTCTTATAGTAGATCCTCCACTTGTGGTACTCCCTCATCACAACCTCAATGCGGCGTTTCCAGTAGTTGCCCTCCAGCACAACAGCCTGGGGGAAGGATAGGGGGCCGTGGCTGAGCTCCATAGCCCCAGCACCCCACAGCCAGGGCTGCTTTCCTTGTGCCATATCAGAAACACCTTTTCCAACAAATCTGTGAAATGCAATGTGTCCCCAGATCCCCACTGTACCACACAGACCTGCTGCTGCCCCAGAGAGCTGCAAGGTACCTACCTCTGGTTTTCGGTGCTCATCAGCCTCCATGCCCTCCAGAGGTGTGATGAAGCCACAAACAGGGTTCTTCCTCCGCTCCACATCTGCACAGGGGAGAACACAGCTGGCTGTATCCATGTCCCATCCCTATCTCTGCACCTCTATGTGGTCGTTCCATTGCCAGCCCCATCTCACTGGCACAGCCTGGCATCTGGCAGAGTGGGGTCTGGCCCATACTCACACTGGATGTACCATGCTCTCCAGATCACGTTGTTGAGTCGAATTTTATCCCAGCAAAGCAGCCGCAGCCCCTTGAAATTCTTCCACTTGGGAGACACTAGCTTCCCACTGAAACACCAAGCAAAGGGGAGGCTGAGAGGCAGTACCTTGAAAGATGCCCAGGGGCCACCAGCCTGGTGGCAAATCAGGAGTAGGTACAGCCACGTGGCTCTGCTGCAAGTGTTTGCCAGGTGCCTCTGGGAGCACCCACAGGAGCATTCCAAGCTCCTTCACACCCTGGGAGCAGCACAGACCTAAACCCTGAGCTTCACAGACCCACAGGAGGCTTCTCAAACCCCTGGATTAAAGCACAGTGCACTGAGGCATTGATTCCTTGATGTTTGAACCCCAGCTCCAAAGCGGGATCTCGCTGCCCCTGACCGAGCCAGCTGTGTCCTGCCCCTAGGGGACAGGAAGGCAACTCTCCTGACCGGCTGAGATGCGTGGTGACGTGCTGTAGTAGCTCTTGCCTCATCACAGCATTTGGGCAGCTAATTCTGACCCTCCCTTTAATGCCAGGCAAGGCTTGGAAATGCTGCCTTCAGCTGGGCAGTCAGGGGCAGCCATCGTGGTGGGTCGGGGAAAGCAGGACAACACTGGAAGATGTTCAGGATGTTAAGGGACACTTGCCTGTGCCCCGAGACAGACAGAGAGTGACACCTGAGAGGCCTGCCCTCAGCCAGAGCTGCCCTGGCATCTTCTCCATACCCATCCTTGCAAACCTGTGCCCCCAGCCTGAGCTGGGCTCCCTGCTTCCCATTTCCTGGTTCCTTGAGGCAGCTGTGTTTGTTCTGCAGCTCATCATGGTGGTGGTGGTGATGCCTCTGATGGGACCTGCAGCGCAGGAAGCCTCATTTCACTCCTTGTAATTTCCATCCAGCCAAGGGGCACAACCCCTCATATGCAGCCATCAAGGAGGTCCTGAGGGTCCTGCTGCCCCAGGAGTTCTGTGGGGGAGGCCAGGGTCCCTCTGCCTTACTTTGGGGTCCATTTTACCTCTCTAGCTCTCCTAACATGGCATGGCCTCGGGGCAATGCCAGCTGTTCCAGGGATCCTTCTGAGAGCTGTCTGCAGGCTGCATGGCATTCCTGCCTGGAAAGCCATGTCCCTCTCCATCAGAGAGTTTGTACCCTAAAGACCTTGGTGCTGCTTTGACTCCCACTTTTCCTTGCTACATGCATGGAGCAGGAAAGGTGGAGGCTGAACTGGTGTCAGGGTGCTGTATTCCCTGTTCCCAGCCCCTCCAGGTGCCACCAGGCTGTGTCCCCAGGGAGGTGCTGGGCATGAGAGTGTGTTATGAAGCCTCTGATTTGTTCTTTCAAGCTTGTGAAACCTCTAAGTGCTCTCAAATAATGATTTTGGTGGGTTCTGTTTTGACCTGCCTTGAAATCTGCCTCTGGTGGAGGGGGAGGACTGGGGACCCCTACAACTCCAGAGCCTGATGCAGGGATGTTTCTAGAAGCAGGTGCAGGAGTGGACGGGGATGGTCTCCCGAGAGAGACCCAGCCTGATACACAGCCCCAGGAGCTGGGGAAGGACCTGTGACTCCAGCCTGCAGAGAGTTAAGGCTGACACTGATCACTCCGTTATCACCAGGATTTTGAACTTTCCCCAGGCACACAAGGCAAACACCAAGATGGTGCCAAGTGGAGGAGCCAATGGAAGGGACAGGATTCCTGGGCACGTGGCCAGATCCTGCTGGTCAAGGCCATGTTCCTCACTCACAGCCAGCTGAGAGGAGCAGCCTGAGCCTGTGGGACACAGGAAGACACCTTGGCCACACGTGAGGCCAGTGGGCCATGGCTAGGAGTGGCTGTGGAGCCTGAAGACGACAGGGAGATGCCTTTTGGCTTTACCACCAAACGCCTTTTTCCCCCCTTTAAGATCCTTTCAGGTTTGGGGCTTAACAGGCTGAACTTTGCTCCCTGTTTTGCCTTGAAAAGGGCCCCACCCTTCCCTGAAATTATCTCCCCTGGGGAGAGGGATGCAAACTCCACATTGGGAAGGGTATAAAGTGCTGCAAACCGGCTGGGGGTCCTGCAACTCTACACTGTGAGAAGGAGGGGAACACAGAGGCTGCCACTGGCTACAGGGTGTTTGTGGGATGGGGTGAGATGGCAACAGGGCTCAGCCCGGGTCCAACACTGGCATGGGTCCAGCAGCACCTTGTTTGGTCTGTGACTCATTTATCCATCCAGCAGTTTCAAGTGTTGCAGTCCCTGATTTCATGGCAACATGGGTACTTTCCTCTTCATCGGCAGCAAGAGAAGCAGGGAGGAAAGGAGTGATCTGGAGAGATGCAGAGCTGCACAAAGAGAAATGGGCAGCAGCTGGAGGGGAACAGCTGAGCTGAGGATCCCCTGGCAGGGATAACCCTGATCATCCCTTCCAAGGAGTAGCACCTCCATGGGGCCATCAGAACCGTGCTTTGTTCCCTGGGCTGTGGGACACAGCTGACAGAAGGAGGACAGTGTTCCCTGCAAGTCCTGAACACTCATCTTCCATTTCTCACAAGTTTTACTACCAAAGGCATGCCTTTTCTTGAATTTTTATGTTTTGAAATCCAGAGTCTGGCAAAGAAAGTCAAAAATCAGACCACAGTTTTCCTTTAAAGTGTCCCTTAGGTGAAAAATGGCTCTGTTCAAATTCACCTTCAAACTCCACCATGTAAAAGAGCTGGATTTTCACATTGGATGAAACAGCCACTGCTCCAGCTCAGCTGCTTCCTGTGGGAGTTAGCTCAGTCCTGGAGTGGTTTGCAGATAACGATGAACAAAGGTGTTGATAGGCTGTGGTGGAGAGGGACCCGCTCTGTGTATGTACTCTCAGCAGGAATGCTCTGCCTCTGGGACAGACATTTATCTACCTCCATGCAAAGCCAGCTTGGAGTGCCCCAGCTGAGAAGGGAAGGCATTGAAATCCTCTTGTAAAGTCGTCTGGGAAGCCAGAAGGAGCTGCAAACCAAGCCACACCTCCACAGCCAGTTATTTTGGTGGTCTCCGGAGGTATGACCCCATGGTGCATAGGAACACCAGCACACCAGCCCAGCCCCTCTGCACAATCCTTGAACAGGATCAGCCCAAAAACCTTGGGGAATGACAGAAGAAAGGAGCGCGACTCCCTGCCACTAGTGGCAGCAGAGCCACTAGTGGGTGGATTTAGCCCGAGCACGAGCCTTTCCCACTCATTGGACCCCCTAGAATGGAGGTCTTCTGCCAGAAAAAATGGGGTTGGATGATGAACTCCAGTGAGTCCATCCCTGGAGTCTCTGCCTGGCGTTCACTGCCCCTTTGTGAACATTTAAGGCACTGAGAATGAGAGAATCAATAACAGCAATTCCACCTCTCCCAGGGGAGACACAGGCTGCTGAGAGGATGAATTAGGAAGGAATTGGCACACAAGATAGCTCGTTTTGAAACACAAGAGGGGCTGAGTCGATACTCCAAGTCACTTCCCAGTCTGAAGAGGAGGTAAATATACACCACACTCTGGGAACAGCTTTGGGAAGCTGGTTCTGGAGCATGAGACAGATGTTGCAGGTAAGATCACGAGTGACTGCAGTTCACATCTCCCAGTCTGCCCCCAGTTTTCCTTCCTTCAGGAGGATGTTCCCCAGGTCAGTGATTCCCAACAGTAAGTCACAGGAAGGGATGTGAGCCCAGCCAGGACACTGTGCAGGTCTCACTGTGGTAATGGAGAGGATGAGCCTTCTCATGTTAAGGCCAAACTATGAGCAGCTACTGAAGGAGCTCAGCTGTACCCTCAGCTTTTTGGGTAATGAGACACAGCTAGGTGGGCTGCAGAGAGAAACAACATTCTAGGGAAGGATTCAAGGAATGCAGGATGTTGCAGGAGAAGGAGTGGAAAAGGATCATTAAGCAGGAGGCTGCTTTAAATGACCTGGAAAATAGGTAGAAAGGAACTGCTTCATCCTAGCCTTAGGAGGAAGACATCAAAGAGAGGAGTTGCCTCTCTTTGGGGGATCTGAGGGAACAAGTTACTGCTGGAAGCAAACCTTGATGTGGAGAGACCATTTCTTTACCAGTGAGGGGTGACGTACAGTCCTGCCTATGGAGGGTAGATAAATCATATCCCCAGGATGATTGCTTAAGCTGAGACAGGACTGCTATAATGTCTGTGAAATGCACAGAAGGAATGCTGGAGAGGGGAGGAGTTCCAGCTGTAGCCATTGAAAAATATTTAGGGAAACTTTAGTGAGTTGCCTTTGAAATGGTGTGAGCCCAGACAGCAAAGGGTGGGTGGCTGCAGCAGTCACACCTCACCAGGAGACAGGATGGCTTCCCCCTCTGCTCCACACTGTTATGGCCAAGTCTGGACACTGTGTCCAATGGACAAAGAGGGAGGTTCACAAACTGGAGTGATCCTGGGGGAGGATATCAAGGTGGTTGGGGACTAATATACATGACAGAGGAGGAGTGTGAGGGAGGGTTTGTTCAGCCTGGAGAAGATGGAGAGAATTACTGCCATCAGCTGCCCGAAGGAGGAGATGGAGCCAGGCAGTTCTCAAACATGCACTGAGAAAGGGGAAATGGACATGAGAGTTGGAACAGGTAAACTCCAAACTAGAGTCATGGACAGCAATTCCCTGTGGGGGAGGGGCAGCCCTGGGCAGGCTGGGCAGGTGCTGGGCCCACATCCCAGGGCTTCATCCGTCAGAGTGATGGCCCTGAGCAACCTGACCTGGCTTTGGATCTAGCCCTGCCAGAGGGTTGGACGAGGAACTCCACAGGTGTTAGAACCCTAGAAACTAAGAATTTAAAATTCTCTGTGCTAGAAAGCACTGTTCCACAAAAAACCCCTACATTTAATCTGAAGCCTTAGGATAGGCTTCCAAAATTGAGTGATGATTTTAGAATCACTCATGTGTAGTTTCAATAAAAAGTGTAGTGTCACAGAGTGAAAAATTAAAGATTTAAGGTTTTAGAATATAGTAATAGGTATGTACCAAAATGAAAATTTTAAGACAGTACCTGGATACTTATTTTTCACTTTCTTCTTCCTTCTTCTTCATAAGTTTAAATAGTATCTTATAATTAAACAAAAAAAATTGCCCTGCTGAACTTAGAAATTAAAATATTGAGTTAGAAATAAAAATAATTTAAGTAACAAATCATTATTGGACCAGAGGTCCTTGAGAAAACTCTGCAAAGCCAGAGAACCACCACTGTTAACCTTGTTTTACCTTATTAACAAAAGTCACAACTTCTAAAACTGTAACCTAGAAAAAACCAAATAAACAACTGAGTCCAAACAAAAAACCCCCACGTCTCCTGTATTTCATCCCAGCTATGGAGAGTAAAAGTGAAAAACTGAACAAGAAGCCATCACCCCAACACAGGCACCTCCCTTACCACAGCTTACAGTGGTTTCTCCTTGGTTAGGAGGTTAGTCTGAGCTTAACTGTGGGTGCTCTCCTGAGGGCTGGAGGATATTGGGCTGGTGACCCCAACTAAGGCTGTGCTGCCTCTGGGAACCTGGCTGGGAGAGGAGGTGTGAAATGGTAGGTGATGTGGAGAGGTATCAAATCAGATTACACTAAATGTAGAAATGTGCCAAGAACCTTTAAAATCCATTTTCCCTCCCTGATACCTTTCTCCAGCTGCTGTCTACAAGTCTGTCAAAAATGTATTAGCAAAGAAAGGCTGAGAGAGCTGGGGTTCTGCAGCCTGGAGAGGAGAAGACTCCGGGGAGACCTTAGAGCCCCTTCCAGTGGTTAAAGAGGGTCTGAGAGAGCTGGAGAGGGACTTTGGACAAGCTCCTGGAGTGACAAGGGGGAATGATTTTGCAGTGCCAGAAGGCAGGGCCAGATGGGATATTGGGAAGAAATTGTTCCCTGTGGGGCTGGTGAGGTCCCAGCACAGGTTGCCCAGAGAAGCTGTGGCTGCACCTGGATCCCTGGAAGTGTCCAAGGCCAGGCTGGACAAGGCTGGGGTAAGTGTCCCACTACATAGGAGTCAGTGTCTGCACTGCTGTGCTCAGTGCCGGAAGGAAATGAGCCACTGAGANGGTTCTGCAGCCTGGAGAGGAGAAGACTCCGGGGAGACCTTAGAGCCCCTTCCAGTGGTTAAAGAGGGTCTGAGAGAGCTGGAGAGGGACTTTGGACAAGCTCCTGGAGTGACAAGGGGGAATGATTTTGCAGTGCCAGAAGGCAGGGCCAGATGGGATATTGGGAAGAAATTGTTCCCTGTGGGGCTGGTGAGGTCCCAGCACAGGTTGCCCAGAGAAGCTGTGGCTGCACCTGGATCCCTGGAAGTGTCCAAGGCCAGGCTGGACAAGGCTGGGGTAAGTGTCCCACTACATAGGAGTCAGTGTCTGCACTGCTGTGCTCAGTGCCGGAAGGAAATGAGCCACTGAGAGTCCAAGGGGTAAGGAGAACTGGAGCAATGGAGCCCTGACTGCAGTGGAATGACTGGCCCCCAGTCACACGCTGTACTCCAACTGCCAAAGTCCTTGTACCCTGTCTGTTTCTGCTCTGCCTGGGAGCTCCAGAGCCCAGGGGCACACTGAAGCTGCCCTGCACCTCAGGAGTCAATAGTTTGAGCACTCTGGTGTGACAGTGTCCGCTCCTTCAGCCTCAAAGATGCAGGGCTCAGGTATGGAAAGAATGGGGCTGTGAGAGGAAAAGAGAGTGAGGCCACCAGTGTCTCTGTGTCCCCTCTTTGTGGCACTCAGGGGTGACCTGCCTGACTAGAAAGCATGATCCTCACCTGGGTCACCCCACACTGAGGCTCCCTGTGCTCCCACAGAGCACTGCCTTCCCCAGTCCCTTGGAGCAGACCTGTGCTGTGCTGGCTGCTGGCAAACTGGGATGATCCCATCCACCACCTGGGATATGGTGATGGGTCAGATGTACACAGCTATGTGTGAACTGGTACCCTTGGAGTGCTGTCTCTGTGCCCAGCATCCCCAAGGATGTCCTGGCAGTGACCATGTTCCCTATTGCATCAAGCACTCAAGGACTCCAAGGCAAACCTGAGACATCCTGGATGAGGCAACCTCTTCAAGGCTGAGGTTTTGCTTTCACACGGTAGGACATCATTATTCTAGGTTTTCACATTTGGACATTTTGGGAAAGCTATGCAAGCAGTTTGGTACTGACTCCAGCAGAGCAAGTCACGCTGATGGCATGCTGGAGAGAACTTAAAACCTTGGGACCTGGCAAAGGAGGGGAGCTACCTCCAAGAATGTGGACCGTGGATGTAGGGGACAAGTTGCAGTCTGTCCTGTTGTCACCAAAGAGCTGTCACCGGGCTTAGGCAATTTGTGTGGTGGGGGAACAATGCAGTCACCCATCAGATTTTGCAGGAGAGGAGGAAAGCTTTCAGGAGACCTTGGACAAAACCCATGCAGTCATCCAGTCCCAAGTGTTGATGCATGTCATGGAATAACCTCAGGACACGGGGACAGAGTCAAGGACGGAACACAGGACTCCCGCTCTGGGCTGGATTGCCAAAGAACTGAGTGTTAGCTGTCCACAGGGTCACTGCTGCTCTACAGAGTGTGCTAGGTCAGGACATAGGGGAAGTACAGCTGGGCACAGTGATGCCAGATCTCACGGGAAAATGGAGGAGAGTCAAGCTACACGTGAACAGAGGAGAAACTTCTCACCTGGCTCCATAGCCAACAACCCAACATCAGCTCTTTCTCCCTGAAACTTTCTAGGATGCCAATTTCTGACCATATGGCACATCACAGCCCGTCGAGAAGAGGAGGAGAATGTCAGATGGAAACAAATTCCTGGCTGGGCAACAGGGCTCAGCTAACCTCCTGCCTTCAGCTAGCTGCGGGTCCGTAAGACACATGCAAGGGCTCTGGGACTTACCTGTACTCTAGGCTCATGCACTCAAAGAGCCGGGTGAGGGTCGGGTCGATACTCCGGGGGGGATCAGCCGGCTCGGGCTTGGCACGGTGGTGCCGTCGCCGGGGCAGTGAGTCGCTGTGCGGGGATGACACCATGAAGTGGCCACTGTGGATGACCTGGGAGGAGTTCTGTGCCCCAGCGCTGGGTCCTGTGCCACCCATAGCTGCATCCTCTGAGTCGGAGTCAGAGTCAGAGACGGGGCAAGGCCCAACTGGAGGCTCTAGGAAAGGTCCCGGTAGTCCCACCTGAGCTCCTGCCATTCCTGCTGCCTACTGGGGAGCCCTTATGGATCTGACCCAGCACTGTGATCCTCGTCCTGGTTGAGCCTAAGCCCTAAAGGCACTGTGTTGGCATTGAGCACATGCCGTTGGGCTCCCCAGTGCAGGACACCAGCACCACACCTCTTCCTGGGCACCTCCTCCACCCAGCCCACGCCGTCTGTTCCACGCTCCAGGGTTCAGCAGTTGGTTTCCCAGGGTGGATTCGCTGCCAGCCCTATTTATAGTGCTGATGGCTGATCCCGCCCATGGAACACCATCAGCAGGACACGTCCAATGGCCACCAGGCACCAGCCACCAGAGCTTTAGCTCCGTGCCACCATCCTGCTCCAGCAGTGTCCTGACGACTTCAGCTTTTGCGTCCCCCACACACCTGGGGAGGAGCACTGCGGGTCCCCTGTCCCCCCTTACTGTGGCCAGGGGTTGGCTGGCAGTCAGCTCTGTTTACCCGGAGTTAATGGCTGATCCCAGGTGCTGGTGGAGTGAGAAGCGGGTGGTATTTACCCAGTGCCTCTGCTTTAATGGATCTCCCTGCACTTTCAAGGGAACAAATACAGATTAAGGGACACAAACAGGTAAAATTATAGCAACGGGCACTCAGCTCAGCACAAAGCAGGCCAAGGCACTGAGCCAAGTGCCAAGCTGAGAAACAGCCCCGGGTAAACCTGCTCCAAGGTGTGACAGCAGCAGGAGACGAGATGCAAACAACAAATGTGAGAGAGAACAGCTGTGAGCTCGGGTATGGTGGGATTTACACACCTTGTGGTCATGCAGTCCTTAAAATCACAGAATCATCAAATTTTAGAATAGTTTGGGTTGGAAGAGACCTGAAAACTCACCTCATTCCACTCCCCTTCCACTAGACCAAGTTGGAAACTTCCACTAGATCAGGGACACCTTCCACTAGAACAAGTTGCTCAAAGCCCTGTCCAACCTGGCCCGGAATACTTGCAGGGATGGGGCAGCCACAGCTTTTCTGGGCAACCTGTGCTGGGACCTCACCATCCTCACAGGAAGGATTTTTTCCTAATATCCAGTCTAAATCCATCCTGGATTGCTTTCACCTCTGAGGTGTCCTGAGATATGCAGGCAGGCAGGGCTTGATGCACCAAACCCCTGCTCCGTGACAGTGGATCTTGGATAAATACAGGATTTGAAATGTGCCATCCCAGCCAGACCTGTGTCACAAGTATCTCCTCACTGACCTGAGGCACAGAGGGACACAGCGGATACAATTTAAGACTTAAAACACTTTTTTCTCTCTAGTTTCTAGCAACTTCTTCTCCAGCCTCACATCCCGGATAGAGCACACATGCCTGGAGAGCACCCAGGCACAGATCTTAGGTAGCTCCGATGGAGATACAGTATAAATGGGTGGGATAAACATGACATAGATAGCTGCAGGCATTGGAACCCTAATCCAGTTTGTAGATGGAGCTGAATACTTTCCATACCACCCTGGCGGGTCCAAAAAGGGTCAGCAGCTATCGAGAGTATTTCCCAGAGCTGGAAGAAGAATATGCACAAAAAGCTGGTTTGTACAGCTTCTGCACTGATTGTTGCAAACCTCCCTTTGGGACCATTTCTTCATTTTCCAGTCAGATTTCTGTGGGTCTGTAGCTTTTTTCCCCCTCATTACAACCACCTCAGCCTGTCCTAAGCTGCCTGTTGAGATGTTGAAGAGAAGAAGTAATTTTAAAAGTACTGTCTGCATACATTTTAAAGCAGTGATGGGCATATGAGTGTCCTGGGAAACTAAGAATTAGGTAAGGCACAAGGAAACGAATATGTCAGAGACACAGAGGCTTTCTGGGCACATTCCAGTCATGCTGTGCAAAAGAGACTTCCCAGGATTTTGACAAAAACCATTTGCCATCTGTTTACCAGCTGCAGGCAGACTTCAGTCCTCTGGGATGACATCTGTTTGAGGGAAACAGAGAAAAACATCAGTGAGGCTTTTACGAACATCACAACTCCCTCATTCCTGGCCCAGCAGCTCTTGTGCTGCAGAGAAGGGAAATCCCATGGGCAAAAGGCATCCAGCCCAGAGAAGAGCGTGACAGATCCTTAGTCAACCAGGCAGCAGAGCAGGGGTCCTACACAGGGGCAGGCAGGCTGCCGAGCTGAGGAATTTTGTAAAAGGCTATTTGGATACTAAAATGTGTGATGCCAAGTACAGCTGTAGGGATGCAACACAGTCTTGGAGAGAGTGTGGCAAGGGAGATGTGGTACGGAATGCAATGCAAGGTGGGTACCCCAAAGTTCTCCTAAAGATGTTCCAAAGGTGCACTGCCACATGGGGGGTTAGAGACCACAGTCCCCAGAGTAGTGCTCCAAAATTATCCTGACATCATGCTCAGATGTGGGGAGAAACAGCCCGTGCCTGGGAGGGGAATGGCTGGGACAGAAGGATCGAATTTACTAGTAGCTGAAGAAACTGGGATTGGATAGGACATGCACAAACATGGAGATCTCCATGTGATCCAGACAGCACTGGGTGTTGTCATCACAGCAGTGCTAGGTGGGGATGACTGGGCTCAGACCTGCAGGGTTCAACAGATGCAGAGAAGCACACAGCTTCCAGCCTGCTCCCACAGGATGGGGATCCTGCGAAGTCCTAAATATTAAAAATGCTAAATAAAAAAAGAGCACTAGGAATGGAACTTGTAGCACTATTGTCTGGAGCAACGTAGAGAAGAGAAATATATCACGAAAGCTCTATTAGCAAGCAAGCAGCAAAATTGGTGGCCTGAATACCTCTTGGTCAGGCAGACCAGGGAGACTGTATGAGTGGAAACAAGGAGAGCTTGTTGAAAGGAGATAAAAAAGAGCAGGAAACAGCAGCTCATCCATTTCCAGTTCCCTGCTATGGGGACACCTTCCATTAGACCAGGTTGCTTCAAGCCCCATCCAGCCTGACCTGGAACACTTCCAGGGATTCTCTGGGCACCCTGTGCCAGGGCCTCACCACCCTCACAGAGAAGAATTTCCTCCCAATATCCCATCTAACCCTGCCCTCTGGCAGTGGGAAGCCATTCCCCCTTGCCTTGTTACTCCAACCCCCTGTTCCAAGTCCTCCAGCTCTCCTGGAGCCCCTTTAGGCTTAGTCAACCAGGGAAGGTTGACTAAGGTCAACTGGAAGGGGCTCTAAGGTCTCCCCAGAGCCTTCTCCTCTCTAAGGTGAACACCCCCAGCTCTCCCAACCTAGCTCCAGGGCAGAAGGGCTCCAACCCTCAGAGTATTTACATGGCCTCTTTTGGACTTGCTCTAACAGGTTCAGGTTTCTTGTGCTGAGGACTCCAGTCCTGGATGAAGTATTGTCTAAAGATCTCAGATGTCTCATTTCTGTACCTAGTGAAAAAGTAGTAATAAACATGGAATTTGTAATCAATAAAGGGAAGTGTCAAGGCAAGTGGTCATGGACCCAAGGCTGCCAAAGCTCAAGGAGCATTTGGACAATGCTCTCGGAGACAGGGTGGGATTTTGGGGGTGTCCTGTACAGGGCCACAAGTTAGACTTCAATGAGCCTTGTGGGTCCCTTCCAACTCAGGATATTCCATGAATCCATGATTCTATAAATACAATAAACTGAGGAAGAGTCAACATAGTTTTTAGTGGAATGTTGTGGCTCAGAAATCTGTTCCAGCTGTTGCAAGAAGAGGTGGCGTGTGTGGACAACAGTAATCTGGTCAATATAATGCCATCCAAAAACACTTTGAAGAAGGTCTATTATAGATTGAAAAAAATTTTCAGAGACACTGAGCTGTAACAGATCTAGAGCTTGCAAAGATAAGGCAAATTGGTATAAATGCAGAGATTTCCTGTTGGATGCTACAGGTATCTCCACTGGGGCTGGAATTTTCAGCATATTTGCGATATGGAGAAAAGGCTGCAAATAGGATGGTGACTGTTACTGCTGGAGAAAATAGTTTAGAACTGTCACAGCTCAAGGTGACTAGAGAGCACTGTAGAAGTATTTCACGCTACAGAGGGAGTGAGTGATAACATCAGAAATGAGTCAACGTTGAAAAGGGTAAAGTGAAGCACATCCCTCACTGTACACCAGGGGACTCTCAATTAGATTAATGCCAGTCAAGAGCTAAAGGTAACTGTAAGCAGTTTCCTGAAAACATCAGCTGAAGGTTCAGGAGTAATTAAAAAGTAAAAAAGGCTCCAGATATTGCAAGGAAAATATCACTTGCCCCAGAGTAAAGCAAGCTCACAAGTGTGTGTGGCTTTGGTGCCTGGCTCAGAAAAGATGGAGAAAAACTGGAAAAGGTCACAGAGATGAAGAAAATGGGTGGTCAGAAGTGGGAATGGCATCCCTGCAAGAAAAGGGATCAGGACTGTGTTAGGAAAAAGGTGAGTGAGGTCACACTGGCAGTGTAGACATGGATGCAGAAGGAACAGGGAATGGTTAGAGGTGGTTATTCAGCACTTTTCAGAGCTGGAGGTTGGAGCGGATGATCTCGAGAGGTTCCTTTCAACCCTGACTGTTCTGTGATTCTGTGTTTCTGGGGGCACCAGGCAAAGGAAGGGCTGGCATGCTCATCTCAGGATGTCATGAAACCAAAAGTCTAATCAGTCTTAACAAGGAATTGGCTGTACTGATGGAGGACTGGAACTATTAAAATTCTTTGTGTGTCCAAAGCAAAGCTGACTGATGGGAGCTCAGGACACCAGTACAAATTGACCCTCGGCCTCCCATTGCTCAGGCAGGTGTTGTTGGGCACGGACTGAGATCTTCCAGACCCTCAGGGTGAGAGGCATCCCCAGCTTGTCAGAGCCACATGGGCATCTATTCCTCAGACCCATGCAAGAATGGGCAGAGAAAGTCTTTGTACTTTCCATCTTTCGCTGCAAATGAATAAAAGATCTGTGAAAAAAAAAAGGAAAGCATACCTTGTGCAAGCTCACCATGTTCCCTCAGAAACAATTCTGAAGTGCATATTAAATCCTTTGGGAAAGGCTGAAAAATCCTAGTTCAGGGAAACGTTGTATTCTCTCTGCCTGGAAAGAAATTTTCTGCCGTATATATTCTGCTTGCCCAGAGAAGATGTGGCTTTCATCTCTGGAAATGTTCAAGGCCAGGTTGGGTGAGGCTTGGAGCAACCTGGTCTTGTGGAAGGTGTCCCTGCCCATGGCAGAGGGGTGGAACCAGATGAGCTTTAAGATCCCAAACCATTCTGTGAGTCCATCATTATGTATCTGTGCAATGAGGTTCTTGGTGCTTTTCTCCTTGGATGGCCTGGCTCAAATTCCCTACTTGAGCAGCTGGCGCTGGCAGGATCTCAGCACTTCATGCAGCAGCAGGACAGAGGAAGGAACATGGAGAACAAAATTGCTGCCTGCAGCTAGACTCCTTATGGAATATTTCTGGGCTCTCCTTGTCTGCCAAATTTCCTTCCCATAGGAAGCCCTCTAATGCATTAACCTCTTTGAGCACTTCAAAGGTCTGAAATAGACTTTCACAATTCAGACAGTTCTTTGAATACCAATTTATTGGACTATTTAACACCTATAAGCCTTACATGCAGGAGGTTCAGAGTGTGAGTGTGCACTTTAGTATCTTGAGCAAGATCTTCAGCAAAAATTAGGTAGTTTTCCTGAAATTAAGGATGTAAATTAACTGACAGAGCCACAGAAGTCTACTGAGTTGACAATTTCACATGTTATATGAAGCACACTACTGATCTGGACACTTCTGAGTTTCCAAGAGACTGTTTCTATTATTAATGTAATTACAATGATCTGACTCTGAACTAGAAGACACAGGCACAGCTGAGAAGTAGGGGAAATCTACAGGAGGAAGAAAAAGTGGAAAAGGCCTTATTTTCTTCAGCAGCTCCATATGACCAACCTCTGCAAAGACCCCGTGGCACACCCAGTTTGGTTTTGCTTTGTTTCAATTAATTGGAGAGCAAGAATTAGCCCCAGGTTGGACAGCAAGGAAATGAAAATGCAACTAGCAGTAGGTGGTGGGTTTGATGAGGATGGCCGAGGCTCTGCAGTTCCCCTGGCACAGGCTGCCCCATGTCAAGCCCCCTTTGTAATTCAGACGCACAGAATAACATGCCGAGAAGCACCACCCGCCCCCGGAGGTGGTGGCACAGTTCCCGCTAGAAGTGTCCTGATCCCGATCTTTAGCAGAGAATTTCATGTTGTCATGCATGGTGGTGGTGCCCTTGGAGGCCATGGCATCCTCCGCTGTCCCCGAGTGCGCTCCCAGCCTCAGCCGGTAGCCCTGGGACTCATCATCCAGGCTGAACAGGTTGTAGTCTGCAAATTTCATGTTATTTGAAGCATCCCAGATGGCAAACCTGGCCTGGTAGACCTTCTGCCTGGTGATCTGGTGGATGTACTCAGTGCCCAGCCAGAACTCGGTGTGCACATTCCCAAAGCCGTGCTTGTAGGTGCTCCAGGACTCATCCCAGCTGACTGGTGTATCTCTGTTGTTCCTCTGGATGACAGTCCAGCCACCACTGTCTTTGCTCATCTCACAGTAGACCACAATGGTTTGCATTCCTGTGGGCTGGATGATGTAGATGCCACTGCTGCTGTGGCTGATGCCCACTGCATCCCTGTGGGCTGCTAGCAGGGATCTCACTGCAGTCCTTGGGCCAACCTGGGGCACGAGAGAACATTGGAGGACCAACAGGCACAACACTCCAATCTGCTGTCCCTGCCATCCTGGCATCCACTGCATCCCTGGGGTCAGAAAGGAGGAAATCTCATTCCCTTAGCACTGGACCCTGCGGATGGCTGTGAAAGCCCAGCTTTGCTCGGAAGGGATATCCTCTGTGGACTTGTGGCATGTACGTAATGACAGCAGAGTCCTCTGAGATCACAGAATCGCAGAGTGGGTTGGCTTGGAAGTGACCTTAAAGCCCATCTTGTTCCACCCCCCTGCCATGGCCAGAGACACCTTTCGCAGGACCAGACTGCTCCAAGCCCCATCCAGCCTAGACTTGGACTCTTCCAGGGATGGGGCAGTCACAGCTTTTCTGGGCAACCTGTGCCAGGGCCTCACCACCCTCATGGTCTGACATTTCTTCCCCATGTCCAACCTGACCCCACCCTCATTCGGTGGCCTTCATGTTTGGAGGAGCACATGGGAGTTCTGCTGAGGCAGGGCTGGCTGCTCCCCAGGCTGACTGCCAAGGCACCGCCACTGTGCCCTCATTCCCTACACCCCTCCCTGTTCCCCGGGGAATGTGGGTGCTTACTGTGTCCCTGTGCCTGCCGAGGGTTGGCTGCCTGGTTCCGCTGGATGATCTCTCCAGCTTCATCTGCATCAAGAAAACAAGGAATGAGAAGAGCAACCCTGTGCCACAGCACAGAGGTAAGTCCAGCCCCCACAGGCTACTATTTCCAGCACTGAGATTTTTGTAGGGCATTTCAGTGATGCCACTTGGCTCATTTTTCTTCCTGTGTGGTAGTTTTTGGAAATTTGGTTGGAAAATCTTTAAAGGGATCAGACACTAGGAATGGGAATGCTGCAGCCATTAAGCAGTGGCCTATTTGCTCTTCTCAGCAAGGAGCAGATGGCATATCTGAGTAGAACCATGGAATCATGAATGGTTAAGGTTGGAAGGGACCTTTAAAAGATCACCTAGCCCAACCCCCCTGCTATAAGCAGGGACATCTTCCACTAGAACAAGCTGCTCAGGGTAGTAGTGATGAGTATAAGGATGTACAGAGAAAGAAGGATTGGGAGGGTAATAGACCATGGGTACTCTCACACCAAGATCAGACTGCTGAGAGCTGTTGCTGTGAACCTGCTTTTCAGTGATGAAGGATTCATATGTTCATTCAATCCATAAAGAGCTCCAGAAACATTCAGAGTATGAAGGAGCTCACAGCTATGAGAGAATGATGCTCTGCTTAAGAGAAATCCCCACACCCATCTCAGTAAGAATGTTTCCCTGAGAGCCTCTGTGACCTCCATCAGTGGTATGATTAGGTTTTGGGACCCTTCAGCCACCTGCAAGTTTCAGAAAGTATTTTGGTTAGTCACTTACACAAAGTTTCTCTGAAGTTTCAGGCCTGTGAATGGACTATACAAATATAGGTGGGAAGAGACTATATAAAGGAAGAGAAACAGTCTGTCTAGTAAAAGCTGCCACATACAATCTTGTCAATAAGAAAGAAGGTTGGATTACCAAATCTGGTGATGTTTGGTTAAGATATTAAATTAGAAGAAGAATTGATCAGGATCCTTTTATTTCCACAAGAGTATTTTCCACACCTCCCTTTCTGTGCAGAGGAGAGGGCTCCTGACATTTGGATGAACAAAGTTTAGGGATGTAAGACAGAAAACACATACCAGGAAGAGGCCCATCAGAATGGATATTAATGATTTAATCTAAATTAGCTTGCAATCTTTCCAGGTTTTCAATGTGCAGAGCAAGAAGCGGGGATAGCAGGGCCAGCATGGAGGTGAAGAACAGAGGACTGAAGTGATGAGCACCTGGAGAAAGAAGACACACAGTGAATCTGGGAACGAGAATCCTCTGGAGGAGAAATGATGTGTTGGGTCATGGGCATCGCTGGTACCTAAAGATACGCAAGAACTACTACAGGAGGGTTAAACAAGGCACAGGGACCCAAGACCTTGGAAAGAAAGGCAGGGATGCCCAGCTGCACACAGAATTCAGCCCATCCCATCCCATCCCATCCCATCCCATCCCATCCCCACACTCACCCATGCTGTCTCTGTTGGGATCCTGTGGAGTGGGGAGCGGAGTAGGTCTGGTCTGGTGGCAGCATGGCCAACCCTGATGTTATATAGGGCACTTCGGTGAGCTGAAGCAGCTGGCCAAATAGCAGTACTCATCCATTCCTGGAAATTGATGTTCTGTTTGTCCTCTGCAGGTATCTCTCATGCACCATCTGTTGTGTTTCTGTGGAAAGAGTTCCCAGCAAACAGCTGATGGATTTCACGAAACCAAGAAAAGCTCCTGATAACAGTCCTACCAAGACCATGGGAGGGGCCCCTGGGGTCAGCCAGCAGGTTGGGGGGAGGACCTCCTTTTCAGCCAAGCGCTGGATGAAAATGGGGACCGAAAACAGAGGGGAAGAAAGAAGAGAATCCAGCCTGGTGCTGAGGATTTACCAAAACGCCTTGTTGTTGAGAGTTGCCCTGGTTCAGGGCCTCACTAACAAAAACTCAGAGTCTATTGATTGATGTTCAGAAATCAGAAGGCTTTAATATTAATCGATAATTAGATTAGATATTAATATAAAAAGAAGATAGAAAGAAGGAGAGAGAGAGATCCCCTCAGCCTCTTTGGCTGCTGTATCATCTCTGTCTGTCTGTCTCTCTGTCTGTGTGAACAGAGCAGAACCAGTGTCAGTGTACTATACAAAGTATGAAAACAAATCCCAAAATAGAAGTTCTTTTCTTTGGCCAAAGAGAGACAAGAAAAAAACCAACTTGAAATATTTACATTTTTCTCAAACTAAAAACAATCCCACAGATTCAATGTTGTGGACAAAAGTGCCTAAAAAAATCCTTTCAGGGTTAGCAATAACACCTTGCACAGATGTGACCCAACAGCTGCAGTTGCTGCCTGATGCACTGGCTTTCTCTCTCTCAGAAAGCCCCTGGGCTGGGGTGATGCCCACACACACAGTGGGGGAGAGCAGGTAAGCAGAGCCCTCCTGAGCCTGTTTCTCCCCTTCAGGACATATGGGAGAAGGGCAGGGAGTGTAGGGGAAGGCCCACAGCATGACCACCAGGCTTTTGCTCAGAGCTGCCACAAAGCATCCAGGGGTCAGGGATGACCCCTGGGAAAGGTTGTTGACCTTTGCCCCAGCCTTTGCTGATTGAAGGCACAAGGTATCTGTGTCTGCAGCCCAGCTCTGTTTGTTGGTGAGGTAGTCAATCCAAACAGCAGAACTCACCCGTTCCTGAAAAGTTATGGTTTGTTTGCCTCTTTCCACAGACACCTTTTCTCACATCCCGGCTGCTGTGCTTCAGTGATAAGAGTTCTCAGCTGCTGGTGTTCACACAGAATTCCACAACACCGACAAAAGCTACTGATAGGAGTTTTTCTTGAGGTTGTTAATACTTACGGGGTTTGAAGCCAAGCCCTGTAGGGACATTCTGTCACCTGGCCATGCTAGAAATCTCTGTTAGACACCTCCAGATCTGTCCACCTCACCTGGTTCATCACTCGAGGGGTAACCTTGCCCTGACATTTCACATGGGAATTCCACACACACTGAGCAGCAAAAGGGCCTTGTCCCCCAGCCCTGACCCCTGCTTCCAATGCCCTATATAACCTGGGACTGTAGCATTTGTTTTAGATGCATTTCTGGCAGCTCAATTTCAAAACAGATGAGAAGAGTCTCCCCAGCCCTTCCAGCAGCCCCTGCCCCATGCCAAACAGGAGCAGGGCTGGCTCTCTGCACTCAACTGGGCACTGAGTGCAGCCCCAAAGCCAAAGTGCCAAGGTGTGCCTGACATCCCAACCTGTGGGCATTGGGGAGGCCCTGGCTACTGTTACTCCTCAGTGACATCCTCACCCTACAGCTATAAGGGAGGTTCCTGCACCTGGGACCTCATGGTGACCTCCCCAGCACTGCTGGCCCTTGAAGAAGCAGTGACAGGGCATGGATGGCCTTGGAAGTGTGAGCCCAGCCACGGTATCCGGAAGTCGCAAGAGGAGGTGAATTATGGAAAGAGGGAGAAGAAGGGACCGAGCCTCCCTGAGATGGGGACCTGCATCTGTCCCTGATCCTCCCCTGTCCTCACTGTGGGAGCTGCTGCCCAGGGAACCATCATCTCCCAGCACAGGGAGCCCATGACAGAATTTGCCTCTTCAGCCAATCTCTGGTGCATCTGGAGAACAGCTGCACACACTGTCCAAATGCAGGACTGCCATCTCGTGGGCACTGGGAGACAGTATGCAACAGCCTTGGAAAACCATCCTGGAGTAACTTAGAGGTCTTGAGGCTGAGAAGCTGCTGTGACAGGTAAGTACCGCCCATGAAGAGAAACTCAACCTTTGGGTGCCTCAGCAGCTGCAGGGTCAATGAAAAGCTCTCTAGTCAGTGTGTGTTTAACCTGTGCCAGGAACTACACACAATTTCCCAGCCTGAAAAATGACTGGGGGACACCAGACCTTCACCAGTCCTGCACTGACACCGGAAGGTTGCCATGCCTCAGATCCCAACAGCTTGCCATGGAGGAACACGCACACAGTTCCACGATGAATGCGCAGGGACAGGCAGCTCACCCTCTCATTCCTCCCTGTGGTCCTCCCTCCCTCAGCTCCCTGCCCTGCCTCTGGCTCCCCCAAGGCTGCTTCTTACCCAAGGACTAGCCCTGTGCCTGCTGCCCTGCTCCCTGCATGCTGCCACTCCCGAGGGTCAGACCCCTGATGTGTCCCCACAGTGTCAGAGCTACAGAGGGGCCATATTCACTCAACACTGCCTTTCAGCTAAGCATGTTCTTCCCAAATTGTACTGCTCCCCAGGACTGTACCTGCTCCCCAAATTTTCCCTTGGTTCATTACACTCTTCTTTCTCCTCCCCACTTTGCCCCGCAGCCCAGAGAGGCAGACATACACCATGTAGAATTTCATCTTAGGTACTCTCATTTCTGACTGAATAACATGGAATGAAGCCAAGTTCTCCGTGAAGTACCACAAGAACCTGTTTCACTGGCTGTGAGCTAACTGCTTTCCAGCAACTCCTACAGCATGTTACAGGGATAATGGGAATCCTCAACAACCATTCTTACACTCACTGATGGATTTATGGCATTAAATATCTGTTCTTGTATTAAAGAGAATCACAGAATGATATGATGGGATGGGATGGGACCTTAAGGACCATCATGTTCCATCCCAATCATGGACAGGAACACCTTTCAGTAGACCAGGTTGCTCCAAGCCCTGTCCAGCCTGGCCTTGAACACTTCCAGGGTTGGGGCATAACTTCAATGGGAACCTGTTATATTGCAGCAATATACTAGTACTACTACTACTACTACTACCAACAACAATCATGTAAGAGTGAACACTTATGTTACAGCATTACCATTCTTTCCTGCCTGTTTACAATGCTGTGAAAAATACAGTGGATTTTTTATTCCAGCAGACACTGTGCTCTGTTATGCAACTGGTGTGTTCCAGGGATACTCACAGCACTAACTTCTTCCCAAGATTACACAACACCTCAAATGAGTGTGCACCCAGGGAAGTTAAACTGCTTTTAATACTTTACCAGCCGAAGCAATGGGATCTGCATTCCTGGTAAACACACAATAATAACCTGATGATTACATCTACGATCGGGAGAATATTGTGTGAGATCAAGTTGCTTTCCTGTCTGCTAGGGAAACGAATAACACCATTAATTCTGTTGCTCCAAAGCATAACTGGTCCCAGTTAATACATCCCCTTAGGTCAAATCACCCAGCATAAACGGCCTTCCCTATGCAAGGGGTAATCTGAGTGTCCATCTGCCTGTATTGGGAAAAAATTCTTCCCTATGAGAATGGTGAGGCCTTGGCACAGGCTGCCTGAAAAAACTGTGGCTGCCCCATCCCTGTTAAGTATCCAATGCAAGGCTGAATGGTACTTCAAGCAACTTGGTCTGGTGGAAGGCATCCGCTAAAATGGCAGGGGTTGGAGCAAGATGATCTTTAGTGTCCCTTCCAACCCAAACAATTCTGGGAGTCTATGATTCTAAGCAGTTTTCCAGGGCTGCTGCTTCTCATCTCAAAGCAGCAACAAGGATGTAAAACGCAGACATAGTCCTCAGTGCCATGAACAGCAGAAATCCAGAATCCCTGGAATACACTGGCACACTGAACAGAAATCTGCTTACTCAATCCCTGGGAAAGAGGTATGAAGTCACAGCTTCTGCTCTGACTGCTTCAGGCAGGCAGCGCTCCAGCTGCTGCCCCTCCAACCCCCGGTAAACGTTCATGCCACAAGAACTCCCCACACAATACTTTCTATAAAGAAAAAAAACCTCATAAACCCACAAAACCCAACCCACAACTCTCGAATGTTTGTCTTTCCTCCATTCCCAGAAGCAGCACTCACGGGGTGGCCAGGCCTCCCTCCCCACTGCCCCTACAGCCCCCAGGCCGCGGCTCCCGCCTCCTCCCCCTCACCCGCCCCGGAGGCCGGCCCGCCAGAGCCACCGCTCCCCTTCCCCGCACAGCGGAGAGACCCGGCGCCAAGGGGGCGCTGGAAGGGGCGCTGAAAGGGGCGCTGAAAAGGGCGCTGAAAAGGGCGCTGAAAGGCAGGCCCAGGCAGGAGCTTCCGGCGAGGGCGGCGGCAGCCGCCACACAAACCCCCCACAATGCCCCGCGCCAGACGCGGAGGACAAAGCCCGGCGCGCGGCCCCGTCGCGGTACCCGGATGGGCGCGAGGAGGGGCGGTGGCCGGGACGCACTCTGATTGGTGGCCGGGGG
>VZTN01034080.1:141318-204960 GCA_013400515.1 Erpornis zantholeuca | reverse complement strand
AGACAATGATGTGCAATTCTACAACGAACTGTATCTTAACAAAAAATGTTAAAAAAGAAACCCAAAAAATTAAAGCAACCCACACAAATGTTTTTATTAGGGGAGAAAATAATTTCCCATTGGCTTATTTTGCTTTTTTGACCAAACAAGATGAAATCTTATCTACTGTAGTTGGGTTGACTAGAGACAGACTGAATGCTGGTGCTTTACTCACTTGAGAGCCATCCCTGGGTATTCTGAAGCCCTGCTCTTTAAAGTTCAGGAGGATTTTTTATCATAACTTGAGGATTGTAGCCAATGTTTTAAATCATGATGTCATTTCATGACCTTTATTGTTACATGAGTGTTTCTAATGTGTATTAAGTCACTGTATCAACCTGGAAAACATCCACCTGTATTAAGTACCCCAGAGAATGTCAAGAACAGCATTTCCACAACTGTGCTGTGTTACAGTCCAGGTGTTGGCTGATGCCTCTCTCTCATCTTTGGTCACTATTCCTGCATGCTCACGATGTGTCTGACATTCTCCTGCAGGAAAGAGAGCTGGGTTAGTGTAGTATGCTACATCGAGGTTTAAGACTGAATGGAGAAATTTGTTTCTCGTAGACACAAAGGGGAAGAGTGGCTTTTTCATTAGAGAGCAGATGTGCCCATCTGCTGACCCTTAGTGATACTCATAACTGTGTTGAACTCCTGCCCCAGGGGAGTATACTGAAGATTGTATTTGAAGAGTCCTGGCTTCATTTCCCCACCAAAATTACTGTTTATTTTTCTGGTCCTCAGGAAACAGAGACATGATACAAATCTCGCAGCCCTATTAGCTAGAAGAACTAATGAGAGTAGCTGTCTTACACTACTGTTACATGTTCACTAATTTTTGCAAGTAAATATGGAATTGATTGCTATATATTTTAACAAATGTATAACCATCCTGATTTGCTGAGTTGGGAATGAGCATGATACATGGCTTCCTAGAAGTTAGTTAGTAATTAGGGTGTGGAATTGCCTTTACTGATAATTTTTCTAAATGTTTCTGTGTACATATCCAATTTTGTGAAAACCACTCTGTAGGTGCCCTGTTGGTGTCTCCTGCATGCAGCATCTTCTCTCCACCGTGAGGTGTTGGTAAAGCATAAAATCTTTAGTGTGCCTGTAGCTGTCAGGCCTTATGGGGAATATAAGGGATAATCATAACCTGGCATGTGCTTTGTGTGAAATTTTGGTGATATCTCTGCCAGCTATCTGTGTTCTCTTATTCATTCCTTCCGTGTATACTGCTTAGTGCTATGCTGCCTTTTTATAAGGCCTCTGAATATTAGTGAAACAGAGCAGCTCATCATACAGTTTTAAGTTACTGTGTTTTCAAGGAAGTCATTCTGTTACAAAGTTGTTGGGCAGTTGGATAATTTCCAGAGGAAAAACGTTGATGTTGTATAAATATATAGAGATACGTCAGATTAAAAATATTGCTTTGGAGTTTGTTTTTGTTAATTTGTATTTTGTTTGATGATGCAGATCTACATTTTGTTACATAATTTTTTTTCTTTATTCAGATATGTTTTTAGCAACTTTGCCTAAGTTTACATATTAGTTTAATTTTCAAATTTTTGGCCTCAAGGGTGATCCTTTATTTTGCTTTTGAAGAGGAGGTGTACCTGGCAGAATTGCTAGAAGATAAAATGTACCACAGTGCATTGAGCAAGAATAATGCTAACTTTGTAAAGACAAATTTTGTATTTTTAGTTTATGTGGGGTTTTTGCCCTCTGACAAATTCTTGGGTTTAGCAGTTGCATAGTTTGGCCTTACAGTCTATACCAAGCATTACAAATGTTTTTTTTATCCTTACTTTAAAACAGGTGCTACTCTAATTTCTTCTGCTAGAATTAGTTTTATGTCATTAGAGATCTAAGTCATTTTTTGCTCCCTGCCTTTTTCACACTTTCTCAGGATGTTCCTTTCTTCCTTAAGATTGTATTGAATTTTCATAGTGTAAATGAAGAGAAATGGATTTTAGCGCTCCTTTTCTGCCTTTTGTTCCTCCTCCTGTCCCTAGCAACACTGAGTTTTATTCTCTAGACTAGAAGACAAGCTGATGTTATTAAGACTAAGTAGCAAAATGATGCTGATTTCCTTTCTTTCAGATCTCTATAAAAATGGTCTCCAGAGGGCTAATTTTGTACCATTCATTGCTGTGCTGAAGGTAAGGAGAGCCAGTTGTTCAATGCTTTTCAGTTTAGCCTGCTTTATTAATAAATTTGTGGAAGATTTGTAGAGGATTGCTTTGATGCAAGTTTTCAGAGTATATATATCTACTTTAACTATTTAGAGCAAAACTAATTAAAGGTAAGGCAAGAAGGGACTTCTTCCTTCTGTAATTAACACGTTTTTAAAGCTGGACATTTTTAGCATGACAAAAAGTTATCTTTTTGACTAAGTCAGCAGAATGTATTTGTTTGGATAAGACTTTCCTGCTGGTGTATGTGTGCTGTGTAACATAGTGTCCCTCAAACATTTATAATGTGTTTTACTTGCTAGAATAGCTTGCTCTTTTTTGATGTAAGGAAAGTAGTATTTGTTCTGTATCCCTCAGTTACCTTGTTTCTGAGTCTTTCTTGTGTGTTAGTAGTTTTTGAATGGCTGTTTGTGAGGCTTCACATAATGTTCAACAAGCAACAGCAGCTCTGAAGCAAGCTTCCTTCAGTCTGCAAGTTTTGCTGTGGCAGGTCAAAACCTATAATTAAAGAGGATCCTACCTCTGTGAATAACAGAATTAGTGCTTGTTTTGCTGTTTAAAAACACCATATGCTGAAATGACACTTTTAAGTTCTGGACAAGTTGTAGATATTTTTCATTCACAAGCTACAATTGTGTTATGTTGCTGAGGGCTAACATACAGCTGTGGTATCCTGCTCTGCCTGGATTGACATGACATGTAAAATGGAAATAACAGTGTTTCCCTACTGCACAGAAGTATTGCTAGAATAAATGCATGAATAAAGCTTACTATATTGGTATCTAGGATAAAAGAATTGTAAGGTAGAGTTAGGTAGTTTTGGCTTTGTGATAGGAGATTTGGAATTGCTGAATTGATGCATTGATTGGATGTTTCTGCTCAGTAGTAAGGCAGCTGACAATGCTGTGCATTTTCAGTGGGCCCTTTTGGAATCAAAAGATTGCTTAATTGCCTAAGCACCTTTGAAAATCCCATCTAACATTGACATTTGTACAATTAACAGGTTTCAAATTTAACATGCTTTTGACATGCTTGTGGCACTCCTGTGCATCTCAGAATGACTGTGTATGAAGTCAGGGGGGTTACCAGTGAAAGTGTTTTTTACCTGGATGGCTTTAGAAAAGTAAGGAACATAAAAATAAATGAGCAACCATTTCCATTTCAGATTCTTGAAAAAGGTTTATTTTGTAGCCGGCTGCATTGGATGAGAGCTCCCAATCATAGAATATTTTCAAGAATAGGATCATAGGATCATATGCATTTGCTTTTTGAAATGCAGCAACCATGGCATATCATTCTTTTTCTATAAATCTTTCTTTGTTGACTCTTAAGTTTTCTCCCTGATAAACATAAAGCACTTAAATTTCACTGATCATCAGGCTTTAATACCTATCATGTATGCTTATTTATAGTTTCCTTTTTATTCTTTTTAACTAGCTGAATTTAAAAAATGTGAAATGTAGTTTGTGCATCAGAACACCTCATCAGGACTGGGAAAGTAATCAAAATTTTTTAGAAGAGAATGTATGGAACGCTGAGAGAAGTGGTAAATGTGGCTTGGTCTAGGGAATGGAGTACTGTAAAAAGAAACAAGTAGCACAACCCAGACTAGAGGTAGATGAATAGTATCATCATAATGAATGGAGAAGCAAATCGTAGCATAATCCTCAAGGACCTTTCTACAATTCTGGATATCCTATTGTTTGTTCTTTTTCCCAGCACCTTTGTGTTTTAACACTGCTCTAAATATATGTGCGTTCAATGTCACTTTAATAAATATTACCAATGTAACATTATTCTTTCCCAAAGACATAATGATCAAAAGGTGGATCAGAGGAAGCTTATCCACAAAATGCTTCTCTAACCCTGGTTGGAAAGTGGAAGGGTAAGGGCATGGTATTAAAATTATTAATTAAAAAGTGTCAAAATCTACATTTTTTTCAACACAGCAGAAGTCAGCATTTAATAAACATATTGGAACTCTTATTCTAGAGTAAGATTTTAACAATTGGCCTTTATGTTACAAAGGTGTGGATAGAACTACATGGATAGCCTGGCTTTGGTGGTTTGAGAAATGCAGATATAAGCCTCCCCGATGTGTGTAGAATCTGTGTGATGGCATTAGTGTGAATGGATAAAGTAACTTCTGTCTCAGCTGTGCATAATTCCGTGACTAGGGAATATAAATATTATTTCTTCTAGGGTTTTGTGTGAAAATATGAAGGAAAACACTGCATTGGTTGCTTGCAAACGTTTGATTCACTGTCTTCTCAACCTTTCCCTCACTCCAAGCCATGTGTGTCTATGGTAATGTTGGTTTCATCTCACCTGTCCCCTGGTACTGGCTTTGACAGCTGGACTAAGTCCTGTTCTAGTTTTCTCTGGATTCAGAGCCTCCCAGAGGGCTTTTGTTGTGGGTTTAGTGGGAGTGAAGAGGTGGGTTGGTTTTGTTTGGGTTTTTTCAGTAATTAACTTTTATGATCACATTCTTAAAATAAGACTTGAGCACTAAAAGTAGTTCAGTTTCAACACAGGAGTTTCAAATTCCTCCAAAAGTTCTTGGGAGAATGGAATGAATGGAAAGTATTTGCAGTATATTTCATTTCTGTGAAGAGATGCTTCATTTGAAATAGGTTTCAGGCTCTTTTCATTCCTCCTAAGTGGAACACAGTTTCTAGATACCTGGATAATTGTTATACAAATATCTTTCTTGTCATCAAATGATTAAAAGTAATGGTTTCTTCCCTAGATCTAGAGTTACCCATGTTCATCCTCAATTTTGTTTTTATTTTCTTCAGTCTATGTAATTCCAGTATCTGTGTTTGAGTTTCCGTTTCTTACAAAGATAATTGTAAACCAGTTTCTGTGGAATAAACAAAAGGGTGAAATAGCACTCTAGGGAAGATACAGTTATCTTCCAAAGTTTGTCCATATTGTCTTTCTAGGTGGTAGATTATTGGGGACAAGTGATTGTTATGTGAGGCTGCAGCTGAAAAGTTCCAAATTTTAGAGCCACATGAAATCTTCAGGTCCTACAGCTGGTGGCCACATACAAGCTCCAGGTTTGTGTTGTTGGGCAGGTCAGTAACACCATTGGCAGCTTTTTCTGCCCTGTGTGTATTCCCTGTTAAATTCTGATCTTATTCCAGTGTTCTCTTCTTTTGGATTATTAAATAATTTGAGATGTATTTTTTCAGGGATTCTTTAGTCCTGTAACTCAAAGGGGTAGTTTTTATAAACAGGGGAAAACTCTGATTGATCAGTTTGTTGTTGTGGCTATGATTCTTTGGGACACAATATTCTTTATGAAAGGGTTTAGTTTCTGCAACAGATGAGAGTGCTTCTTCAATCCATGAAATTTTACAAAGATAGAGCTTTACAAAGATAAGTATTAGGAAGAAAAATCTTTTAATTCTATAATTGTAATTAGATGCAATCTCTTCTGATTGAGCTTTTAATCTCACAGGATCTCTTACTGAAGCATTTTAGAGTGTGTGGAACTCCTATGTGATTTTTTTTTTAAAAGACAGTTCTTGAGGAAAACATTCATTGCTCACAGTTACTTTGTTCAAATGCTTAGAGTGCAAATACTCCAAAAATTATTACTCCCAACCTAAAAGAAATATACCAATTTTCTAAATGTTTTAACTCTGATTTACAAATAAAGCTATGTATCTTGGAGTCACAGAATTGTTAAGACTGGAAAAGACCTTGTATACTGTTGAGTCTAACAATTAACCCATCACTGCCAAGTCTACCAGTAAACCATGTCCCCAAGTGCCACACTTGCACATCTTTCCTCCGGGGATGGTGTCTCAGTCACTTCCTTGGGCAGTCTGTTCCAATACCTGACAAACCCTTTCGGTGAAGAAATTTTAATCCCAGGTCTTTTTTTGCTGAAGAGCTTTCCAGCCACTCTGCCCCAGCCTGTGGCACTGCCTGGGGTTATTGGGACCCAAGGGCAGGACCCAGCACTTGGCCTTGTTTAACCTCATACAATTGGCCTCAGCCCAGTGATCCAGCCTGTCCAGATCCTCTACAGAGCCTTGCTGCCCTCCAGCAGAACAACATTGCACTCATCTTTAACAGCTTGATGTAAGATATTATGTGAGACTCTTGGGGAAGAAGAAAAAAAAAAAAAAAGATAAATCGTGCTTTAATTTACGATGGCAACATCTTAATTTTTGCAGACATTTAATGAAGACATTTGCATCAACCCTTGACTATTCTGGAATCCTAACTCTAATTCAGTGGCTAGTTCAATGTTTCATTCTCTGGAAAATCAAGAAGGAAAGCTCCTCAAGTAATTTGTTGTGTAAAGTCTGTAACTTGACTGAGCAGTTCTTGAGATTCCAAAGGTTTCCCCAGAAGTGTAACATGTCAAAATGTCAAGCTGTGTTGAAATACCAAGTATGTAACTTCTGTGTTTTGTCAGGTTTCCATCACGCAATAGATTTGCACTACAGTAAATTTTAACTGAAAGTCAAAAAGTTTTAGGGCCTTTCATAGTCTGAGTATACCTTTAAAAGGCACAATTTTAGAAAAACATGTTTGGCTTTGGCTACCTGCATTTCGCTTTGAGAAAAGAGGAGGAATCGGCCAGAAATTTATTGTCAGTAGGACATGGAATTACTTCCATGTCTTCTTTCCCTTCTTTTTTTCTTCTACGATTAGGGACCAAATATTTATTTTAAAACTGTTTGGTTAAAATGACTTTTAACAGTAAGCATTGTACATTCCTCTCAAATAGAAAGCAATGCATTATTTATACACTGTATTGCCCTGTCTTTTTTGAAATTGGTTAATGATTACTTATTTAGAATGTTGCTGACTGTGGTTTTAATTAAAATATACCCTTTCCTACAAAGCAAGAAATTGAGGAATTTAAAACCATTTTCACTTTTCAATAGCTTAGTTTGAGAATGTGAAAAATACTTGTTTAAAAAACATTTAGAGCTGCTCCTAAGGAAATTGTGGGAGTTAGTTTTGTACAAAGGCATTTGGTAGATATAAAATGTCTTTGATGGTGCAGTCAGCTTTTGTCCAACCACCTGTGTGAGAAATGCAGGGATTTGTTGAGTGGCGGATCTGCCTCTCTCCTCCCCCCTCTCCCAAAAAAGTCATCTCCTTGATGAAATTGATTTGTCAGTTTGTTCCAGTCTAATGGTGTGATAGCCCAGCAGCTTTCAGGATGTTGAATAGTTAAAACCTGCTTTTGAGGTCAGTGTCAGCCACTCTGACCCCTGTGAACTGTCACCTGAGTCAGAATTGCGGGGATTAGGCCTTTGATATTGTGATGGCTTTGCCTATCAATTGACTTTTTCATTACTGAAGATGTTGGGCCTTTTGTTTCCCTTCTTAGTATGTAACCAAGCAAACTCCTAAGTAGAAGGAGCATTTGTTCTTGTTCTCTCTCTGTGCAAGTAATAGAAGTACTCATCTTTTGTGAAGTGTACCTAATTAAACATAGAAAAAATAAAAATAGGAAATACAGCATGATTGCAAGTATTTTGTGCTGCAAGTATTTTTGAGCATCAGTATAACTTCTGGGTAATTTTAGTTTGATAAATTTGTGAGACTATGAAGTAATAAAATGTTGTGTATAGAAAGCAAGGTGTCAGATTAGAAGCTACCAATCCCTTCTGCATTCAGCCTTCTAAGCCTCTGTGTGTGTGTTAAACACAAGGGTTATTTGAATTCTGTAGTTCAGAGCACATTACAATATTTTATAATATATCTATTGCTTTAATGTGTTCTCAAGGGATGAACTGTTCAGTTTGTTTGCCTTTTATGTTTGTCTTAGACACTTTCTCCTAGACAGTTTGCTTAGGTGCAGGTCAAAACTTTATTTTAGGATGAAATAGTTGCTACCGTAGCTCTGTTCCAGGCTTCCTGCATTCTCCCTTTCTTTAATTGTTAGGATTTCCTGAGCTCTTGCTTGGTTTGTTTGCTCCTTGATTAAAATGAGTAAAGGAAAGCATATCATAGATATGGAATAGTTGATTCCTGCTGTATCAGGGTAAATTAGTCTAATTACACGTGGCAGTTCTGTTTGCTTGTGATGTAATGTGAAATGAGGTCCTGCCTCCCCCTAAAAAGCCCGAGCCAATTAATAAAGCTTTTAAGCTCTTTGTCACAGGCCACCGTGGAGGTCTGCAGAGAAGAACTTTAATCCAATAAACATTTCATTTAGATCATGAAAAGAAAGCATGAGGAGAAGCTCCTACAAGAGAGGGTGTTACCAGCAATTCTAGTTGTGAAGAGATGTGAGGAATTTGCCAAATTAACCAAGAGGCCTTCATATTTAACACATAAATGTGTCAAAACTAATAATAGAATAATTTAATTTGAGTTGAACCTTATATTGTTAAAATTCTAAGAAGCCACAACTGTTTTCTTCAAAGACTTTGCTGCTGAGTTGGATGGACAGGGCAAGGGGAGGTTGTGAGAAACCCAGATAGCAAATAACACTGGCCGAAGCTGGTGGAAAGGGGAAAAAAAGGAATAGATAATTAGGTGTAATTAGCGTGTATGAATTGTTGTCTCCCTGCCCTTGGCTTGAATAAATTTCAGAGAAAAAAAACCCTAGTGGCAAAAACCCTTTGATGTAAGAAGAGTCATTGTGGTTTGGCAGCATAAAGGCAGTGTTTTATACTTCTTACATAATGGTTGTGATACAGAAAGACTGAATGGACCCTGCACCCCCCAGCCTGCTTTACAGCAAGGACTTTTGGATTCCCTTGAAACAAAATGCATCAGAAGTTTTCAGTTGTGGGTAATGAGGTAGTGGACCTCATCAGAGCTAAGTGTAAGCCATCTTTAGCCTTTGTTTAGATCTTAATCGCTTTTTTTTTTATTATTATTCTGGGAAATTCAGTTTTGTAAATCAAGACTACTTTTTTTTCTTTTTTTTTTTTTTTTTCCTTCTTCTTGCCTGCCAACAGTTCTGGCAGGAGCAAAGGCTAATACTGGGAAAAGAAATACAAATCAAATGTTAAAAAGAAAAACAACAGCATAAAAGAAATCTAGACAAATAACTTCGTCCAGGGTGTAATTCCAGTGAAGTACATGTATTGGGGTGAATTTGACCCTTAGCTTATGAAACATCATGTTATAAATTCAGCGTGAACTCTTGGCATTTGTTTTTCACAGAACGCCACAGCTTGCTTATTAGGAGATTGAAAGTTACAGTCATTACTGGTCCTTTTGCAAAACTGGGTGTTATGCAGTGATTTGTGGTTTGCAGGTGGGTTTTTTTCTTTTGTATTTATTCCTATTCTGCAAGGAAGATTTTTTCCTAAGTGATGTGAAATGGGGAGCACTGTTCAGTGTAATTCTTAGTGCATGGAAGTTTACTCTGCCATTCTTCTGTTCCCTGACTGGAAAAAGGAGAGGCTACTTGTCTCTGAGCCGGCACAGCCACATCTGTACCTCCTGAATTCTTTCACTTTTGTTTGAATATCTGAAATACTATTCACAGAACAGCACATTTTAAGAGTCTCTCTTTTTATTCATGTACCATTATTTTACAAGTTAATTGTCTATTTTTCCTCTTCTTAGGGGGTAGCTGATTTGTAGCTAGACATTAAAATAAGTTATTGAAAAGTTGTACAATAGATCGTATGTTCCTTGTGGTAGCAAGAATAGTGGAGTTTCTTAGTTGTTAAAGTTTTGAAGGCTGTAATGTAAACTTCTGCAACTTCCACTGAATGAATTTTGCCTCTCAATTTATCTCTGCTAAACTCTTCATTTAAAGTTTAAATGTTCTTATCACAAGTGTAAGAAAAAGATTGATGGAAAATGTTATATTTTGCGGTATTTCTTTTCCCAGATCTTTGTGCTCTAGGTCCACTGAAAAATAATTCTCAAGTAAAATGCTTGTTATCCTAAGTCAACTTGAGAGTAATTAGTTTCCTTGATATTGTATAGGTTCCTTGGATGACATTTTGAAAGTTTTCCTCAAAATTTGTTCATATTGTTCTTTGGGGTTTATTTGTTTAGTTTTGTTACAGTGTTTGCAATTGGGATAAGCATAAAGTAGCTGAGGCTATTGTAACTATTTCCCATATTTCATTATTGCAAAAGAATATAGGGGAAAAGACTACAAAAAAACCCCTTAGTTAACCCTGTAATGCATTGCACTGTTTTGTAGAGCAAATAGCCTTTTCTACTTGAAGTTAATTTGGTCTGTGAAAGGCAGTATCTGAATACCATGCAAGATAAGTAATTATTCCTGATTGTAATGTTGGGGGTTTTTTTCAGGTATAGGTCACAGGAAATTCAGTTAGGGTAGAGTATGTACAAAGCTAAGAAATATGCAGATTTTCTGTTGTAAGATTGTGTAAAAATTATTTACAGTTAATACTTGCACAAAGGTTAGAAAGGTTGATGAAGTGATACTTAGTTTTGCTTTACTATTCACTGCGTGTCAGAATGTAATTATGACTGATTCATGAAACTGTCTTAGCAATGAACCATCTTTATTAAAATGCTGATCAAGAAAAGAGCTGACAGTAATAAAGAATAGAACACTTTAGTCTTGTTGCTTTTGAATGATTGCTAATTACCCCAGAGGTCATGTATGGTGCTTATGAGGATTCATTGACATTTTCTTTAAAGTCTACTGGTACAACAACATCTGAACAAGGAGACAAAAACTATATGTACATCCAACAATGCTTGGACCAAGTTTTTTTCCACCACCAAATACCTGGTGATTCCCTTTGTCCTTCTTCCTCAATCCCATGGATTAGTGTAGCAGAAAGTTAGAAGTGTAACAACTTGATGAATCTCCTTTTTTTGTTTGTGCTTCTTTTTGTTTTCAAGTAAGGCAAAAGGATACAAGAAGCAGCCCTTTGAAGGTCCTGCACCTGTACCATGCATGCTCATGACTAACAGTCTGGTTGATCTCCTTGTAGAGCTGCACCAGAGAGGAAACTGCACTTACCCTTGTACACTTCTCTCAGCAGGCTGTGGACAGACCTGTCCAGCTCATGAGTCCCAGCGCTGGACCAGATTCACATTCCAAAATGTCACAGTCTGGTGATTGTCACATGCTGGTGACTTTGAGAGTACACTGAAGTTAAAACCTGTGGCTGTGCTTTGTCTGTCAGCAGTAATTTTTTCATTACATACCACATTTTTGCTTAAGATGATTCTTATTCTACCATTGTTATGGAAAATGCCAGTTGTAATGGTATCCTTTCAATGGAGAAACCTTTTATATAAATTGATTAAGGAGGAATTTTAAGAAAGAAGAGGTAATATTCTAGTTGGTAATCTAACACTATATGGAGTCAAATAATGAAAAATAAAAATGGTTAAGTCTAGTGAGCTTTGTGTACCTGAGGAACTCTTTCTCTCTTGGCTAGTGACTCTCATCACATGTTTCCACGTTGTGTGATGTGGGAGAGTTTTTCCCTCTCTGGCTGAATGTAAATGTATGAGAAGAATGATTGCAAATGAACAATCTAATTATTTTCTGATTTGCTGGAAGAAAGGAATATTACTGTTCCTGTGTATTGTTAATGGAGACCAAATTAGAGGATGCATTTGAAAAGGAGGATGAGACCTTTGTGAAAATTATGATTCCTTTTCCTCAAAAAGAGTGGCTGGAAGTTGCACTTCTTAGATAGGCATGGTTAGTAATAATAGGTGTTCTAATGTGCTTGTTCAGAGGCCAAGAGTATTAATTGTGCAGCTTTGCCTGCCTGGGGATAGAGCTATACTCTTCTTTGCTCATATGGAAAATGAGCATTTGATATTGCACTCCATTTTCCATTTGACCCAGGTGTGAAAGGCAGTGGAAACTCAGCAGGTGTGGGAATTAAGGTGATGATCCTCCTAAATTGAAGCACTCTTGTATCTCTGTTCCCCTACACCTTCTCTGGAGGTCCTCAGATGGGTTTTGACAGCTAAGTGCTAATCTAAGTACTCCAGTTAGTTCCTTGGCTGTTGATTAGGGTTCTGTGGTGATTAGTTTGTCTATTCTTGTGGTCTGATAGGATGATTTGTGTGTTGTTTTTTTTGTTTTTTGTTTTAATGCCATTAAAATTCAGAGCAGAGAATGGTAATTGTGTTGACTTCTGATGATCTTCAGTAAGGTTAAGAAATATCTACTCATGTGTATCATCAACTGTTACCAGCTGATCACAATATTTGAGCTCAGAGGGACACATGATACTTAGTATTGGTGTTTAATGTGGACCACAAGGCTATCTATAGCATTTCAGGGCTTTTTGTGACACAGGGGAGACATATGTCTTGAGAACTTGCAGGTTATCCAGCTAACTTGCCTTCTGAAATTTTCTGAAGTTCCTTTCTTCATAACAATCCCAAGTCATGTGCTTTAATTTCTTGAGCGGTTAAACATTTTAATAGCTACTGTTCTTGATTGAAGCAATCAAGGAATATCAGAGGTGCTTACTGGAAAAAAAAATTGTTAGTCTGTATTTAATAACTTTCTAGAGCAGATCTATTGACAGTCTAATTTTATCTATTCTGTCTAAAGGTGGTTGTTTTAGGTGTTGTGTCTTGATCTGAGCCTTAAGGCTTTATCTTTTTTTTCCCATCTGGAATTAAGTTTTTATGCCACTCAGTGGGAATGACTGCATCCTTACACTGCATTTTTATCTTACTAATTGCATTTTCAATTCTGTAATTGTATTTGTTCTTTGTATACATAAATACATAAATGACTTTGAAATAAATTGTATGACTAATGAATTTTATGCATTTGAATTGAATGAGGTAAGTCAGACTTTAAATATCTCAGTAGAATAGAAAATCTCTTGGAAACTGTGGATGGTTCCACTAGACTGACTGTAGCTTCAATATTAAGTATTTATTTCAAAAGAAGTTTAGCCCAAAATGAAATTTGAAAATTTAAAACTCCATCTTAAGAAATGGAAACCAATTGTTACAGTTGTGGGTTTCACAATTAAGTGCTAATGACCTGAGCACTCCAGTTAGTTCTTTGGCTGCTGATTAGGATTCCATGGTGATTAGTGAGTGTGAGAATGTAATCACATCCATAGGGTTTAATCAGTCCAGTGCTGGGTGAGGTAGTCCAAAGATGGAGAAAGTAGAAGTTTTATATGTAGTCTTAGTAGGGGTTTTCCTCATGTAAGAAGCTGAAGGGTAAAAAGTAGAAAAGCCTATCTTTCCATCCCTCCCCAAACTTCCAGGATTTTTAAATTATAGTACTGCTTTTTTAGTACCATGATGCAGGAGAGTAATGTTGCTGATACCTGTGAAGGGCAGACAAGATGCATGGTGATACTCTGGTGTTCAGTATTTCATTCTTACAACAGTGAGCAGGATTTGTTCTTCCATACCATGCAACCATGTATCTGGTTTTCCTTTTTTGTAAATCTAGTATTTTACGTGTTTAGCTTGGACATGTACATTATTTTCGTGTGCTTTATTTTCTTTTGTTACATGTTCTGATTATAAGCTGTCTTTTTAACATTTAAAGCTTTTATCTTAAAAAAAAATTTATAAATATTAATATCTTCCCCTCTGCCTTCCTATGAAGCATATAAGTGAATGTTTATGTGTGCAGAAACAAAGAACCATGGTAGGTGCCCTTGTTGACAAAGGAAACTCCAAAAGGAAAAACTTCTGGATCTCTTCTCAGCACATAACTTCTGTGTGACCTTTCTGACTGAGCGAAGGTGACCGTGTGCTGCATCTCCTTTTAGAACTATCTCCAAGGGTACATTCTTAACTCAGAGAAGGAATGGTGTTCTTATTGTGTGGCAGTGCAAGCAGTCCTCCTCCTACTGTGCTTCAGTCCACTGCTGCTGCTCACACACCTTTTTTCTCCTCTACTATGCAGAGCTCAGTTTATGTAAATAACATTGCCCACTTCTCTTTGGGGGTTTGAGGGGTTTTTTGTTATGTTATTTTCCATTAGCACTTAGGGATCTGTACTTGTCATATATTCACATAAGGAAAGGTTGTTCCTGCCCTGCAAATCTTATAATCTAACTGCAGGAATCATGTCTTGAAGGCTGTTTTCTGAGAGCATGTTGTGATGGAGATTATGATGTTTGAGTTTAATAGCAGGAGCCGTTCATTTTATGTATATTCATAGAGTGTCTTAACACAATAGGTGTGGGTGAGCTTTGAAGTGTCTCAGTGAAAATTACTAGCAACTAGCATGGATAGACACCTGAACCTGTAGAAGGGCTAGGAAATTCCTGTGGCTCTTTTATTTGTATTTAGAATATGATTTCTAAATGGCCAGATTACCATCCTGAACTGATCATCAGTCTGGAGAGGCCAAACCTGTCAATTAATTAGGAACATCCAAGGTGTAAAATGCCAAATGTTTTCAAAAGCACTAAGTATTTCTTGGTTCCTGTTAACTGTCCCCTGCTTTTATGCTTACACTGTGTATTACAGAAAACGGCTGTACATCAGAATTCTGTTTTTTCATTTTGTTTATATTTGACTTTCACTTCTTAAGAAAGCAAAAAAATCACTAGGACTATATTAACTGTATTTTATGGACCTCTGAACAGGATTCTGCAATTGTCTTTCTGGCTGAAAGGTCCTATATCTAACAGGGTTTTTTTTTAAATAAACTATATCATGTTATATCATATTAGAATCAAAAATGTACAGACATACAAGCAGAGTTTATAGGGGAAGAAATATCTCTGGTAGACAATGTTTGTAGCTTAAAAGGGGTGCAAAAACATAAATAATTTTTTTAACACACAAGCTCTTTTTAACTAGAGTCACTAATGATAGTGTTTTTTCCTGAATAGTGATAATACTAATTACTTCAAAGACAGAGAAAAGNAGTGTCTTCTTTGTAGCTGTATTGGTAATATTTACATCTTCAGTTCCATGGCTTTTACCTCCAAAACTCATTCAGTGTAATGTTAAATCCTGGAGTCATAAAAGGCTGGCGGTGCATGTAACGAGTGACAAGTTAGTAAGTGGAACACAAGTGGACTAAAACAGTGTAGCACTGGGCACCCATTTCTGTTTCATCAAGCTGCAGTGACGTGCATAACATAGCCCAGTACAAGTCTGTATCTGAGTGCACAGGACACCTGCTTGTCATTAGCAGCTGAGCCTCCTGCACCACTGTAAATACCAGGGAACAAATTTACACAAGCTACAGTGTTTCGGGTGTGCTTTTTCTCTTTCAGCCCTACCATAACCATGGAATACTCTCAAGTATATGTGATTCTGTGTTCACTTTCCACTGTGTGCAACACAATACCCTGAGGGAGCAGTAGAGTTTATAAATCCAACTTGAAGGCCAAAGACATGAGGCTGAATTCATGTAAAATTGCCCATCTCTTGTTTCCAGGATAGAACACACCATAATGATTAACAGCATTACTATATATGGAAGTATCTAAAGTTAATCTAAGTAATCTCATAGTCCTCAAGCTGTAGTAGTAATCTGTGGGATTTTTCCCCTACTAACATAAAGAAAATAGTATTTAAGCTGCTATTATTAATAGTATTTAATTTACTACTTTGGAAAAATAAACCATTAGGTGGAAAGATGCTGGCAAAGAAAGGCTAAGTGCCCTAGCTTTGCTGTGAAATTTCAGTAATCTTCCTTCTAGCCTTGGCTGCCAGACTGATGTGATGCTGAAGAAAAGCTTAAACATCCTCCCTCCCTTGTGCATATTATTACATGCCTCTGGAACTTTTTTCTTCTGCTCTGTTATTCTCTTTCTTTGTGAGCTCTCATGAAAAGAAAGGGAATAGATTATAATAATATTGTAGCACCAATGCTATTGTGTTTGCAGTAGCCTTAGTCCAAGATAATGATTTGATTAGCATGGCTTTTTCACTTACTGGAATTAAAGATACTTGGATTTTCCTGGGATTCTGTGCATTCAGGATGATTTCTTTCACCTTCTTTCTTCAGTTGTATGTCTTTGCAGAGAAGTTGGAGGTTTAAATTAGGTATAGAGCCTTCACTAATAGCCAAGGGCAAAAAATTAGTGCAATGACTCATCACAGTAATTCCTGCAGGTATTTGTGATCTGTGTGTCCTATGCAATGCATTTGTTCAAAAGGGCCATTGTTCCTTAAATCACTGATGATAGTTCTTCTGAATTTTTTCCCTGCAATGTAGTTGCTATGAATGAGGTTTGACATTTCCAATTTTGTTATTTGAATGGCCTCAAGGAAGGCTTTGAAAAATTCGAACATGCAGAATATGAAACGCTTAACAAGAATATTAAAGATAAACTATTAGGTCAGTGCAGTGAAGAAGCAGACTGATTTAGTGGATTTTAAATTTCTTTCAGCAAACTGAAAAATGTTAGTGGTGTTGAATTACATTTTTAAAAGTTTAATTGCTTTAATTAAATTGTTGATAGAGCTATATTTTCTAAAATACTAAAACTTTTCCTCTCTTTCTCCTATAGCTTCTTTTGCTTCTTGCTATATATAACGCCCACAAGTTTTGTGTGTTGGAAGTAGTCATAACAGATAAGCAGAGCTATTCCCTATGCTGGGGGTGTAAAATCTTGATCCCACTGATACTAGTGAGAATTCTGCTCTCAGCCTCAGGCCTTGAACCAAAAAAGTACCCTTTAATACAGCTGTGTTTGAGTTTTCTAACAGAAGCAATTATTTTAACTACTCTTGGGCATCTGTATCATATTAGGAATCTTACAGGTTGTTTAAAGGGGAACCAAAAAGATCCTTTTCTGAGTTAATTCAGACATTGCAAAAATGAAATAAAATATTTTTGATAAAGAGCTCTGTTTACTCCCCTCTTCTCCATTTTGCAGCAAAACTTCGTGTGGTTGCTATATTTGATATCTGTATAATAAAATCTTTACTACTCTTAGTAGAAGGAAAAGATAACATATTTTTAGCTTATAAAATAGAAGTAATTTCACTTGTTGCTAAAATTTGGTTGTGTTCTGTAAACTTTTAGTGCTCCTAATTTTGTATTTCAAAATATACATATTTTAATGTGGAAATAATTATTTTTGCAACAAAGCAATGCCTAGCGAGAATTAGTAATATCCACCCCAATTTCATTCCATGTGCTTCTAATCTATATTGATTTTTTTAGTTGATGGACTTGTGATAGCCTTTTTTGTTTTGAATATGTGAATGATTTTCAGCTTACTTCTTTGCTTTGATAATTGCGAATGAGACTTCAGCTTTTAGATCTTGAATTTCAGTTTTGCAGATGATATTCTTGCTGATGAATTATCTCAGCAGTGTGTCTTTATCACAGACAATAGTAAATACAGCTTTGGCTCAAGGAAAGCTTTTTTTGTTGTTTGTTTTTTTTATTTTTTGTCTCTGTAGAAATACTGCAGCACAGTCCAGCTTGATTCTGGAATAGACTACAGGAAACGAGTGCTTCCAGCTGCTGGAAAACTTTACTACCTGTAAGTTTATCTATGATAGTGTATTTGTCCTCTTTTCCCTTCTTATTAGCCAATAATTTCCTAGTCAATGGGAAATGAAAAATGCAGAGTAGAATTAGCAGGGTGTGACTTTTCCTTTCTTTGCCTTCTGGTCCATTTTGTTCAGCAAACCGCCTTCCATTATGCCTTGATATTAACTTCATTAAACTACATTTTCAGTATCCACACTAGCATCATTTATAATGTGTGACTGAATAAAAACTAATTAGATTTTTTGGGGAGGTGTGGTGTTTGGAGAACTGAAGTGACAGATGGTTAGAAAGTAATGAATATCCTCTTGTAAGAGATTGCACAATTCTCTTATAATAGAAGAACATCCTTATTGTATTTAAGTAATTAAGTATTTATAGAAGTCCAATGACAAGGATTCATTTAATTTTGGGTGTTTCCAATGCTGTGGATTAAAAAACCCAACACCCTTCTGTTTTGACAGATTGTTTCTGTTCATCATGACAAAATTTCTTTAGCACTTTATATTTGCAAATCAATATATTTTAAAATACATTCACAGTTGTGTTTATGGTTGCAGGCTAAATCTGCGTATACTCTTTAATACTTTGAAATCTTTGCAGTGCAAACATTTTTCTGTCTCGTATTTTCTCTTGTAATATTATTTAATCAGTGACAACCTGAACAGAGCAGACTACAATAGCTTAATATTAGATTTATAACAGTTGTACCTTTAAAATACTGATATGAAAATCATGTTGCCATTAAGAAAGGTGGGGCATTTTCATCTCTGTGGCGGTTGTTTGAAACCAAGTATGTCCATGCTACTTTTTAATGAAGTTAGGTGGTGTAGTTGTTTGTCTGGAAAGAGGATTAGTGTTTCGTAGAATTACAACTGGTAACTCTTCCTGCTTCTAAAAGGAAATGCCAGAATTTCATATATAGAAAACTGGTCTAATGCAGGTTCTGTATCCTTAAACTGTGACTTTACGAACTTGAGAAAAGTAGCTCTTGTTCTATATTCTTGCCTGGCTCCACTTTCTCTGTGCTTTGCCATGTCTGCTCAGAAGTACTTTCTGAAGCTGCTGCTGATATCCATGTGTTGCTCATCATGGCCCTTGTTCTGATTGCTGCTCTGCCTGCCCTGGTGCTGCTTCCTGTGCCTGCTGCACACTGTGACTCTGTTGGACCCTTGGGGAGAGCACCTGCCATATTCTTTTCTCACTGTCCATACTGTGAAGAAAGGAAAAGCATGTTTGTGGTTTCTAGCTGGTAATAGGCTAAACATGGTGCCTGTGGCTTCAGCTCTTAGAGGAGAAGCAATACAAACAAGTTCCAGGAATATTACCCAGCCAAATAATTCATTGTGTTCTGCTGTGATCAAGTGAATGGCAGAGATGGGAATAATTCTGTTTTATGTTCTCTTACTGAAAGGATGTTGGTTGCCTTCAGAACTTGATGTTTAAATCATTAGGAAACAGTGGGGGAAAAAATTATTAAAACTCCCCATAGACGCCAATGGAATTAGGTAGTTATTTCTTTGTCCTTCCTTATTCTGAGTGAATCACATTCATTCTTCTATTCAAACTGGTTCATTGGAACTTTCAACCCTGCAGAAGTAGCTTAGTATGTGGGGATTCCTTTTGTTTGGTTTGTTTTAAAATTAGATAGTGTACAGTATTCTGCTACAGATTTTTGAAATCTAATTAGCAGTCTTGCCCTCCAAAGCAAATGTTGTTGTCTGACATGGATATGTTCTTCTATTAATGACTATAGTATCATTGTCACATTTTTAAAAATATGTAACTGAGGGTTACTTACAGCTGTTTTGTACGCATCTGAGAGCATTCAGTGTAACACGATTACAAGATGCCTGATCAAAGCAGCTTCATCAATCTCAGTCTCAGGTGTCTATTTTCAAAAGAAACTTTCGTGGCAATCAGGTACAAATATCCCCCTTAGCATCATATTTGCCTATTTCTTTTGGTAGCCTTTCCATCGACGTTTCTGTTACTGATATGCATGCACATACTTTCTGACGTACGTACGTACATATATATATATGTATGTATACATACATACACACATACACTCTTTCCCCCCTCTTATGGCCTTTTTTATCTGGTGTTGTCTGTTCTTTTCCATTTATCATTTTATCGGAGGAATGCATCACACCAATATCAGTGTTGATAGAAACTTCTAGAATTTTATGTAACCTCCTAGTAAGAAAAGGTTTTTAAAGTCTTTGAAATGGCACTTTTATAAATATATGGGGATTTTAATTTTTTTCCCAAATTCTTTGTATCAACAAGGTTTGTTATCATTTAGCTTTAGCTAAAAAGTAGTTACTTCAATCCTGCTGTTACATTTTTAAGGTGCTTAAGGCTTAATGAACAGGAGAGTATTTGTTTAACAAGCTGATCTTCGTTTGTCAGTTAAGAGGATGTCTAGAACTGTGTGAAGCAGTGTGACTTGAGTGCATCAAGATCTATAAAATAAGACTTTTCACACCAACAGAGTTTACACAAACTTCACTGAAACATTATATATCCTAGTTCTAGTTTGTTGTCTACCATAATATTAATTCGCTATTCTCAGCTAGAAATCTTGTCTATCTATTCGTCTTTAAGAATAAAACATTGCAAGGTTGGCTCTCTAGCCTATTCAGTGATAAAAAAATCACTAATTGGACTGATTTTTTTAATTCTTGTGGCCCAGAGGATGAATGTACACTTTACTTCAGCTATCAGCATAGATATTTTGCATTTTCACCATCTGTGGTTGATCTTTTCCCAAGCAGTATTAGGGACAGAGGCTGGGAAACTGCTAAAACTGCTAATGCAGAGATCATACTGGTATTTTTAATTTCACAGCTTAATTTTCCAAATTATTTGATCAATACAATCGGTTGACTTGACAGAGTCCTGTTCCCCCCTCCCCCTTAAAAAAATAGAAAAATCTGCTTCAACATTTAATTTCATGAAGTCCCCTCTCAGAAATTTCAAAGGATACTTCTTTAGGTGCTTGACTGCCTTGCCTTGCCTTGTCTATTTGCTCTTATTTTGCATGCAAGATAGAGCCAGCAGCCTTTTTTCTCATTGTGTACACATAGTGTTAATGGATCTGCTCTGCCTGTATTGCCTCATTACTGGAAACAGCTCAAAACACAGAAGTCTTTCAGTGTATGCAAATAAGGCAGAATCATCTACCTGAGAGTTAATATTCTCTACTTTTAAGTGTATTCTAAATGTAATGTTTGTATTTAGAGCATAACATCCTGTTCTCTTTTTTTTTATGGGCAAAAAGCTAAGCAGGCTCAGGCAGCTGTTTGATGTTGGCTTCAAGTGTTATTAATTTCATATTCTATTATTCTTTTCACTGTAGCACAAGTGAAGCTGATGTGGAGGCTGTCATGGATAAGTTGTTTGATGAGCTGGCTCAGAAACAAAATGATTGTACGTAAGTTAATTTCTCTTGAAAGAGAATACATTTAGAACACAATGCCCAATCTCCACTGACCAATTAATAAGTTCCATTGCTGTATATGGGTTGATGCCACACTCAAGTGGCAGTCATTGTATCAGCATTTTGTCTAATTTATGTGTTGAATCATGTGCTATTATTCATGAAGCTATGCATTTCCTATCTGTAAGAGATGAATTTTATAGTAATTATCCAGAGAAGATTGAGTCTTTGTTCATGTTCCCATAGTAACTAGACCAAGGATTCTGAAAGTGCAAGGCAGAGAGCTGAGGCTGAATAAAGCGTGTGGAACCATTGCAGACTTCACATTTGAAGAGCTGTGCGACAGAGTGAGTACCCAGTCCAATCTAGATCAGTTAATGCTCAGACTTCTCACAGTTTAAAAAAAAAATTCAAACCACACAAACTTGCTATCTCCCAAGTTGCAGTAAATTAAAAAGGCCTTTTTTTAAAACTTGATTACCAGAAATAGTTTGAATTTAATGGGAAAAAACCCTTCCTCAAAAGAACCATACTAATTTTCTTTTTATTGATACAGTAGATTCACTCTTAGGTGTATCGCAGATTGTCTTCAAAAATCCTACTACCATATGTGCCAGGCCTAATAACACTGCTGGAGTTGGTATAGGAGTGGTGGTAACATATAAAAAGCAGTCAAATGCTGTTTTTATAATCTGGGGTTTCAGTTTGGTATTCAAGCAAAGGAGGAGTGATCCTGGCACCACTAGAGTAACACTGCTGTTCTATGCTTTGGTTTCAACTGCATGTACAAGGAATGTTTAATCCCAGGCCTTGTCAAAATATACCAGATTTTTGCTAAATGCTTCCATATTCTCTGCTTAAACATGTCAGATGTGAATCTTGAAAAGTTCCCCTTGTATTTGACCGCCAGTGGGTCAGACAACAATTCCCCAGGAGCTGCATTGTACTTAGTGATCTCTGTACTGATGTCTGAAGTTATCGTTACATGATCACAACCCTAAATTGGACCAATAGCACTTTTGATTCAGGATGGTGACCTATCTTTTGGTGATAACATTATGTTTCACTTCCTTGCAGCTACCAAGATGATAACTATTTGGGCAAAAATTTCACTGGTTGTTTCAGACTGTAGATTTTAGACTGTTGTCTAAAATCTACAGTTTCAGAGAAAATCAATTTTCAGTTTCAGAGAAAATCAATTAAGCCAGTTTTAAGAGTGGAGGTGCATCATGGGTAGAATAGCTTGCTTTTCACTAGAGATTTTAAAAGCCTTGTGCCTTTTAAAGTATTGGGAAGCTATGCTGTCAGCAAATACTAGTACAATTCTTTAGTGCTGTAAATGCCTTATGTACTTAAATGGGGCAACAAGTTGCTTCTAAGAAGCGCTCTGTCACTGGCCTGAAGGTTCTTATCCAGGATGAGAATTATTTGGGGTTCAGATGATCTTGTCATAATGGAGCTGAGGGTCTTGGTTTGGCCTCAGAGTACATAAAGAGAATCCTCATGAAAATCCTTTATCACTGTTCAACAATATTGTTCTTATGTGGATCGCCCAGGCCTTGGGAAGCCTTGCTGCCTCAATTCAGATGCCTTCTGCGGATGTGTTATGGTAGTCTCTTACAGCGAAATCACATGCTTTAAACTAAAACAATGTGGCAGACAGTAAATGGTTTTCTTTTGACAACTTCCTCAATCATCATTGATTTTTCTCTTCAGATCATTGATATATCTTCCTAAATATTACATCAGCATGTTGGTAAGGGGTATCAGTGTGCTGCCTTCATGGGTAGAAAAGTATAGTCATGAACTTCAGAATTGTCCATTAAGTTTGGATGAATGGCCAGAGTTGCCTCCACTGTGATTTTTTTTCACGACTGAAAACTTCTGCAGTGTTTCATAGTAATGGTAGAAAATTTCCCTCTGTATAAGCTGCATTTAGGAGCTTGCCAGCCCTGCTGCCATTAAAATGTGCTAAAAGGTAAAATTCAAAAAAAAGGAAAAATTCAGCTGTCAAGCCATGAACCCATGTTCCTTTTTTTAATGAATTCTTTTAAATTTTGATGGAACAACTTAAACATGCAGTGTCTTTTTTAAACAGTCAGAGTGGGAAATTGCTCCCACTCATGTTACAGAAGACATAGAGAGGATGCAGAAGAGTGCACTGGTGGTTTATAGCAAAAATAACCCAAAATGAGGAGACATTCAACATGACAGGAAGTATAATGTCATTTATATATATTCCAGTAAGCTGGCTAATAGTGGGAATGATTTATGGAGGTATAAAGCAGAAGTCTGTAGGGGACATAGCAACAAGGTATTTGCTACTTCTTGTGAAGCCAAATGATAGGTAAGTGCTACTATTAAAAAAAGAGAAGTAGAAAGCTGAAAAAGACATAATGAAAGGCAAGATGGACAAAAGAAAATACTGGATGGGAATTTTTTGGATTTGCACGGAGAAACCTGCATCTGCAGGTTTCCTTGTGTAGGACATGGGGACAAAATCCTATGGGAAGGCAGATTGTACAAAGGGACATGGGGCAGGAAATCTTCCTCACTGGAGCCTGCTGCAACCAGGGCGGAGCTTAATTGACAGCTCAAGCAAAGCCTCCAGGTAGATAAATGAAATTTAAAGTTGGTGTTGTAGGAGCTCATTAAACTTCTGACAGAATTGAAAACAAGACTTGCAGTTGGTTTTATATCAGTTTTAAGATGTGGTGACAAGCATAATAAATGGGAAGTTCTCATTAATGGGGAAAAATGAGAGATCTTATTGCTATTATTGAAACCTGGTGGGAAAATTTAAAAAATAATACAGAATGGGTGCTTACAGCTTACCTAACGACAGAGTATCTAAAAGAGGTGCAGAACAGTGTGCAATACTGAAGGTACTGGTACCTGCCTTAAAGTTAATTAATACAAGGTTCTTGAATAGATATCAGTCTACTAATTAACAAACCCAGGAGGATAGTACTCACAGGAATCTGTTGCAAATGGAGCATGAGGTGGATTGCTCCTTGAGCACTTGGCTATAAGAAGCATATAAAGAAAATACACTATTGTATGTTATGCTGTCGATGAAACACAGGAAAAGGTGAAATGGAATTAGCCAGAAAATTCCAAATGATAATTTTCTAGCATAAAATGTACTACATCCAATACAAGGTCATTTGGTGGGATCTTACAGTGATGAATTAACCTAGAATTTTGTGTTGTGTAGGGACAATCTTAATTTTCTAACATTTAATGAAACCAAAAGTTAATCCAAACAGTGAAGTTGCATATTTGAATGTTCAGGAAAAGTAGTTTTCAAAAGGAAAGGGGAACAAAAAGAGTAACACAAAAAACCCCAAGATGGACTCTTTGAGGAAGAAGATAGTAAAAGTATTTCCTGTGTCACTGTTGAGACAGCATCAAATAATATGGAATGAATGGCAACTAGTTATGAAATGCAGGAAAATTATAAAATAAAGATCATGAGCAAATATGTCCATTCAGATAAAAGACTTCTTAAGTAAAATTGGACTCTTGATGTCTTATATTATCTGAATGTTACTGGCATATTCTTAGCTGGAGATGGCTGGACTTTTAATAATGATGTGGAAAAAGGAAAAAGTTTGCAAAAAATAAGTGTTCTAGGCAAAGCAGAGTAAAATATTCATTTCACTAAAGGACAGTGAAATAATTTTCAGTCTGTAAATACTTAACATATATTAAAAATAGCCTGCAAATACATTTTGTATCATTGGAGTCCTGGAAAACTAGGCTGACAACTCTGACTAGCTTTTTATTTTTGATAAATGGTGGTGTGCAAGAGAAATTCCACGTCACTAGAAGAATGCTCTATGTGTCAGTATTAAAAACCAAACAAGTAAAATTCACACAGTGCATATGATGATGGGTGGAACTAGAGGCTGTTGGTCAGATTTTAGTCCTGAAAGAGCAATGGAGAATCTGATTCTGGATGCATACAGTGGATGACTAAAGAAGGGAAATGAAATTAATTCTTTGGTCTCCCTGACTTTATAGGAAGGGTTGAGTTTTGAACATGCTGTTCTTATTAGGAAAGTGTCATTATGCAGTCTCAAGAAAGTATTTGCTAAATGGATGTCTAAGTTAGTTAACTAACCTATAAAAAGAAATATTGCTGAAGGTTTCTTGTTTGTAGCATTTTGAATGAGCATATTTTTATACTATGCCCAGTATAACAGTTTTTTTTTTCCCTAGGAGTTTTGAATATAACATAAATGCTAATACAAACTTTCTGTAAATACAGAGTACTATGTGTATGGGGGGAGGAGCAATAAAGACAAGAATGCTGTATGTAATTTACTTCTTATCAGAACTGATATTTTGGGGAAAGGGGTTTTTTTGAGAGTTTGTTTTGGTTTGCTTTTTTTACATCTAAGCAGACACAGAGCCTCCTTTTATTGTGTATTGGGTCAAAACTGCATGCCATTTTAGGAAGAGGTTTTTGTGTTTGAGCTACGTACTAGTTTTTAGGCTTAGCCATCTCTGAAATGCAGGAGCTTGAAGTACCCCATGATCTTTCCTGGTTTTAAAGTGTCTGAAACTAAGGATGTGAGGGAGTCAGGGTCCCTGCTGCCTTTTGGCAGCTCTCACTGCCCCTGCTCATGCAATGAACAAGTTCAGCAGCCAGCAGGGGAATGTGCCCAGTCCATCTTGAGGGAATAACCAGCTCTTATCCCCCTTATACTTCTGGGAGTAGGCAATACTTCTCAGTCTACAATCAGTCTGTGCAGTCAGTTCAGACTGAGTTTTTCCAAGGCTTATAACTTCCTTAGTTTTGAGGGGGGTTTCATAGGATGTGTATAGGACATTTCCCTTATACCAAGCAACCTTTCTTACAAATTTGACACGCCTGGCCCACACCATGAAAGTACTTACAACTTAAAATATTATCTTGGAGTTGCAGTAGTATTTTTGGAGTTTTCTGAAACTGCTGTATACCACTGCTCATGTGGGTGTCAGTAATCATTGCAGCATGAGTGGACAACATTGTACTCAAAACTCAGTTAATTGATTCCTTTGGCTAACCATTACCCTTAAGGGTTCCAGAAAAAAGAGTAAGTCTTGCAAGAATCAACATGTGAAAGGATAGATGTTTTTGTTGTGTTGGCAAAATAGCTTATCTTTCAAGTGACTCTGCTTTCACTTTCATTGCTGCAATCTGTCTTCTAGTCTGGTCTTGGGTAACTATTACAGTGCATTCCAATGGATAAATGTCCAGATCTAAAAATCTACATTTGTTGGTGTAGGATTAAGGAAATGTGTTTGAAATTTCTCAGATAATTACTTAGTGATTTTTGTAATACAATATTTCATATGAACAGCCTGTAAAACCTCTTCAATTTCACTGATGTTTCCTTCAAAATAAAATCAGAATTCTAAGGGGAAATACTGAAACATTTTCTACTTTGATATCATGAGTTTTCATGTCAGCTAATACATAATAGATGAAAATAGCAAATCAGCAATTGGTAACCTACTCTTTATACCATCTCATAGCTTAAGTAGAATTTTTGTAATAGCTGCTTTTTAATTAATACCTGGAGACCTTGGGAGTTAGAGTTGATACCTTTCTGGTGTTACACTATTTAATTTCTTGTTTCATCTTCTAGCATCAAACTTTTTCATGTCAAAAATATAAAGAGTTATTTCTATCTAAAATAATGCATCAGCTACTGGTAATTACTGATTGTCCATTAATGTTTATAAAAGTAAAATACAGAGAATATATTGTATGCAATGCTAATATGACATGCAGTTGACTTGCTAAGCTGTTGTGTGCATCAATTGGTAAATCATAGTTTCCCAGTTGAGGATAATCCCAAGTTTTAGCTAACTTAGTTAATATCAAATTAATGCACTTTGCTTTTTTAATTTACTAGCTATGTGAACATGTAGAAAACCAACAAAAAACTGGATGAGAGGATGCTGATCTATTTTGGTTTCTTTAAAGCAAAGGAGAAGCAGTTTTTCAGACCTGACATGCCAGGGTTTATGTGGCAGTGTGGCACATAGTGGTCTTTGTCATGGGCATGAAGCAGTTACCCAGTACTAGAATGGAGCCCTGTGAATGTGCTTCTCCAAGTGTAATCAGCCAGAAGGACTCTGCTTGCTTTTCATCAAAATGTTTTTTATCGTACCACCTTTTCTAAGGCCCCATAAAATCTAGTCACAGGAGGCTGGGACAGACACCAGGCAGAATAGGGACATACAGTTCCCAAATTTTAATGCTAACATTGACTTCTCTCATTCTTTGGGGCCCTTAATTTCTTTCTTCCAGTTTCTCCACCTATACAATGAGGAAAACACTACCAGTGGTGTTGGATTCTTGCAAAACATAATTAGTTAACTTGTTAATTGAATTAAATGTGTGAATGAAAGATCACCAGATACCTTTTAAAATAAAATGTATGTATAAACTTGGTTTTAAAATCCCTATATATATATACACACAACTGTGCAAATAGAAGTCTTATCCCATTTTAGTATGTTCACTAAACACAGTGTGTTCATTGCACCTTAGAAAGAAATCACCCTCTTCCAGTCCCCTTCCTTCACTTCCCTTTTAAATTTTCCCTTGAGGACAGGTAATAGTGTCAGTTTGTTCTGGTATAAATAGCGCAGAGAGCAGTGTGCCTGCTGTGTACCCTGGCACGGAGCTGAGGGAGCGGGGAATGCCGCGGTGCTCCCGGTGCTCCCCCGGCCTGTGTGCAGCAGCTGCTGCCCTCTGCCGGGAACGCGGCAAGCCTGGGAGCCCGCTCCTCACACAGCCTCTTCTTCGCTCTGCTTCATGGATCCTGTAGGCTCTCCGTTAGGGAACCTGAGACAGCCTTTCATCCCGCTGCCCAGTACCAGTAGTGTCTTAACATGATACTAACCCTTAGCAAACATATGATAGTGTAAAAACAGTGAAAATAAATTTAATATCGGTATTTACGTTGTAAAAGGTTATCCTACTGTGATTTTTTTCCTACTAGTTATTTAGTGTTTCTGAAATTGACAAAATAGAATTTTCGTGTAGATTAGCACTACAAATAAGTGATGAACAGTTTCTGTTAGGTTGTTGTTTCATTGCAATAGGCACACTGTACAGACCAAGAGGAAGATGTAGTCTTTACTTGAATAGCTTGCACTTCAAAAGGAGAGTTGTAACTAAGCTTTAAAAAAAAGAAAAGAAAAACCTCACCATTTTCAAATGCATCGAGTGATTTAGAAATGCATGTGTCTGTTTTTGTTGGCTGAATGTCTGTCCTACGTGATGACATAACTCAGCTGCATTTGCAGTTAAATGATTCAGAATAATTTTGAGGGAACTATCTTCATTAAAAGCTGCTGAATGTATCCACAGTATTATTTGGTGTCATCTTTAGGATTGTAGGATTGTTAGGTATAGGTGTAAATAAACATACAACAGGTAAGCACTATTTTTGGTAACCTTTTAGAATCATAGTTTTCCTTAGTTTGCCTTATTTTATTCATGAGCGTGTTTTATAAAATAAACTCAAGAAACTTATTTCAGGTGGAAATACTGTAATACAGTAATATTGTAATAACCTCCTTTCTGATTTATATTTTATGTGTATCAGAGATTAATTTTTAGAGATTTAGAGATTAATTATCTCTATTTAGAGATTAGAGATTAATTAATTAGAGAGCACTCCCTTCAGTGAAAGCTGCATAAACCTTGAGGGTTTAGATCCTATACTTTATAGACCAGGGAATACAAGATTTTTGAAGCTGATTGTAGTCTTAAGGGTTTGCCTTTTTAATTAAATTTTTTGTTTCTTAAATTCTTGAATGTACTTCTCTCTCTTTTTTCGAAGCTTTGTTGATCATGGTTCTGAAATCTTAACAGTAAGTGTAAATATTTAAATAGACCTATAAATTTTTTAAGCCTTAGCTATTTTTGGAGATCATTTCATTGATAATGCTATACTTTGGAGTTGGAAATATACTTTGGAAATTTAGCGGTGAGACCTTTTTTATGCCTTTTGCATTCTTCCATATTCAGCCAGCTTTGACCATATTGTTTAAATAAATTCATAAATAAATATACAAACCGAAAATTACAAGCATCTTCTAAAGCAGAAAAGCAGAGATCTGAAACAGCTTTCCACTATGAGAAATGTGACTAAAAATCTTTTGCTGTAAGAACAAGCAAAATTACTTCTTAACAGAATGCTGTGGTAAGATAACCTGAGATAAGAAAGGACTGTGCTTGATGCAGAAAATATCTTCAACCTCAGGGTTTACAGATCTTAGATTCTTGCTCTCCTGGTTGGAACTAGGTGATCTTTAAGGTATCTTCCAACCCAAGCTCTTCTATGGCTCTACGATTTGCACTGCCATCAGTATCTAAATTTTTAATGGAGTTAGCCATGCTCTACCTCTTCCCATTTTTATTTAAACTTCAGTATGCTGTGGCATCATATATCATGCCTTGGGTTTTTCTGTTCCTTTCCTGGAGTTATGATTTTGACATAGTATCTCAGTGCATTGTTTTATGAGCCTCACTAGTGTGTTGTTCTTTTGGAAACAACAGAGCTTTATATTTCTTTTTATTTATACTTAATGATTAAGTTGTAAATATTATCTGGTCTTAAACTGTGTGTTGGTTATAGGAAGTTTTGGAGTGTTAAGAGTGTCTGCACAGAATTATAGTTACTGCCAATCATTAGTCTTCACGATTGGCCACAACTGGCCCTGGAATATCTTGCAAAATCAACAAAAAATATATATTCTCTTGAGATGATGTATCCTTTTCTGTCATATATAAAACATTCTGTATTCTTCAGACAATCTCTAAAAGGTGATATACTGGCCACTGATGAGTCAACAAAGAAAAAAATGCTTTATACTATAATTAAATGGACTATATAATAGAAAAAGGAGATGACTAACTCTTAAAACAGCCCACAGAGAGCTCCAAATAATAAACATCCTACTTGAGCTGAGATGATGACAGCTAAAAATGCATAAGTAGACAGAGAAACAAAAACAAATGAAGCTGAGACCTCCGTCAAGCGGGCTGAAGTGGAGTAAACACTTTCACAGGAGTGTAGCCGATGTTAGTGCTAATGTGTTTTGCGTTAGTATGATGCCTATAAAATAGTGACTCTTGGAATAAGAACTAATGACAAAGATCCAACAGTTTTACAATATGTACACATGCAGGAACAATAATACCATAAGAAAGATTCTTATCTGTTAATAATCTGTTTTGAGTTTTTAAGAGTAATATTATAGCATGTGAAAAACTAGTAATAAATGGTGACAGCCATTGCATAAATGTCTTATTGTTCTGCAGTTGAGTTTTGATCAATAACTGATGCAACAAAAGAGATCAGACCGTACCAGAAACGCACACCAAATGAAGTTATTTTTAGAATGTTATTCAGAGGATATGATTAATTAGGATAAACTTTTAGTAAGAGGATTACATATATATGTATCAATATTAGGAGGATTTGTGGCTTCATTAGCAACTTCAGAGGAAGAAATACCTTCATGTATGCTGCTAACTAAAGTGAAATACTTTCTGTGTCTGGCTGAGATTCAGAAAAAAAATTTCAGCCTGGAGGGTTGTACAGAGGACACTGCTTATGTGTCTAAAATCATGTGCCTCTAGTCTCGTTACCTCTCTGAGCTGGTGCTGTTGGCAGTTGGGACCCAGCCAGTGCTTGCTGCAAGGTGTGGGAAAAAGGGCCTGAAGGCAGTATCGTGAAGGTGAGGGGAGGGCTGTGGGCTGCTGGAACAGCAGAAATTTGCTCCTTGCTGGGATTACTGTATATGAACTGTACAGCCAGAGCCTCTAGCAATGGCACAATCTGGCCTTGAACCCATTATCCAGTCTGTTTTCCTGTGTTCCAGAGGTGGTGCATGGGTGCTTGTGCCAGCCTCATGGCCAGGTTTAGGGGGAAGCAGGCCAGTAAGGATGGGAGTTGAGAAGCTGTCAGGGTACCCCTGCAGCATGGTAACTGGGTCAAAGCAAGGGTAGAGGTATACAGAAAAAGCCTTTAATCTGTCACCAGAGCATTTGCAAATTTGCTGGTGGCTCCTTGTTTTTACACTGAGTAAGGCAAAAGGAAATTAAAGGGCTTCCCAAGATGAGAGTAAGTCATGTTGGGAACAAGATGAAAAGCTTTGTCTTCTCCCTCCAAAAGTAGGGAGTTTGAGAAGTCCTCTATGTAAGGGACTACAGCTGATACCAGCTGAGCCATATGTAACAGCAGAATGGCTGACTCAGCATTCCACTTGGGTCTTACCAGCCCTGAGTCTTGTCAGGGAGGTACCAAATTTACTCTATTAAAGTACTCATATGCTGCTAGTCTCAGATCTTTCTGAGTAAGATTTTGGAGTCTCCAAAGGCACATTTCTGCCAACATTTACAGAATATTATCACTTAGTGTTGGTGTAGATGTTTCAGAAGTTCTTGTTAAAGCTTGAAATGATCTGCCTTTTATGCCCTTAATAGGAGGAATTCTTGAATTGCTTGCTTTTTGCACTGCTGAAGTAGATTGAATTCCTGTTTGACTGTGATAAAGATGCATACTGTAACCTTCTGTGAACCATGATTTTATGTCTGTATGAAAAGCAATATAAGTATTATATATTTCATTCTTCCCATTTGAAATGAATTAGTCTTATTTTTGTCTTCCACCTCTTTCTTCTCTCTGACTGCTCAGGTTTTTCATTCTCCTGTTTGGATATCCACCAAGGTACCCACCAAGTTCTTAGCTGTATAGCTCATTAGTTGGGCACTTCAGTTTGCCCACTTTGCAAAAGTTTGGATCTAATTTTTAGTTATATATGTATTTATTTTAGGAATCAGCTTTTAATATTTGATACTTTGAGATGAGGCTGCATTGCTATGGTTTGTGTGAGCAAGTGTACCACACTGGGGAAGGGCAGAGTAATTCCTCAGGGATTTGGGTTTTGGCAGAAGACTGCTTGGGCTCTTCATGTGATAAAGAATGAATCAGCATAGCAGTGATGTCTGTAATTTCTTACCTAAGGGGAGACATGAGAAATTCTTACCTTTCTCATGTACAATGAGATCACTGCTGTTCTCCCTCGCAGGTACTCATCACAGAGGCATGCTTGATCTCCTCTGTGTTTAACAGTGCTCCAGTCCTAAGTATGGAATAAAATTACGCTTACCTAAACTATTTGCTTATCACTAATCTTAAAATGTCCAGCAGCATCCTGGTTGTGTTGTTTCTAGTGCTCCCATTGTTTTCTTTTGCACTTGGTACTCTGGCTGTTCAGATGAATCACTTGTATTTGGTGGCGAGGTGTCCAATGAGTTAGCTGGGTGTTGTTTTCATCCATCAGTTCCTTTTGCTTTCTTGAACCTTTTCATGCTTTATTTCATCAGAACATTTGAGTTCAGCTACTCTGGTTTATCCAGATGGGATTTTGGTTTTTTCAGAGGTGTTGAATAAAGCTTTGCTGGTGGCCCTCGCAATGATGAGTTTTTGGTTTCTGATGAATAAGTTCATAGTAGTAACTGGGGGATTGAAATGGAGGGAGAAAATAAGCAGTATATATAATTCTGAGGGGAGAATATAACATATACTGCTCTTAAACACTCTTCAAAAGAATTGAAGGTTTTTGTAGTAATTCTTTCCATAGATGCTACAGGGAACTTGCATGCTTGGGAATGGGAAAGCAGGGTGATTCGTGAGACTGCAAGAGGGAGAGCTGGCGGAGAGTGGGAGGCTTTAATACCTGCCTGGAAGGTTAGCTTATTCCCATTAATTTTCAGGAGAATTTTTGGAATGCCATCAGGGCTTCTCTCTCTCTTGCTTGTGCAGAGACCATTTCTACAAGTTGTTTTTTTTATTCTAGCATATGACCAAAACCCAAAGGCCTGTTCATGGGCAGCTATTAACAATTGCTTAAAATAACTTCTTGTGGAAGAGTTCCAGTTGAGAAGTTACATGTGGCCTACAACAAATTTTTCTAACAATTCCAGTTACAGAAAATATTTTGTATTTACTGGTTTTAAGATAATAGGAGTGTGGTAGTGCTTTATAACAGTATTAAACTGTTGTTACAGCACAGGGTACATTTCATTAGCCAGGAAGGGAGTTGTGACCATGCTGCTGAAGTTGCTCTCTGCAGTAGTTGCAGACAAGATTCTGAGTTGCACAAGTAAAACTGATGGAACAAGTTTAGGAGTACGAATTTTAATAGCTCATGATAAAGTACTGCCTGTGGTGTTGATAGATCTTACAGAAAAAAAATACCATCCATGAAATGAAAAAGTAATTTTAGAGGAATGTACTTGAATGAGCTACTATTATTTGTGCATATTTTCTGTTGATGGTTTAGATACAGAGAGAAACTAATGAGTTCTTCTTGAAGATTTTTATTTCATCATTACAGGAGAAACCACGAACAAAGGAACTGCTGCAAAATTGTATTTTTTCTCTGTTTCCTCTTGCTTTCAGTACTTAAAATATAAGATATTTATTCAGTCTGGGTTAGTCCTGGGTGAACTAAATGCAGGTCTACTTAGGATTTAGTAACTAGCCTATGAATTTGCATTTAAAAAATCTGCTGCTGGAAAGCATCCTAATAGCTATTCAAATTATTTATGCTTTAGGTTGAAATAACATGTCTTCTATGGATTATGGTTTATAGTGATTATTTTATTTGAGGTTGTCAGAGAGAGATCCTCTTCTGTCTGGGTGCAGAAGAGCTACATTTTAAACTTTCACTGTTCATGTAAAGCCAGAAGTATTAATGGACCCACATGTACCCATGTCCGTAAGGGCAATTGAGCATTCCTCAAGCGAGTTACAATGGAATAAAAATAAGAATAAGATCAGAACTTTACAGCTGTCTTCTGTTACTGTAGTGTGTCAAGATACAGTGTTTATGTGTCACCCTGTAATGGGTTTCCATTTCTTATGGTTTGTTTTGTTTCAGCCTCTTGGAGCCAGTGATTATTTGGAAATATCAAAGCATTTTGACACAGTGTTTGTTCGTGACATACCACTTCTTACAATAGCAAAAAGGACACAAACTCGTCGTTTCATTACTCTTATTGATACCTTTTATGAGCATAAGGTGAGAAACAAGCCTTTCCTGTATGTATAGGAATAATATTGGGAGTCCTAAAACTGACTGTTAACATTGGTTTGAAGTAAGGGTTTCTGCAGTAGTGGTTTGGAAAACATAAGCAAAATGAACTAGCACTGCAAAGAAACATCATTCCAGCTTCACAAAAAAAATTGGCCCCATTGCAAAAAAGGCAAATAAACAGGGGGTTTTTTTAGTTTTCTGTGAGTATTAAGCATGAGCATAAACATAAGCCTGAGCTCATTTGCCTTTCTTGAATGGGAATGTTCTCTCCTAACCCAGGAAAACAACAGAAGCCATGTCATTATTTTAATAATGAAAGATTGTGCTGCCAACTGTGCTGGAGTGAATTGAAGTTTTTTTAGATTTTAATCTGTATGGGCAGTTGGTCAGGAATCAGTGCCTTTTTGATCAGGAAGGGGGAGTTAATAGCACAGTTACATCATAAAGTTTAAAGGAAGCTGTCACTGTAGGCTTTACACTAGATTGCAAAATCAGCGTAACTAAAGCAAAGGGAAGTTCCTGTTTAAGGTGATTTTTTAAAAAGTGATGCAAGATATAGAACACTATCTTATATGTGATTATATTTGCACACACTTAAACATTTGCACAGTTGGGAAATGTCAGTTAAGGTTGGTTCTTATCAAGAATATTCTGGCATTGGCTGTTGATCAGAAAGGCCCCAACTCAGCGAGGTATTGAACTAACTCAGTGTATGAGTAGTCTCATTCAAATCAGCCATATTCAAATCAGTGTCATTCAAATCAGCCAAATTCCTTATGCTTCATGATTTGAAAATGGACATTTGCTAAGACAATATGCTAATATTAAACTAATGTGTTAGAAATAGGGGGATGGTCTGCTCTGTGTTCTTGCTGTCACTAAGAATTGCAAGCAGTCACTTTCCTTCATAGGAAGAACACAAGGGTTAAACTCCCATCAAAAGTAGTTGGGAAAAATACCTGAGTATATTTGTGGATGCTTGTCCACAACACAAACATCTTGCCTGCATGCTCTCAAGAAGAGTTTCCTTCTGTAGTATTATTTCAGTCTGTCTTCATTGCAGTGCCCCAGAGATACCATTTCTCACTGCACATTGTATCTCCTCCCAGCAGACATGAAAACATCATTATTGTTACTAGCAAATAACTTTTACTGGAGTAGCACAGATGAAGGCAAGAAAGGCTTCACACAGCCATCTGGGAAATTTTGAATTTAAGTGTTCTTTAAATAGTGCAGTGTATCTACCCACTGAGAGGACTCTCACTATGGGTGCAAAGTAAGCATTGGTTACTATACAGCTGTTGTTTTAGAAAGTAAACTTTATGATGAACTTACTGCCTGTGTAGCAGATATTGTGAATATTTGATAGCACAGTTCTTCTGTTCTCGGAGTAGAAGTTACATCCGTTGTTATTGAGAAAAAGATCCTCTAAGGTTAATATTCCATCTAAGTCAGGTAAATCTGTAATAGCAGTGCTAGTGAGAGAAAGGAAAAACACTGGGGAAAAAGCACTGAGGTTTTCATTTGAAGTTTGCTTTGCATAGATCATGTGTTTTATCCCATTCCTGTAAAGCCCAAGTGATGATCCTGTTGGCTGTTTTCCTCCACTCAGGTGCGTATTATCTGTTCTGCGGCAGCTCCTCTCCAAGGCTTGTTCCTGGTGGAACATGGCAGTGGTGAACTTCAGGACAACAGAGTGCTGATGGATGATTTGGACTTGAGCCAGGTACATGGTTTTAACATCGTCTCCCTTTTGTAACAAAATTGGGTTTAGTCTCATAATTGCAGCAGCATTTTAGGAGGGGGAATCAAGAAAACATTTAACTAATGATTTGCTGCTTTTCCTGCAGTGTATCTGTCACTCTGATAATTACATGTTGTGCTACCTATTCATAGTCACAGAAAATGTCACAATATATGGAACCATTTTGTGTAAGTTTTATGGTCATTTTGAATATTCATCATTGTATCTGTTCATTCATATATGAAAATGCTGATTTAACTTTAGTTCCTACATTTAAAATACAGAAATAAAAGATGGTTTGTTCTACCTCTTCCTAGACCACAGAACAGCCTCATAAGTCTTCACAAATAGTACTACTTTGCATGTTGCTTATTCTGGTTTCCTTTTTCCCTATAGCTCAGTTATTGCTAATAACTTTTTAAATTATTTGTTTAAATTGGTGTACAATTAGTCAACAAAAAAGGGAAAAGAGATAGTAAACCTGTCACTGTGTTGTTTTAAAACCAAATTATTCTTTTTGCTATATTCCTTCAGAGGATTACCCAGCTGAAATAGGCAATTTTCTTTGATTTTTGGATATTAGTTTTAATTTTTTGGTGCCCTGCTGCTGTCTTGTTTTGTCAAAGCCTGTAAAGCAGTGAGCCTTAGGAGATAGGATGCACTTCAGTACAGCCATGTGTCTCACAGGTCTGTGGTACTGTTTTTGTGTGTTCGTGTAGGATTCTGCCAAAGGACTCTCCATGTTTACAGGAGAAGAGGAAATCTTTGCCTTTCAGCGTACTCTCTCACGGCTCACAGAAATGCAAACTGAACAGTATTGGAATGATGGGGACAGAAGCAAAAAAGCAGAATTAAAAGTTGAATGAAATCACCAAGAAATAAAATTACAGCATGAAATCACAAAGAAGAAAAATTGGAAAAGCTTCGGAAAAGCACTGGAAAGCTTTTTAGCACAACTTGAATAATTGCACTTTATCATCTGACCATGTTTTATTTCATCAATAGGTTTTTGAGTTTAATACATGAGGTCTTGGTTATTTTTCTGTACAACTGGTGTGTGGATATGTGAAATTTTGCCTTCGTTTGTTCTTCTTCAAACCTGTCTGGATGTCTGGGTCCATAGAGGGGTGGTGAATAGAGTTACATCCAGCTGGTGGCTGGTCACCAGTGGGGTTCCCCAGGGCTCAGTGTTGGGGCCAGCACTCTTTCACAAGGGGATCAAAGTGCACCCTCAGTAAGTTCACAGACGATGCCAAGTTGGGTGGTAGTGTTGATCTACTGGAGGGTAGGCAGCTCTGCAGAGGGATCTGGACAGGCTGGATCACTGGGCTGAGGCCATTTGTATGAGGTTAAACAAGGCCAAGTGCTGGGTCCTGTCCTTGGGTCACAACAACCCCAGGCAGTGCCACAGGCTGGGGCAGAGTGGCTGGAAAGCTGCCCAGTGGAAAAGGACCTGGGGTGCTGGTTGACAGCAGCTGAACATGAGCCAGCTGTGCCCAGGTGGCCAAGGACAATGGCATCCTGGCCTGTATCAGCAATAGAGTGGCCAGCAGGACCAGGGCAGTGATTGTCCCCCTGTACCCAGCACTGGTGAGGCCACACCTTGAGTGCTGTGTTCACTTTTGGGTCCCTCACTACACAAAAGACTTTGAGGGGCTGGAACGAGTCCAGAGAAAGGCAATGCAGCTGGTGAAAGGTCTGGAGCACAGGTGAGGAAGCAGCTGAGGAAGTTGGGGTTGTTTAGCCTGGAGAAAAGGAGGCTCAGGGGTCTTTATTGCTCTCTACAATCACCTGATGAAAGGAGGGTCTAATGAGGTGAGGGTCAGTCTCTTCTCCCAGGCAACCACACTGATGAGAGGCCACAGTCTCAAGCTGCTCCAGGGGAGGTTCAGGTTGGATATAGGGAAGAATTTCTTCATTGAAAAGGTTGTCCCATGTTGGAACAGGCTGCCCAGGGAGGTGGTGGAGGCACCATCCCTGGAAATGTTCAAGAAATTACTGGACATGGCACTTAGTGCTGTGGTTTAGTTGATAGCGTGATGTTTGCACAAAAGTAGGACTCAGTGATCTTGGAAGTCTTTTCTAACCTTAATGATTCTCTAAAATTGTAACTTCGATGTTCAGGAAATTTAATGGGATTAGAATTTTTCTGGAGAACTGGTCTACAGACAAAGTTACTGGGCTATGCAGAGTCATTTATGATGTCACATGAAGCGGGCACTGCATTGTTTATGCACTGCTTCTGTCATGTAAAATGCTGCTTGCACAAAAGAAAAATGAAATGCTTTTTTTAAGAAACTCCCGATATTGTCCATGCTGGAATCCTGGAACTCCTCTGTAGTGTGCTCTGGTTTTGTTGGTTTTTTTTTTCTATTCTAAGTTGAGCCATCTGTTGATGTTCAGGCTCTAGGAGTTTGGATTAAGATCTAAGTAATGGATGGGAAAAGAGACCATGATAAGACAGGGTATGTTGTAGCAAATAAGTGCAAGTTCATACTCTTCCTAAATTTTGTGGTTCTTGCAAGCCTGGATATGCTGCCGCTACACCAGTGACATCTCTACCCTGAATTTTCTTAGGCTTCTTCTACACCAAACCTTCCACTGCTGCTAACACACCTGCCCTGATCTGAAGGGAGTAGTACTCAGTACTACTGAGGCAATTCATCATGTTACCATAGGAATGTGTTCTATGGAAAAGATAGGATAGTAACTGATACCTCAAGACACATCACCCATCCTCATGTTTGTAGTTGGAAATTATTTTAGTTAAAGATGCAGTAGTGTCATTCTTGATTTTTATCTAACTAAAACAAAACTTGGTATTGTGTGTATTGGCTTATCAAATATTTTTATAAATGGACATTTTAAGAGCATATTTAGAAACTTTGAGTAGGAAAAACCTGAATGGACTGAAAAGATTGCCCTCATTTTTTAGGGAGGAGATATATAACACACTGGCCCCAGCCTTGAGAGGTTTTCTTGGATTTTGCAATGACCTTTTTGTGTCTGTTACCAAATTGTCTTCCATCACAGTTACAAAAAGCTTCTAAAAGGGCCTTCTGGGCAGCAGGGACGGCTGGAGAGGGCCTGTGCACTTACTTTTGTTATGGAGCCACATGCTCAAGTCTGGTTTTCTGTTCTGATCCCTTCTGTTTGTCCTGAAAGTTACTTACCCTGGCTATACCTGTTCTTCAAACAATTTTTAAAACCTATATTTATAGTTTGCAATTCATGGAACTATATTATTATTCCCACAAGGGTGACTACCATGGACTACCATTTTAATGCATATTTATGAAAACTCCAATCAGAATACATTGCTTATACTTAAGAATATCCAAATAATTGGTGTATGCTTTCAGAGATTTGGATTATGTTTCTCAACAGAGGGATTACTGACATCCATGCATGTGTGTCTGTATATACAAACACATATGTATATTTAATTTATACATGTATGTATAAATCTAGATAAAATGAATATATATAATTTAAGTGTATGTGTTTCTGTATTTATATGTGGCACTCTATACTTATCCGCCTGGGACTGTGCTGATAACTCTCCTGAAGCTTCAGTCTTGACTTTGAGTAGCATTCAAATGCCTCCTGCCTTATCTGAACCAGAATGTGTTGTGGGAAAATGGGAGATGGTGGTAGATAACCTAAGGCAGTTTGCATCTGAATGTTTATTTACATTATTTTAGAAACTGTTTACATGTTTAGCCTGTGTGTCCTTCTCTGTCAGTTGGTACAGGGTAAATCTTGCAGAACACAGATGACATCTCACAGATGTGTGAGAGAGGAGGTCGTGGCAGGTTTGGCATTCACAGAGAGACTGCCTTGGGCCAGGGAAGTGAAGTGTTTCCCCAGGGTCTGTGTGGGTGATGACCAAGCTCCTTTAACCAGGGGATCCCTGTTTGTCTTCAAACTGGTACTGCTTTGCCCATTGGTACTTGAGGGTTTTCTGCAGTCTGAGTGCACACTCCAAATTCGGATACCCCAGGTTTTCGGAAGCTCCTAAATGCAGTGGGACTGATGTACCATTGAAAGCCTCTGAGGATTTAGCTGAGCAGTGTCAAAACACAGAAGGGAAGTTCCCAAAAGCTTCCAGAGCCAGCACCACTTTTGGGACATATTGCTAAATAAAAGTTTAGTGCAGTCTTTCCTTGGACAGCAAGGAAGGTGTCTGTTGGGAGTTGCTGGTAGGTACCAGCAATAATCAAGGAAAAGAAATGAGGAAGATTCTGGAAGTGTTTTGAGGCTGAAAACAAGAAAAGTTGCCTAAATCACTGTGCTGTATTCATGATTGTGCTGCAGAGGGAGGTTTGCAGCTTTGGGGTCAGGTCCACAAGGAGAAATTGATTGGACCAGTTTGTCAGCCTGCCCGGATGTCAGAGCAGAGGCCCCCGTAACCACAGAAGCAGTGCATTGATGCCCATCTATCTCCCTGAAGAAAGTGAGGCTGTATTTGCTTATTTTATGATGCTGTAGCATGTATAAAGCCTTTTTCCAGTGCTGAGTTAGGGGTGCTGCCTCTGGGGTCACACACTTTCCAGGCAACTGGCGCTGGCCAGAATCTCACTGGACACCCTGGACAACAGTGGCTATGTCATGCCCCAGGGTGCTGGGCCACCTGTGCTCCCAGCTGTCCTGGCCCCTGCTGCTGTGAGACAGCAACAGTCCATGACTTTTTATTCCCACATTATGCTGTTGTATTTACCAAAATGTAAACAGTGAGATGCCTCTGAGTAAGTTATGCACACCTCATAATGGCCTTAAAAATTGCTGGATTTATGCTGGATGCTTGTATCCCAAGTTCAAGTCCCAGCTTTTTACTCGTGAGTTCATGTCATCTTAGATCTGCAACGAGTTTTTATTTCCTTTAGTTGATAAGCAAACATTATTTACAAGTTATTTTTAAAGGTCTTTTCAACTGACCTTTATTGATGTGGTATGATTTTTTGCTGTCATAGGAAGTAAAATCCTTGGGATTATGGGCCATAAGTGAAACACTTTATGTTTTCTAAAGGTCACATCCTGGCTGAGAGTCTCTCAACTAACTTATTTCAAATACTTTATTGACCAAGGAATGTTCACAATGCCTAATATATATATTTTTTTTTAATAATAAATAGTGCAATTCTGTCTTTCAGAGTTACTATTTATCAGTATTTGTCGCTGTGCAGATTGAGGGAACAATTGCAGTATTTTGAGTAGAACAAGACAGCCTTCCAAAGGCTTTGGAGGGATTGAAGATGCACTTTTTGCTGTTGCTGATTTTTTTATCTGAAAAGGAGAACCATTAATGGTTTTTTCTTAGTAAAGGTGTTCATGATGACACTATAGCTGGATCGATGTCACCTATTTTGCAGCAATCTAAACATAAAAAAAACCAACTGACCAGGTTTCAAACAGTGCCCAGCACGGCCACCAGCCATCTAACAAGGAGGAAGAACAGTCTCTCCATCAAGAACTGGCTAACAGAATTAAGATTCAGGATTTTTCTTTCTGCAATTGCCTGGATCTGAATACACCTGGTGCCTCAGTTTCTCCGTTGATAAAATAGGAATGATGTTACCTTCTTAGTTGCTGATTGGAGTGCTGCCAGATTTCCCTCATTAATATTCTAAGATGCTTGCTGAGGCTCTGGGATGAAAATACTTAAGTAAAGTATGTAAATAGTACAAAAAAATAATTTAGCTACTCAGAGTGGATTAGTCTCCTTGTTTGGGTTACGGAATTAAAGTCATCCATTAAACACCGTGTGCCTCTCCATAGTGATTTTGCTCTAAATAATGCATCTGTTTTAAGAATCTATTTAAAGAAAAAAAATTTGAAGTTTGTGATTAAAACTTTAAACCATTTATGTAGTTTTTCTTTTAGTTGTAATGACAAATTTCCTATAGGATTCATAACAACCTCAGATCCTATATATGTGAAATACAGTGGCTTTGTAAATTCTGTTGAGATTTTCCTTGTATATGGAGAGTATTTTTTTAAATATGTAATTTTGAATCTAATATATTACAAACTGAACACTGTCAAATCCTTCTGTTATTTGAGAAGAATTTATCTTGTAAAAAAGAAAAATTAATAAACCCAGATTTTACAAAATGTCACTTATTCATGCTATTTTTAGGTATGTGTTCTGGATAGATAGACCCACTATTAATTAGAATCATAGAATGTTAAGGGGTTGAAATGGACCTTTAAGACTATCTAGTCCCAACCTCCCCTGCCATGGGCAGGGACACCTCCCACTAGACCAGGCTGCTCAAGGCCTTATCCAACCTGTCTGGGAACACTGCCAAGGATGGGGCATCCACAGCTGCTCTGGGAAACCTGTTCCCATGCCTCATCTCCCTCCCAGGAAAGAATTTATTCCTAATAACCACTCTAAGGCCTCCCTCTTAGTTTAAAGCCATTCCCCCTTGTCCTGTCACTACATACCCTTGTAAAAAAGTCCCTTTTCAGGTCTCTTGCAGCGCCCTTTAGGTACTGGAAGACTTCTCCAGGCTGAACAACCCCAACTCTCTCAGCCTGTCTCCATAGGAGAGGTGCTCCAGCCCTTTGATCTTCATGACTTAGTGTGATTGTTTTTTCTTAGATCTCTGTATCCAGGGGCAAAACCTGGACTGGCAGTACTGCCAGTTTGCCTGGATGAGCTGTAGCCATTGCCCTACATGTGGTTCAGCTTTTGGGTAGGGATATCCAGGGCTTGTCAGAAAGGTCCTTCACCAGAAGCAGTTTAGACTTGTCTGCCTCAGTTACTACTGCCAGCAACCCTAATTTTTGGGTTTGGAACCCTTTTTTCCACTTCTCTGGCTCTTTTCACTAGCAATTCAAGGGTGAGACAAAATAGCTGTGTGCAATCCACAATTAAAGTGGTTTTTTTCCCCCAGTAATTTGGGATTTTTACTGCTCAAGATGTGCTTTTGCTGTCAGCCAATTAGTTCTGTGGTTAGTTGTTACAGGTTTTGCACAGCTTGGAAAATTGCCCCAGGAAGCAGTTAGTTAACATGTTGGTTGGCAGAGAATCCCCACAATGAAGGGCTGGGAGGGTCTGAGGATCACTGCAGCTCCCCAGTGCAAGTGCCCTGAAGGATCACCTCTTAGGGTTGAGATGGGAGAACACTGCTGCAGCATGGCACATCTCCATGGATGCCAGTGGCAGTCAGGCAGTTCTTGCTGGCAGATGGCAAGCAGCATTTCACAGTTCAGACCTGAGAAACCAGTGGTGTAGAATTTTTAGGCAGAGTTAAACTTTGGGCCTATTTCTATACCTTTTACTGCAAACATTAGATTTTCCCATTTCTTGAAGAGGGATATTGTAATACTGAAAGTCAAGCAATCAGCTTGCTCTAGTATCTTGCTTGCAGAATTGTGGTATCTCAGTGTTTGAGAAGAGCATCCAGAATGGGATGTCTTACTCTCCCATTACAGATTCACACAGGTTTGTGAAGGAAGAGGTTGTACCTTCAACAAGGTTTGCATGCCTTGTCACTCATGGAAACATTAGACCCTTCTCCAGATCACTTTAAGATCCTGTTTTTCCTTCAAATGTCCTGCAGCAGTGAGCTGTCAGGGTTTAATTATAAATTTTGCTAAAGTCCCTTTGCTTTGCTGCCTCTTCTGAAATCCTTCAGGAACAGGTGCTGCCTTTGCAGCTTTGTTTGTCCAGTGGATGTCTCTCTTGTGTTGCCCTGCTCCAGTTCCTCTCAGACATGAGCAATCCCCAACATATCCACCTCTTGTCAGTGAAGATTGCTGCTCATCCTGGGATACTTAATCTTCTCTTGTTCTGTATCCTCATTTCTGATGTAGCAGCAGAGGTTTTTGTCTCAGCTTCCCCAAGACCCCTGGGCTTAGGGTTTCCTGCTGCTCGGCTTTGAGCCTCAGGCACTCTGGCACATATGAGATATAGGGTATGGGGTCTGGGGATGCACTCGTGTCCCTGCAGAATGGGAGACATTTCTGACTCTTGGGTTTGGGGCACTGCCTGCTTTTGCCTCTGTGTCTGCCCAGAAGGAGGACTTGCAATAGCAGTCCCTAACGAGAGGAGAGGGAGGATGGAGCAGATGGAGGATGCAGGCCACTTGCTCCCTCTCCAGCCTTCTGCATTCTCCACATATTTGTAAAACAACTTTTGTTTTAAATTGAATTGATTTCTAAGAGAGCCATTAAAATACAGAAATGCTTCTCACTGACCTAGTACTCTGCATTCATGTTGGTAAAATTTTGGATGTGTTTCTACAGTCCTCCCGCCAGTTCTTTGTCAGGGTGAAGGGTTTAGTTGGCTCTGTTAATCCACTCTCTAGCTGAAATTGTTCATTTAAATCGTTATAAAAATCTACTCTTTTCCAATGCGAATCCTATATTCCCAGATTTGAGTACTGCTGCCAGTGCAAAGACTTCAAATTCTCTGAGTGCAACCACACTATGTCAGTCCAAAGCCAAATTACAAACACTTATCCACAATTCCCCTTACTCAGCTTTAAGCTAATTTTTCCAGCAAACAACAATAGCCATAAAAGTATAAGGAAAGATTATTATAAGGGCTTAAGAAATGGTTAACCAATTTCTTCACAAGCTGTGGAATAATTCTACCACATTCTCTTATTGCAAGGAGCAAAACCTTCAGTTCTGTTACTTAATATATTTTTAGCACGTGGTTCTTCAGTGTCACAGTAATTAAGAGCAATCACAGCCACTGAAAGATGAAGCGTGGAACAAAAGATCAAGTGACTGTTTGAGCTGAAGTCAACTGAACCAGGAAACGTAAGCTCGCCAACATGAAGAAAAAAGCATTGAGTGCTCTGGTGTTTTACAATTAGCAAAGGCAAACACACTTGTGTAACTTTTTCTACATGCAGTGATGGATAATGTTCAGGTCACAATATGATGTGTTGGGTGGTGAGGTTTGTTCCTGCAGCATCTCTTATATCAGATCTTTCCCGTAGCTGAGGTATGATGTGCCCAGCAACACTTCCCTGCTAATCGAGGTTCACAATCTGTAAACAGCTAACAAAGTTCCTCAGGGAGCAGGGGGAGCAAAGTTGGTTGAAAACACAGGCAGAGGATCAGTCTCCTCCAGTTCCAATTGATGTCTCCCAAAAAGTAACATTTCAGAGGCCAGTGGAGAGAGGAGCAATTACTGTCCAGCAACATTACAATCTGAATGGGCTGCCATATTCAGTGCTTTGCTAGGATGGCTGTGATTGCTATAAAAACTTCTGAAAGTGAGACAGAGAGGTTTTCTAGCACTAGAAATTGCGAATGGAGAAGGTTAGACTGGGTGCAAAGCCCATTCAGTCAGGCAGCTGCCAACTGAGCCTCTTTGCCAAGTAGATTGTAGGAAATGCTGATTAAAATTTCCACAGAATGCACCAGGCAAATTAAATTTCAGTCACAGCCAGCTGGGCAGTTTCGGTGGGCAGACAGCTCCAGACTGTGTGCACCTGGGCTCACTCTCTCCCTGTGGCCTCTCCCACGGCCATGTGCCCCTTGTGCACAGGTACTGCAGTGATGCTGCAGCAGTGGTGCTGTGGCCATGGCAGCCTAAGGAACACTGGTGAAATGAGGTTTGTGGGGAAAGATGGTAGTGACTGGTCTAATAAAGGATGTCTGTGGGGGGAAAAAAAGTCAGACATCATTCCAGGTGAGGGAGCAGTATCCCTCCCCACTCCAGCTTTGACATTTCTCCCAGGGAACAAGCCCAGACATGAGGGATGCTGCACATTCACCTCCCTTTGACTGGGCTGGCACCCCCTGTCTATCTCCCCCACCCTACTCCCTATGTTGGCATATAAACAGGACTGCTGTCTTTGAACCTTGCCTGCCAATCCCTCCAAACAGCCTGCAGTGGACAGCTGAAACTGTCCCTTTGGGGCAGAACAGCTGGCACTACAGCCAAAAGCCTGCCACAAACCAGGAGACAGGGCTAAGCCTGAGGGGGGTGTTGGTGCTTAGACAAGCCCCTGAAATGCCCTCCCACAGTCCATCATCCCCAGCTTTGGTGACACCCAGCTGCAGCTGCAAGTCCAGTAATGTTTCTTCTTAAGAAGCTGCTCTGACCTCCTTTCCATACCCCCAGTCCCCAGCCCTTTCATCTGTGCTGGGGGAGAGTTTAATTCCTTTTTGTGTTCGTTGCTGGCCTTGGTAAAACAGCTTGCCACCCTTCTGGCAGCAGGCTGGCAGCAGTTATTCCATTGCCTCGCTCCTCACCAATACCCTAAAGGAATGTTGGTATTAGTAGACTTTATCACCATTATAGCTCCATTTCCTTTTCTTTCTCGTCTCTTCTCAGCCTCCTTTGGTTTAACTCCAGGCAGTCAGCCAGAAGAGTCTCAGGCAGGTAAGTGCAGACACAGGTAATGCTGTGACACAGTCACATGGGCACTTCCCTCCTCCTCTCCAAGCCAGGTGCAGCCCATGTGCCAGGCTCAGGCAGCTTCAGCACTGTTCTCTCCTGTGTCCTTTCACAACAGCTCCACTTATCAGAGTTGCTTTTCCAGTCGCACTTGGCTTTGAGGCAAAACAATAAAACCACTTTGTGAAGCAAAGGAATTTCTTACCTACCTAAACTGCAGTTTCCAAAGGTTCTTCATAGGCTGTGCTTGGAAAAAAATGTTTGCGTTTAGGTAACAAAATCATATGGCAACTATAAATAAAAGCAATGAGGTTTGTCTTCCAGCATAAGGGTGAACAATGAAAAAAGTCACACTTGTCAAATCCATGAAATGTTTGCTGTATGGATTTTTTTCCAGAAAAAAAAAATAGCCGTTTTGGTAGTGAATATAATGGATATTTTGGTTTGGTTGTGATTCTGTTCAATTATAGTCCCTCAATACACAATTCTGTAAAAGTCACAGTGACTTCATCCTGTGCTCTCAGAGCACCTGAGGACAAGCATTAAGACATCTGCTCAAGCCAGTGTGGGTCACTGCCTGCCCAGCCTTTCCATATACATTGGTTATTTGTTTTAGTAACACCAAGCTGCTGCAGTACTGTCTATGTACATATATTACATGTGCTCAAGGAACTATGAATGGGTTCTGCAGTTCTGGTGGCCTGTAGCTGCTCCCATAGCCATAAGTTAAGACTTGTTTAATGGATGTTAATCTGTCAATTCTTGAACAATTCAGGAAATTAGTTATTGACATAATGGAGAAATTATCTGAGTGTATCACAGCAACCCAAACTTGATGACACCTCTGTCTGCTAGGGTTGACCTTAATAATTAACAGCCTTACCCAGTGCCCCAGAGGTGCTTGATAAGGCAGGAGGCTGAAGGTTAAATAGCTTCTGTGCATCAGATGTGCTCATTACGCCAGTATGTCTATAATGGCTTTTCGGAAGCCACAGCAGCTTGTTAATTGATTGTTCTCATTTCATGGTCTTTCCAGAGTCCCCTGTACCATTACAAAACTGTGCCCTTCATCCTTGCCAGATTCCCTTTTCCTGTTCAGTGTGCACTAGTGTGCCCTCTCCGAAGGGGGACCGCCTTCCATCCCTTTGCTTGCCCTTGGTTGGCTGTAGAGTGCTGCTTGGGCACCCTCCATCCCACTCCTCCACCTCAGCTCCTCCTTCTGTCACACTTTGTCACACAACAGCTGCCTGCTATTTAACACACCTCCACAGCAGAGCATCCAGGCAGCCTTGCAGTTCTCCTGGGTTTGGTCCAGCATTTATTTAAGTTTTCCAAAATGAGGCAGGAATGATGAATCAAAAGCTCAGTGTCATAAGTGACTTGGTGTGGAAGAGGAAAAAGGTTTGCGAGGAGACCATGACCAACTGGGAAATCACCATTCATTGGTCAGCATGGCTTCCTGAGGGGAAGGTCCTGCTTGTCAGACTTCATTTTATAACAAGGGACTCCACCTAACTGATTAAGGGAAGCCAGCTGATGTAATCTTTTTGCATTTCAGTAGAGCTTTCAATACTTTCTCTCACAGTATCCTTCTGGACAAAATGTCATGCACAGAGCTGGATAAACACATCATGCCATGGGTGAGCAATTGGCTCATGGCTCGGGCACAAAGGGCTATAGGGAATGGGATGACATCAAACTGGTGACCTGTGACTAGTGGGGTTCCACAGGGCTCCATGCTCAGACCTGTGCTCTTCAACATCTTCATAAATTACTTGGATGCAGAATTTGAAGGGAGACTGGGTAAGTTTGCTGATGATACTAAATTGGGAGGAGCTGTTGAAGCCCTCCAGGGCAGGCAGGCCCTGCAGAGAGACCTCGACAAATCAGAGGGTTGGGCAATCACCCATATGAGATTCAAGAAGGGAAAGTGCCAGGTTCTGCACCTGGGATAGGGCAACCCTGGATGTATGGACAGACTGGGGAATGAAAGACTGGAAAGCAGTGCTGCGAAAAGGGGAAGAGGAGGGGCAGACACTGATCTCTTCTCTGTGGTGACAGTGACAGGACCTGGAGAGGGAATGGCCTGAAGTTGTGTCAGGGGAGGGTTAGGTTGCATATTAGGAAAAGGTTCTTCACCCAGAGGGTGGTTGGGCACTGGAAGTGGTGGGCTGGGCTCCCCAAGGAAGTGGTCACAATACCAAGCCTGAGATAGTTCAAGAAGCGTTTGCACAATGCTGTCAAGTGCAAGGTGTGATTGTTGAGGTGGTGCTGTGCAGGGCCAGGAGCTGGACTCGGATGACCCTGAGGGATCCTTCCAACTTAGCACATTCTATGATTCTGTGATTCTACAACCTGCTTCTCTGATCAACAGCTACAGCTGGAAATAGAAAAACTTCCTGGGCTGAGAACACCTTTGCCAGCTCATTTAGAGCTGAAGCCATTGAACTGTTAATTCCACAAGCTTCTGCCTATGTCCCAGGTAAGAAATGAGCTTCAGAAGTCTCAGCCTTTGGCTCAAAATCATCCAGTGTATTTAGATACTTGACTAGCGTAGAAGATGGGTCCCTACAAAAGAGGAGATGGACTCTAGTACCTCTTGTACTTTCAAAGAGAAAGATGACTGAATTTTTGTTTTGCATATTAACAGGGTAAGTAGACAGCAAAAGCACAGCAAAGTGAGTTTCAGCAGAGCTTCCGATTTCTTGGCTTAAAACAGACACAAGCTCCCATCTTCCTATTAACTTCATTCCACAGCTCTCCCATGGAAAGGGGGATTCCCCCTTGCATGGGGGGATGTACAAAGCCTTGTTGTGCTACAGGTTCTGGGGAGATTTTACTGCTTCACTTGGGCTGACATGCTCCTGATGAAGGGAAAGTTTAGGGAAGCTGTCAGTATATGTGGGTCCCTCTCCTCTAACTTTGGTGCATCTACCATCAGTGACAAGTTCAATGCTGTATTTTAAGTTAATTGAGGCACCACTGTTCCATTATCCAGGCAAAACAGAGAGGCCAGGCTAAGGCATGATAAACATTAAATTGTCATGAAAAACTGACTGAGGAGGGAAAGCTAGCCCCTGGTTTTGTAGGAATACTTTTGTACTTGGGCACATCATACGCCATCATCTGGCTCCACCGTGTGTTGGGACCTCTCCTCTAGCCTCAGGGGAGGAAAAAATTTTCTTCCTCACCCTTTCCTAGAGAAGTGTACAAGCACTTGCATCAGACTCTCTTCAGCAGGCTGTTGTAGTAGTGCCAAGGAGGCAATTTCTCATCAACTACTCTCATTGTTTCTGCAATTCAGTGGCACTTTCAGTCGAAATGCATTCCCTGTTCTCTGCTTGTCTTCTCCAAAGTGTGCACATGCTGGCCTCTCTAACGTTATCAGGCTGTTAAATCCTAGATTGGCAAGGATTTGTGGGGATACCTATCCTTAGGATAACAGGAGTTATCCAGATAGCCCAGGTTCCCCACAAGACTTGCACCTGCTGGGGCTCTGGAAACACATCCACTCACTCTGCAATCAGCCACTTCCCAGTGATTAAAGGTAATGCCTGCCTTAGGACAGTGCTTTCAGCTTTCTCCTAAACTTGTTTTCAAAATCACAGAATCAGAATTATAGAATACCTTGGGATAGAAGGGACCCTAAAATTCTCACCCCGCTACCCCCCTCGCCATGGGCAGGGACACTTTCCACCAGACCGTGTTGTTTAGAGCCCCACTCAACCTGGCTTTGAACACTTCCGGGCATGGAGCATCCGCAACTTCTCTGGGCAACCTGTTCCACCGCCAATTATCTTCTATATTATGAATCTGCACTGAAACACTCCTGTTAAAGCCCCGAGCGCGGCCGGGGTTGGACTGAGGGCGGCCTGCAAAGCGGGCAGAGCCCACAAGATGGCGGGCGCGCTCCGCGGCTGGGCCGCGGCGGGGCGGCCTGGGGAGGGGAGGTAAAAATACACCCCAGACTGTCACCGCCAGCCTGAGAACAAGGTCAAGCGAACACACAGTGCTAGCCTGGGCTGAGATCCCTTTCAGAAAGTTTAGTTTGGAGTAGACAATACTGAGAGGGGATCCCATTAATGCATATCTATCTATCTGGCACGTGCCAAGAGGATTGTGCCAGACTACTTTTGGTGATGCCCACTAACAGGATGAGGAACAACGGACATGAACTAAAACACAGTAAGTTCCACCTCAACATGAGGTAGGACTGCTTTATGTTACTGGAACAGGCTGTCCGCGGAGGTTGTGGAGTGCCCCTCTCTGGAGAGATTCCAAATCCTCCTGGACACATTCCTGTGTCACCTGCTCTACGTGACCCTGCTTTGGCAGAGGGTTCAGACTGGATGATATCCAGAGGCCCCCTCCAACCCGAAAAATTCTGTGAAGTGCTGAAAAAAAAAAGGGAGACATCAAACACCCACCCTCCCAGCATGGGATACAGCCCTGTGTCCCATGTCAGGCAGGGTGGACACACAAATGGGATGCAGAGGGGCCATGAGGGGCTGCAAGGTGGCTGCTGGACAGGGGAGTGTGGGGCAGATGGGCAGCAGAGCCTCCCACTGGATAGGGATGACCCAACCTTCACCGTGATACAGATTATTGTTTTTAATACACAACCAGTCAATTATAATTTGGTTTTGGGAAGCAAGGGCTTCCTTGAAATTGGGACTGCCTTATATCACAGAATAAGCTGCGTTGGAAGGGACCCACAAGGATCATCAGGTCCAGCTCCTGGCCCTGCACAGGACCATACCCAAGCGTCACACTATGTGCCCGAGAGTACTGTCCAAGCAGTTCTTGAACTCTCTTGGTGCTGTGACCCCTTTCACATTGCTTGATCCTATCCCAGCCTTCCTTCCATGGCCAGATGCTGCCTTGCAATGGCTCAAGCTGAATCCTCCTGGTCACAGCATCAGCAAGATCCTTTGGTGCAGGGTAGAGGGCACATGTGCTCCTGAGCAAAGCCACAGGCAGGCCCCCAAAAAGCCTTTGGAAAGGTTCTGCATGGCTACTTTGTGTCTTTTCAGACAGGAATAACCCTACCTGGATGCCTGTCTCCAACTTATCATTTTTAGCATATATTTGGCAGTGTGTTGCCTGGGTGATGGAAGGACTTTCTCCCTGGGGTGCAGAAGTTTTTGGTGGGGGGCCATTGCTGCTGCTGCACATGGGGACTTTTTGACAAGTGAAGCTGGTAGTGCCACCTATTCCTGGGATTTAAGTAATTCTGGGATGCTCATTGCCCATAGAGGTGGTCTTATGAGAAGGGGCAACACACACAACTTCAGGTGCAGCTGTGAATTCCCACATTCAAGGGCAGCTGTGTTGACAAGTTGCTCTCTGAATCTCAGTGAAGAAACCTCTATATTGTGGTTGTCTTCTGTTGGGATCCTATTAATAGTTAAAAAAATCACAATATCTGGAACAGACTTAGAGGAGAACAAGCCTGAAACCCCAATGCTCTGAAATTTAGAGCATGTGTAGGATTTGGCTTATGATGGACTCCTCAAACCCCCCTGCCCATGACTATGCCTTTATAAAAAAACATGGCCCTTGCATGGGCTTACTGTGGTTAACAGCTTTAAGAAGCTCCGTAATCCTGTCCTGACACCCCTTCATCATCAGTGTCTCCACTCCTTCTCTTCCTCCTCCCTCAGGGTTCAGCTTGCAGAAATCCTAGCCACGGACAATGTCACAGGAGAATATACAAATTGTATCCTCTCCAAAAACATGAGAAAGCAGAGAAACAAGAAGGTACTAGAGGGTCAACTTCTGTTTAACATTTCATGGGTTGTGGTTTGGTTTGGGTTTTTAAAAATTATTTTGTTGTTTGTTTTTATCATGAGAGCAGCTCTTGTCTGCTTGCTCTTCCCCATGTGATTTCCCCTCTCAAGCTCATACCTCTGTTGATTGGTGCAAGCAGCTCCTTGTGCAGTCAGGTTCTGTTCTTCTGAGGCACCAAACATTCCCCTCATGAAGTGCAAGCACCCCACGCGGCACTCAGGGAGTCAGGCATTTCAATGCTCAGTGTTCTTAAGTACATTTTAGGCTCTATTTCTTTATCCTCAAGCTTTAAAAAATTGCTAAATTCAAGTGGAAAATATACACAAACTTGTTAAATATTGGTCCCTCTGTGGCTTGCCTAAAGGAAGAAATTATATTGAGATTTTCAAGTCAAACTATTGCACAAACACATTGAAGGGAGGTACATAAGAAGAGACTTCTCATGGAAAACTTCACCCCTATAGAGAACCTGCTGGAACAGAAGTCTGGTGATATGCAGAAAAATTACCTCAGTGTTTCAAGATACAAGATTAGTGGTCCATCTAGAGTGAAGAAGAAACAAGGAAAAAAAAAATCAACTCCAATCAAGCATGCCAGAGCATAACCCTCTCTTCTCATAACAGTCCAAGCCCATGAAAGAACTGGCATCAATAGATGCTGAAACCTACTGAAGGCCTTTAATGTAGCAAGTCAATGAACTTTGATAGAGCTGGCTTTTCTGGAAACTCAGCTGGATTGCCAGGGTAACCACATCACAAAAGGATGCAGGATGGAAGGATACAGACATTTGCTAAAAAGTTCTATGGGCACGACAAAATTAAATGAAACTGGATGTCCTAGAAAACAGTTTTCACATTCATCATGTCTCTTGGCTGGATTCCACAGCATCACAGAAACATTTCTACAAGAATTGATTAATTTTCACATTCTGGGCCCTGGAGAGCTTCCCATGCTGCTCAGAATAGGTAGGTTTTTTTGAGTACAGGCTTAGAGGTGAGATCTAAGCCAGCTGGGCAGGGCCAACATCCTTCAGTTACACATTACCATGCATATGACTGAATCCTGCATCAACAAGGTGAAAGGAAAGAGAGCAAAAGGACTATCTGCTTATTTTATCCACATTTAGCAGCAGGATATGCATATAAAAGCAGAGGAACTGTGGGGACAACAGTAAGCTAATCTGAGACAGAGAGCAAAGGTAAATCTTTTTCTGAGACAAAGAGTAGCCTTCATCTGGCCAATGACTAAACAAATGGATCCAAGCTACAGGGAAAGGTTTAAAGCAACATTCCTCCAGAGTTTCAAAGAAGTTTTAGATTCATGGGTTCAGTTCAGACTAAAACATGGGTTCTTCAGTTCTAAAACAAAATGTTTCTTAAAGTCTGGGTCAGCTCCTGCCTGAATCTGTTTGCAGCTGCACTCTTTGCAAAAAAAGCCTACCAGTGGCTGCAGGACTTCACCTGGTGCCTGACTAAGCCATTTCCATCTCTCCAGCCAAAGCTTACATTCTCTGTACTTATTACATCTTTCCTACATCCTCTATACTTTCCTGTGCTGGAGCTCTTTACTCATGCAGATCCTTCTACTGCTTTCCAATGGTATGGGGGCTTCAGGAAGACTGTTTGGAAAACTGCTTGAGTGTCTTCCAAAAAACCCCAAACCAAAAACAAACACATCCCCTCCCCTCACCACCACCACCACCATTTCTTATTCTCCAAAGGGTTTGTGGCTTTTTCCCTATTAAAATAAGTTCAGGACTCTCAATATTTGGAGATCTCAGCTCAAAACCCTGCTCTAGCTCTAACTTCCCTGTTCTGGAGAGCCTATGAACCTGGTTAATGTTTTGTGGGTATAGACAACAATTGGATGACAACTGGACAACAACTACACCCCTTCATTTCATACAATCATAGAATGGTTTAGGTTGGAAGAAACCTTAAAGATCATTTAGTTCCAACTCCCTGCCATGGGCAGGGACACCTTCCACTAGATCAGGTTCTTTCAAACCCAGTCCAGCCTGACCAGGGGTGGGGCATCCTTCAGCTTCTCTGGGCAACTTGTTCCAGTGTCTCACCACCCTCACAGTAAAGAATTTCTCCCTAACATCTCATCTAGACCTGCCCTCTTTGAGCTTAAAACCATTCCCCCTTGTCTTATCACTACATGTAAAAAGCCTCTCTCCCTCATTTTTATGAGCCCAATTTAAGTACTGGAAGACTGCAATGAGGTCTTCCTTTAGCTTCCTCTTCTCCATCAGGAGAAGAGCAATCCCAGCTCACTCAGCCTGTCTGGGCAGGAGAGGTGCTCCATCCCTCCTAGCATCTTTGTGGCCCCCTCTGGACTTGCTCTAACAGGTCCACATCTTTATTGTGCTGGGAACCCCAAAGCTGGATGCAGCACTCCAGGTGGGGACTCAGGGAGCAAAGGGGCAGAATCAGGTCCCTTGACCTGCTGGCCACACCTCTTGATGCTGATACCTTAAATGGCTACCTAAAACCAGAGAGCAGACAGGAATAAGGGAGGTATTTATTTGAAAGGCCTTTAGAGGTACACCCTGGGGATCCAGAGGCTCCCCTGCCTCAGTGGATCCCAAGATGGATGACAGGTCACGAGTTCTTCACACTTTTATAGGTTTGGTCCATTTGCATATCAGCATAAATTTGCCAATTAAAACTTCAGCTAATGATGTAATTTCCCCAAGTTTACACACCCCTTTCCCGAGATGTTGGTTTACACATTTTGTCCTACTGCCTAGGACAGTCTGGATGTCCTTGGAGAGCAAGCCAGAGAGGCTTTGTTATGTCTATCTTAGCATAAGAGAGCAGCAGCTAACGAGTTACAAGAAACTTCAGAGTTGCACTAGGCAGTACAGGATTTGAAAAAATCCAAAAGTTAAAACCTAAGGCATCAGTGCAGCCCAAGATGTTTTCTTTGGCTCATGTCCAGCTTTTCAACCACAAGAGCCCTTCTCCACAGGGCTCCATGACTTCTTCTTCCAGTCTGTACTCACATCTGGGATTGCCCTGACTCAGGTGCAGCACCTTGCACTTGTTGAACCTTGTGGGGTTCTCATGGGCCCACTTCTCCACTTTGCCCAGATTCCTCTAGATGGCATCCCTTCCCTCTGTTGTGTCAGGTGCACTGCTGAGCTTTAAGTCATTTGCAAACTACCTGAGGTGCACTTGGTCCTACTGTCATTAATAAAGATACTAAGGAGACAGAGCCTCAAGGGACACCACTCGGCACCAGCCTCTACCTAGACATAGAGTCTTTGACCACAACTCTCTGGCTGCATCCTTCCAGTCAACGCCTTATCCACCAAACAGTTCACCTTTCAAATCCATGTCTCTCCAATTTGAAGATAGGGATGCTATGTGGAAATCATTTGCCTTGTTTCAGCTCTGATATTGTACATAATTGCCCTTTGGAACAAGGACAGGTGAGCTAACTTGTCTTAGGGCTTGAGAGAATAAAATACTTGCACCATCCCTGGCAGATGGGGAATAAGAAGGAAAACACTGGTGTCAGAGTCCAGGGAAACCTGAAAGCTTCTCCTGCTCCTCTGGTGCTTTCTTTATGTCCCCAGAGCTCCTCAAAAGTGGCCTAGCCAGCGACCTAGGTTTTTGGAGAAGCTCCCTCCACTTTTGGGAGAACCTGGAGGCACCAGAGAGGTGAAGAGATTTTTGTTTGGTGTACCACAAAGAGTTTGGTTGTAGTTTTGAGGATCTTGCTATATGTATTATATAGAGATAAGATGGAGATTCTTGGGTGTGGTTTTTCCTTCTTTCTTCTTCTCCTCTCTCCTCTTTCTCTTCCTCTCTCCTCTGACACCAGTTCCTGTGGTGTGTTGGTTGGTGGAAGAAAGTTAGGATTGAAAAGACATATCAATAAGATGAAGATTTGCTGGTGTTGGGAACAAAATAAGATACGTATTGTTTCTTGAATGGTTGTTAGTAAGATATAAAAGGCAGCTGCTGATTAGCAGCCATTGCCCTTTCTGCCCTGGTGTCCTCGGAGGACACTGCCTCTGCCTCCAAGGTCTTGATAAGAAAAATAAACAATTCCTAAAACAGCAAAGAAGATGTCTCGCTGCATTCTTTCCAACACAATGAACCAAAGAAAGAAAATCTCCAGGGCAGAGGACAGGGTTGGAGCCTCCAACAACTGGGACCCCAGAAAGGGCAATAGAAGATAAGAAATTCTTGATTTCCACTACCATTTGGTTTTCTGGGAAAGTTAAAATTAGATTAGAGCACTTCTCTAGATACACACTGCAGGTATTTTGCAAAGATACCTTAGTGTGTTTCCATCAATAGCTACAGCAGCTACAAATTTGTACTTCTGGATGAAAGGTACTTTATCAAAAAGTTCCTGACAAGCTCTTATCTACACAGCACATCACTGCGTGTGAAATCTGTGCAAGAAAGACAGGGTTTATTTTGTCAAATTATAAGTAAGAAGCACCCTGCAAGACATCCTGCACCACAGATTATCAATGCAGCAAAATACCTGGTAGCAAAGACAATACATGGAAATGGATACTAGGGAAACTAGGAGGCATGAAGAACAGGCAGGTGAAGAACAGGCAAGTCCTAAGCTTAAGAAGATGTAATTAAAAAAAAAAACAAACCTGAGAAAGGAAACTACTTATCCGAGCTACCACATGAGCCAATGAGCATCACAAATTTTTACTCATGCTCTCCTAAAATGAAAGGTGCTCATGCCAATCTGTACAGGGACTGTGAACTGGAGAAAGGTTGTTCTTGTGTTGGGTGTATAGCAAACATTAGTAGAGCCCCTAGCAGGTGAAGGACACTGTCCTTCCAGAAACAGAGGTCACGGGAGTGTGCCAGCAATGAGGCTGTCACTGTGATTCCTCCCTTCCACTTTCTGCTAAGTGCTGTTTTTCTCAGTTTCTCAGAGGTTATGGACAGATGGAACCATTAGATCTTCACAGCTCCTTTGGGAGCTGTTAGTCAGACCTGTCACACGTCACAGTCCTTCAAATCTCACCTGCTTACCTTGCCTGAGACTTGACTGCAGTGTCCCTCATGCTTTTAACTGTGGTTAGTGTGCACCCTTCAGAAACAAGCCAGTCTTGGCTTGGACACACCTAGAAAATGTTCCAACTACCCTGACAGCTTGTTATGGTGATTAACCACCTTCATTCCAATAAATTTGTGCCCAGTTTTTCATATGAATGTATCTGATTTCAGCTTGCTGAAACACATTCCCATAATTTACTAGATTAAAGAGCCTTTCAGTACCTGATATTTTTCTTCCAAGGAAGTTCTTTCACCATCATAATCAATTCTCTGCTTGGCCTTTTTTGATAAACTAAAGAGACAAAGTGCTTCATGTCTCCCATTGTGAAGCATTTTCTTCAGGCTCTGAATCATTTTGTGTGGCTCTAATGTTCCACCACCCATTTTTCAACATCAATTTATAACATGCAGCCATTCCAGTGCTGGTCTCACAAATACAGTACATGGTTATATCAATTTGCTTGTCCCTTAGGACTCTAAAAAGAAAAAAATAAAGAAATCTATTCAGAGTCTGAAGCAGATGCAAGCCAGCTTCCTTCTGTCTGACATTTGGAGCAACAAAAACCAGCCATCAGTCACCCGCACTGGTGCTGCCACCTCAGCAGGTAAAGGGAAAGCATGACAAGGCTGTCTCCCTTATTTACCATGACATAATTCAACACCGGAAAGCAAGGCTGCCCCTGTGCAGGGTTCTGCTCTGAGCACAGATCACCCCAGGCACACCCAGGCCACATTCATAGAGATAAACTAGCCAGTGGGCACAGGGTAGCTCTGTACAGGCTGTTAAACCCTCTTAGCCATCAAAGTGTAGTGACTGCAGACTTTTGATGCCCATACCCGGGAATTGTTTGGGAAAATGCAAACAGCCTGAGGCCAGTGCTGTGCCAGGGACCAGTCTTTCCATGGACCCAGCTGAGCTCCACTATCTGGGAGTGCTCACCACCACTGCCACTTCCTTTACCAAGAGAGATAAATGCCATCTTAACGCAGAACCAAGGAGGGAGAAAGGTGAAATTGCTCACTCACTTTCTCCTTCCAAACAGGTCAGCAGTGTTTCTCAGACCGAAGAGGCAGCAACAGGCTGGGGCATCTGGCAGGTGCATCAAACCTGTCAATGCAACCTCATGCAACTCAACAAGGGAAAGGGCACGGCAGAAAAAGGCAAGAAGGAAGAAAAGGCAGTAAAAGCATTTTGCATAAGCTCAGAGAGGAGAGCTTGTGTCTAGGTCTTGCATCACCACGCAGCTGGGATCAAACCCAGGCTGGCAACCTCACCCAAGCTGATGCTTTAGCCCTGGGGGTTCCCTGCCCTGCCTGTCCTGCACCAAACATCCACTCGGCACCAGCACCCTGGAGCTTTCTCATCACAGGCCTGTCCTGCAGTTGCTTGTCAGAGCCAAAGCAGCAGTCACCCAGGAATCCAATGCCAACAAATCTGCAGGCACTTCACACACACATTATATGTCGAAAATGTGCCCAGGCTGTGCCTAAGTAAAACTCTGTCTTCATTTCCAGGGTTCTCAGATCAGGAGGCTGGAGGGAGAGTGATTTTGGGAAAATATAATCTCAGCCGCAGCTCATCAGAAGGGAACAAAAATATCTGATGGCTAATATTTTATTAGGTTTTGATTAGAACAATAGGGATTTTCTTTTTTGCTACTTTCCCCTTTCTTGTATTCTCTCAGTGGCAAAAAATGCTGAATCACAAACCTGGAGCTTTAAAAAAAAAAAAAGTATTTCATATGCAGAAGAAACATATCTTAGATCATTTCATGCTTCGTGCTCTGCTCTCTAGTGCCACGTTCCTCATTTTCAGGCTGTTTTAAAGGTCAGCTTCACAGAACAAATCCTGACCTCAGACATGGGAAATATGCTGCCTCATCACTCCAGGATCTTTTCTCACATGATTAGTCCCAACATTCCTGCAAGTAGAACAGTCCCCACTGACGCTGCTGCAGACATAAAGAAAAGGGGGAAAAAAGAAAAGAAAAAAAAAAAACAAAAAAGGCAAGATATTTTTTCTCTCCGTTCTCAAAGTTAATGCTCACCACTATCACAGCCTCCTTTCAAGGCTGGGGGTTACTCCAGCATTGTAACGCTATTGCCATCTACGGACAAGCAATAGTCTTACCAAACATACATACTAGTTAAAGTAGGAATACATGCCTAAACTGACAACTGTTCATGAAAAAGTTTGAAAGGACTTTAAAGAGGATTTTATTTAAGACATTCCAATGGTTCAGATACGGGATCTGGGCGAAAGTTAGTTGAAGAAAGCAATGCCTCATGGTATTGGATTTAATACTTACTATGTATTCATTCAACTGGCTTCATTTTGTTTGAAGATTTTTATTTTGATACTATAATTTGAGCAGACAGGAGAGGTCCCATTAAGGTGCTGATCCAGAAGACACACACATACTTTGTTTATTTTGAACAAAAGATCTGAACTTATTTGAAATTATTACTATCAATTACCAAAGGTTTAAAGAATGATGGCAGGCAGAGCCATGATGAACAAGCTCCAGTGCTACAGGAAAGCTGAAGATTAATTTACTTGCTTAATAATGCTGCTAAAAATGTAAGATTTCAAAATTAATAAAAGAACCAGTCAATTAATCTACTGGTTATAAATTACAAATATAGACTGAAAAATATTTTGATTGAAGTATTAAAGTTATGCAAGCTCTTTTTAGTGTGCTTAGGCCTCTAAGAAGGAATATGGCTCTTTTTCAGTAACCTGGTGACTAGTTTTTGTCAGTATCTGTAAAAAATACAAAGCAAAACTGAAGCTTCCACTCACTGGGAGACTCTACAGATGACATTTAAAAGAAAACACACCACCACAGTGAGGTGAAAAATGGGGTTTCTGTTAAATTATAACTAGCTAGACGGTTATACTGCTCTCAGGTTCATGATAAAGGCAGAAAGGTTGCCTCCCATGCCTGCAGAGTTCATTGCCAGGTGGCGTGAACCATGCATGGTTAACTCGTCAGGCTCGGCCTCTTCTTGTTGATCCCTGCTGAACCAGTGGAAGGGAAATGCCCAGGCCCTGAGAGCAAAGATTGCCCCACAGCTTGTCACTCTTGGGGGGGGAGCAAAAGCAAAAAAAAAGCAGTGAAGGCATCGGACCCATCTCGGTCCCTTGCCAGAGGAAGGACGCTGAAAGACTGAACCCTGAACAAGTCCTGTGAAAAGAACCGAAGCACAAAGTCCTCCTCTAACGAAGTCAGAACAAAAACGTTTGGACAGGATTTCTGGAAGAAGGAGCCAGAGGTGTTTGTGAATAAGCACAAGAATAGGCACTTCCAGCGACCACAGAACTACAAACAAAAGCACTTTTGTGCACTCCCGGATTACTTGCTCTTATTTTTTCTTACAGTCACATGCTTACGTAGGCCTGTACTGTTTGAAAACATAATTTATTAAGATGCCTTAAATTGCAACCAAGTATTGTACTATTAATACTGACTTTGTTTTAACTTTCCTGTTACTTAATATAAATTTCCATAATTTTAATCTCTTATATGGCCAAATCCACACTGAATCCTTTAAAAGTTTTTGTTGATATGTGCACTATATTTCCAAAGTGTTTCAGATTTATGGGCTTTCCCCCCCTTCCCTGTCATTGTTTCATTGGTTTGGGGACAACCCTTTCTTTTCAGCAGATTGAAACATCCAGTAATGTGAAACAGATCTGGTGACCCTATAGCATTAAATCATGCTTTGTGGTGCTTTATTCCTGCTCCAAAAGACTTTATGCATTAGCGAGTACATAAAATTGCACCAGAGACTGAATACATATTGAAAAGTAATAAATGATTCCATATGGTCTTAATTTTTCAAAGCAGTGCACCACTGTTTTAAAGCTATAGTGTTTAATTTTCCAATTAGGAAGATTTTTAAATAGCCCTTCTAACCCACAGATATGGGAACACTCTCACTTTGGATATTCTCTCCGGCTGAGAGATTTGGGTGCACCAACAGTTTTCACAGTCAAATGGTGTCCTTGGTTAGCAAGCTAGCAAGGGTGCAATTAGCCAAGGCAGTTAATTTCTTCCTTTTATTCAAAAAAGCTTGTGTCATCATTACTGCGAAGACACAGGTCACAAAGGCCCTGTGAGCAAACTGAATAGCACACGTTCCTCTTTAAGCTTCACATACTTGAACATCTGTCAGACCTCAGCTACTCAGTTCCTCCCTAATATTCCCTGTTTACTTCCAAAGAAAAAAAATCCATTTTGGTTAAACAAGGTTTATAATACCTCTACCTATATTTTAAACTATTAGGAAATTTAGCCTATTAGGAAGAGTAGCTACTGTATTTAGGAGGTGTAAGCTCTTCAGCAGATCAGTTCTCAGCGTATATTCAATTACATGGGCTCACCTAAATGGTACCCCCAAAAATAAATTTAAGAAGTAATAAAATCACATATCACTCTTGCTGTCCTTGCCTCCGTGGGTAAACTGGCAGTGGACAACTTCAGGTGCAGTTTTTGTTTGCTAAACTGAAGGAAATTATTTTGCAAGGTAGGCAAGGTTGTGTGCAAATGGAAGAATTCAACTATTCAGATTCCAGGAGGACTTTTCAGGGCAGTTGCTATAACTGCATGCCCTGAGCATGTTTGAGTGACATTCACATGAGCCGCAAGGAATGTAAGGTCTTTAATACCAGAACAGGACCAGGGCAGAACCGAGGCATTAAAGTACAGAACTGCCCTCCCAAAATCCCCTGCTCAACTGATGCCTAATCCTGGAGGCAATGAAGTTCTATTTTTAGGTTGTCAGCATCTCAAGATACAGGACATTCTGCCTTTCACATACTCACAACCACCCCATGTTGGGCAGCTCTGTGCCTGGACCCAGTGCTGGAATTCGCAGCTTGGACACGTTTTCATGCAAGACGAGACCCATGGCCCCGGCTGCGTAGCCTGCTCAGCGCACATCCAACACATTCCGATAGGCTCTGGCTTCTTAGAGCACTCTGCTGTGATCGCTGTTCCAAGACGGGACAGCAGGTAGGAGGTGCCCGGCCCTATCCCATCGCTCTGCGGCGTGTACAGGCACTCAGGAAACACGACCCCCGTCCTCCGACTCGTAGCTCCTGAGTCAGCAGTTACCCAGTTCCTCCACGGTAGGAGAGAGAGAACCAGCTGCAAATGCTTATAATCGACTTCCCCACCATGTGCTAAGCCACTGACTGCTTTTTCTTAACCCTTCACCAGCCCCTTTGAACCCTTCCTCAACTCCCAGGGGGGGACTTCCTTCCCGCTGTGTGCCTTGCAGTGCCCCTGACACCAGGAGACAAAAGGTCATTTTCTCCTCCTTCTGCCTGCCGGAGTTCAGATGCCTTGCTCTCACCTTCCCGAAGAGTATCTTACGAGGGAGGCAGGCTAGCCTAACACACACTCGATTTCCAACCAGCCTGTTGAACCCGTACTGTAGCTGCTTGGGGGAGAGGGTGGGGTTTCGGGATTCACGGGAGCAATCAAGGAGAGGCCATGACCTAGCAATAATAACATTGCCATGGGGAAGGGAGGGGAGCAGCCTTGGATTTCAGTACACTTTTGAAAGTGTGCGCTATGTACTTTACATCAAACATCTGTCAGAGAACAAAACACAAAGTTCTGGGAAAAGGACCAGAAGCCACATCTTCAGCTCCTGAACAAGTGCTCTGATCACTGGAAATACAGGATGACAGCATGAGGGAGGGACTTAGACTTCTGCCTCCAAGGGCCACGTACAGGAGAAAATTATTAATTCTTTGGAGGAAGTGAAATAGGCCGTATGGGGCACCTGCTGGCAAAAGGAGAAGCCAGGCTGCGAGCCTGAGAAAAGGTAAATCCTTTACTGCAGCCCTCACTCTCGTCACCTGATCCGCGATTAAATCCCCTGCTGTACAAGCGTGCCTTCTGTTTGCAGGTAGAAGGAAGCAGGGCTGTGAAAGGTGGTTATTTTGGGGCTGCACTGTGTAAGCACCACTACAACGAAGCAAGGATCGAGGATGCATCTCTCTGCACAGCACCATGCGGACAGGACAGTCATCTCGGGGACGTTTTTGTCCCGTGAAGACAACCAACACTGACACAGTTTCAGAGGTGGGGTTTCCAGGTCTCCCTGTCGGTGCCCTACCTCTAGGCATTTGGCACACTGGATTGGCACACCTGGCTGCCAGACATGTATCCACCCAGTCCCTTCCCTTCCCACTACACACAGATCTCCACTGCTTTGAAGCTCACATCTGGAGGGCGCCTGCAGCCTGGCACACCTTAGCTTCAAGACAAGGGGATCGGGGAAAGCCGAGAAACGGCTTTGCTTGGTCCTCAGTGCAGCAGTAGCTTCTGGCTGAAGGCAATTTTCCGTGCGAGCGCCACGGCACCTTCAGGAAAGGCTTTTCTGGCGGCAGGGCTGCAGACAGCGCCCGCAGCCCCGCCACGCCGCCCCCCGCCCCGAAGCGAGGGGCAGCTCCAGGGGAGGGGGCGCGGAGCCTGCCCGG
>VZTN01034080.1:87146-135722 GCA_013400515.1 Erpornis zantholeuca | reverse complement strand
AGCCCGCCGGGCGCTGGTGCCGGTTGTGCTGCTGGTGGTCGCCCTGTCGGCTTTGCTTTTTATAAGAGAGGGATTAAGAAAAGTTTTGTCTCCTTCCTGTTGCTGTGTGCAAGCGGTGAGGGCTATTGACTCTGGGGGCAGAGGACACGCTGGAAGGGAGCTGGCTTTTCTGATGCACAAGGGCATAAACAGGGAAAGAGAGGGAGAGAAAGAAAAAAAAAATATTTATAAGGTGTGTGGGTTTTGTTTTGCCTTTTTTTATAAAAGTTATAGTAGCACCAGAGCTAACTCATGATGGAAATGAGCAGAGTCGCTATTATGCGTGGTCAGTCTGAGTCTCAAAGCTCACATACAGGATGACTTTATTATTTTTGTCCAGGAAATCCCCAGTTTTTTGCCCATATGTTCCTCAAAGGCAGTAGAGAGAAATTGGGGTTTTGACATTTCTTCATGAAGTTAATCAAAGCATGGAGTTATTGGCTGTTCAGCCACGGGAATGCTTGGTTTGCGATTCCTGCGGTGCCAGTGTATGAGAGCACCGTCTACTGATAGCCCAGCATTTTCTGTCCAGCACTGCGACAGTGAGCAGCTAAGAGTACTACCGTTTTAGTAAGTGAGGGGGAAAAAAAATCTGGTTTTGTGGCATGTTTACTCAGCGCGTGCAAAAGCACGTTGCAGGCAAGGCAGGGTTTTACCCTCAAGACAGAAGCTAATAAGGCCTACCAGGAGCCAGAACTGCACGTAAAACACATTTGAAGTGATTTCCAGAACTTCTTTTTTTTCTCCTTGTTTTCCACGTTCATCCGTCAGCGTCTGTTGGACGCTGAAGAGTCACGTACTTGCAGTTCTACAGAGATGCAGGTGCTGCTTGATGCCGATACTGTTTGCAGAAGGAAATCCCGGCAAGGTTCAGTTGCTGCCGAGGGCCGATACTAGTGGCATCTGACACGGAGTTTTTGAATGGATGGCTGAAGGTGAATTTGCTGGGAAGTTAAATGCTTTTACAGAGAAATTAAATTTTCTCTTTGAATCTGTCTAGCTTTGGGCCAGGTGATAACTTTCAGTATACAAATGGATCAGAAATACTGTATAGGTGAAACATTTGTGGCAGTTTCTGTGCTTGCAGCCCTGTCTCATATTTTGGTGCCTGAGTAGGACTTGCTGGTAGGAATCTAAGTGCAGCTATATGATTTTTACCTTCCAAATGGAGCACGGTAGAGGAAGCATTTAATTGACAGACTTGTCTCAGGCTGAGAAAAATACAAACACAAAGTTCATTGGTGGTGTAGCTAGTTGAAGACTAGGCTTTTAAAACCACACATCCTTTTTACAGCTTTTTTGTCTGTATTAGGTGTTGAATTTTGATCTGACTTTGCAAGTGTGATGCAGAGTGTAATAAGGGGTTACATCTGATGACAGCTGGTGCCTTCATAAATTGTTTGGTTTTACAGAGAAGCAGTGGCTTTAGATGTCAAGCTGCTATGACAAATCTAGCATTTTTATCTGGTACTTTGAATTTTCAGTAAATTCTTAATACCTGATTTAAATGAAGACTTACCTAACAACGGGGCTGATACTGTTTTGGCTGAATTTGGTGGCAGAACTCTTTTTCACTTCAGCAGAAGTAGAATCTGGGCCATAACATGAAGTGCTTACATTGATTAGTATCCTTAATACCATGACAATTTTTCTGACAATTTATACTGTTAATTTGATATTGATTCCTTTGCTGAGCAGCATTAACTGGTACTTGGAGCTAATTAAAATGTTAAAAACTTGGATCCCTCGAGATTCTTCTGTTATAATTTAGTTCAGAAGTTTCTCAAAAGCCTTTAGGATGACCTTTCTCAGGAGATGCAGGCACACTGGTAGCAGAAAATTCTGCCTCTAATGATTGTGAACTGTCTCTGAAGTTAGGGTGAGGCATTTGATCGCATGCAATGGTGGGTGCAGTTGTGTATGGCTGGTAGGGGCATACTGGAAGGGGCAAAGGGGAGGTCAGGAGGTAATAATTTGCCAGGCATCTAAAACTGCAAAATGTAATTCTTTAGAAAGGCTAGGGTTTCTTTTTCAAGTGCATATACATTCAGAAGGGAACCACTTCAGTTTCTTGGCTGGAACGTAGCTTAATTTGTGTAGAGACAACACTCTTATACAGAGACTCCATCTTAGTCTCCTGATGCTAAAACACATTATATGTTATTATCATTTTTGTTTCCCTCACAGGTAATGAATACAACTCTTCAGGTACTGATGTCAGCTTTTCACATTAGACTTTTTTTCAGATTGCTAGTTACACCGAGACTTTAAATGAACAGAAGATAGTTCTGTCTTAGAAGGCTTTTATCTTAATTTAGAATATTTTTACACAATTAAATTCATCGTTGAAGGCAGCAAGCCCATTTAACAATATTCTGCTCTGCCACTGAGTGGGAAAACTGTTATTTTACACAAAGGGGAGAAGAGAACTTGGTCTTATTACCTTATGTATTGTTATATAGGAAATATTAATGCTGTTTCTAGTGAGATGTGCCGAATACCATAATCCGTAAACATAGCCGGGATTATATTCCTCAAAACAATTATTTTAAGAGCTATAAATTAAAGTTACAACTATCACTTTTTTTTTTTTTCTTGCCTAGGGCATTAAAGCAGAAGTGAATATTTCAGATGTGGTTAGGAAGGCATATATTACGTTTCCGCTAATTCGGATAAGGTTTGCCCAATACACCCCCCAACAATCTCCTTTGCTTCTCCCTCCCCCCGGCCCCGGTGGGATGTTGGCTAACCTAGCACTGCCTGGAGCTAGGGCAGTAGTGTATGGTGCAGCGCTGTAGAGATGCCACTCTGGACATTCCTGTGTGTCACGGGCAGCCCGTGTTGGTACAATGCCATACACTTACAAACCCCTGGGGAGGGCTTCCATGCATGTTCCAATATCTGCTTCTGTCTTGAATACTTAGGGAAGGTTGATATGTGTATTCGTCATCCCTGGAGGGGGGAAGAGATCCCAGAGTGAGCTGGTTTCACCCTTGTGAAACGCGGTGTGCCAGGTGACTCTTCCAGGTACTTGAGCTCGTTGATGACTAGATCTTTCCTAATTCAGGTATCTGTTACCCAATCAAAGTCCTGCAGTCACAAAACTAGGGTGCTGACTTAAAAAGCAAGTTTTACCTCCCAAGTATTTAGGGTGCAGCACTCACTTCCCTCAATGATCTTGAAGTAGGAAACTGAAACACCTTTTTGTCTGTGTGCGTAGTAGAGGTGCGCAGTTTCACTACAGCTTAAGTAATTCCATACCTCTTCCCACAATGTTATTTTGTAATTTCTTGCAGCACTATCTTGTGAAACAGTCTTTTCTACATGAAGAGTACACTAGGGGGACTATTTTCCTCTTTGTTAAGCAGTATGGCAAGACTATGAATCTCGTCCTTTATACAGAGATACCAGCAATTCCCAAATTTAAATGCAGCTGATTTGCTTTGATTTGTTTTTCATATCAGAAGCTTATTCTGTTTTACACCTGTTGTATTCATCTTCCCCATAAAAGATAAACACTAGCTGCTGGGGTATTTCCTTTGAAGGCGAGGTTTTTGTAAACTTTGTACATGGACATTCCATTATTTCTTACTGTGTTTTATTGGCCAGTGTGTGCCAAAGGGCTGCAGTCCCTACAATGTAGCAAATACATGAGTCTCTTCTCTAATTATTGAGACTTGAAAAGGCTTGAGAAATTTGCCAGTGATGTAGACAGATGTCTAAATCTGTTAGCCAGATGCTGATACGCAAGATGTGTTGGACTCTTTTTATCATCTTCTTGCAAAGGATGTGAGAAGGAAGTAACACCACTCTCTCCTTGTTCTTGTTCCTTGGACTGACACACAATGTCTTTATTAGTGATGGCAATGTAAAACTGAAGTCTGCATCAGTTTTTTTTTTTTTTCCTCTGCTGACTTTTAAACATTTTTTTTTTTACTTCTTTAAAGGTTCTGTTTCCCAATTAACTGCTAACAAGAATATTTTTTCCAGCCTTCTATTATTTTTTTAAATATATTTTTGAGTTGCCTTGTTCATCTGTACAGAATGGTTTGAGTTACAAGCTGTAGCCTGATTATTTTAAGTTTTGATCTACCAAAGGGAGCACGGGTTTAAGCACGTGAATGGATCCTTGGGACTTCACTGGGATTACTTGTGTGCTTAAACTTGCTGCTTAAGCATCTTACCTGATCAAAGCCTTACTATGTTGTGCTTTAACAAAATACTCGGAAACATTTGTAAGTGACTTTTGTGCTGAGCAGTGTAAAGAAATATGTGGTTCCAGTGGTTGAAACCACTAGATAACAAGTGTCTGGCATCAAAGAAGAGTATGCTTTAGTATCACAGTAACAAATGACTTTTAAAACTTTCCAGCAGAAACAATATTTAGATATTAGCACACATTGTTATTTCATATCTGTAATGTATATCCAAGATCTCACTTATCCCCAGCTCATGCAGGCAGGTGACAGCTATTAGAACAGTGAGAGAGAGACCAAGTAGCTCTCCCAGAATTACTGATGTTGTTTGATCCACAGTGTGACAGTGAGGAGCGCCTCTTGTTAAATGCAGACGTACACACATCACCTTGGTGAATGTCTTCAGCTGCAAAGAATCACAGGCTCTGATACACTTAACTTTTGAATGGGAAACTTCTCATCAATGATGGTATGGTATTGCTGGATAGTATTGCTGTCAGGTAAACCTGCATGAAAAATGCTGGAATCTATATCACTCCATTGTTCCGAGACAGAAGGTTACCTAAAACAGTCATGCGACAATTGACGTTGTCTGTAATAGGTTTGTTAGTGTCAATATTTGTATGTATTTAAAATTTGAGCATATTTAAAATAGGAAGCTTGAGAGTCAGAGGTTGGCTTCTACTCTTACCTGAAAGTACACAGTTAACACTAATGAAAATTAAATCACCTTATTGGCAGTTATATCTGATGTATTGTATTGGCTTGAACAAACACTGTCTGAGACTTATCAGGCTGAGGAGGAGAGACGTCCTGGCACTGCTGCCCTGGGACATCTTGCCTCTGCTTGGTGTTGTCCTGGTGAAGCGAGCGGTGTCTTACTCGCGAGGCCATTTTGTATTCGGGTCATTTTGGTGGTGCTACACTACTTTGCTGTAATCCTGGGAGATTAGGGGAGGCTGGGCACGTGCTGGTGCATTTAGAAAGGCGAGTGATTAGGGTTAGCTGGGTGGTTTTGTGAAAGCTCTTTGTGCTGATGTGGACAAAGTAGCAGCCTAGAGTGGAAGGTAGGCAGCTCTGGGGCAGCCCCCCCGCACCCTTCTGCCGTGCCTGGGTGGGTTTCAGCCAGCGTGCCTGGAGTGGATGGGGTGAACAAGCATGAAACCACCCCAGAAAATTCTGGTGGGTGTGCTGGCTTCAAAGGGAGGCTGAAGGGATTGCCTTGGAGATAAGGGAAAACTGAGGATAAGCAGCCGAAGCATTTCTCTGGGTGGCAGCCTCCTAAAGGTGCCCTGCTAGATTTTGGCAGCCAGCTTTTTTGCGTGGAAGTATGGAAAATCTTTTGTGAGGATTGTTCTTTATTTGCAATGCAATTAAAGTGGGTCTTGGTGCAGTGGCAGCTTGCCAAAGGAGAAACTGAAAGTGTTTCCTAATGCAAGTTGCTACTTAGACTAAAGTCTCTGCGTGTTCTTGTTTCTCTCCCACTTTTTTAAAAAGCCTTCCTACTATGTCTGTCACAGAAAATGTGCCCAAGGGCAGGGTTACAAAACGGCAATATTTGTTTTAAAGGCAGGAGGCTTTCTGCGTTTGGAGAGCCTGTCTGGAGAAGGGCAAGCTCTGAGCATCCTCCAGCTGCTGATTTGTTCCCCCTGCCATGGAAAACTGCGATTCTCAAGTTGGTTCTGGAAAGAGCCACAGGCTGGCCAGGTCCTGGAAGAGGAGGTGTATCCAGGTCCCTCAGCACGTAGTGACGATCCTGATAAAGGCCTGCCTGATAACACAGCGTTCAGGGAGCTGCAGGATTTTTTTGATGTGGCTTTTCTTGGGACTGACAATATGTGTGTAGCGCAGCGGTTCAGGAGCAAAATGAAGTGTTCAAGTAATGTGCATAGTCATGCAGTTTTCTGTACTGCTGGCTCAGCACACCATGAGTTAAGTGAAGATTATGCTTAACCTTTTATTTGCTCTTTTTTTGTGCTTTTACAAACTTAGACTGTTCTGTTACAATTTCCTGAGCATTGCCACACACCAAGCTTGGAAAGTGAGGTGCATTTAGCCAATTTATGGCCTGACATATGTTAATTAACATTAATTACCTGCTTGAATAGTCCATTTAGCACTTATTATTAAAAAGTGGCTTGTCTACAGAAGGGGATTTTCCTTCAGAGTGAGACGTTTTGTTCTAACTTGCTTCAGATGAAGTCAGGATGGGGTATCCCGTGCTTCTCTGCATGGCTGTACCAGTTTCCTGATGTTCCAGTTGTGCATGTGGAATATGACTGTACCACTGGCAGGCACCAATACACTTTACCTGTGTGTATTTGTCATTTATTTGACAACAGCTTAGCTTCCCAAGCAAAGTAGCATGTTTCTAAGCATTTTTTGCTAGTGGTGAGTACAGCTCTTGCTCATCTGCTTGAAGCAGCAGAGAAAGAGCCATTCTTCTCAGTCTGCCGGGAACTGCAGGGTCCTGTGGTGATGTGACCCCAGCCTCTTTGGGGTGGAGGTGTGGGAAAAGCTCAGGTGTAAAAGGCTGGAGAGGAGATGTAGGGGTTGCTGGAGCACACTGTGGTGCCCTGCAGAAAGGTCATCTTCAGCGCTATGTGGATGAGGATTATGGACCTTAGGGCTTCCGCAGCCATTGAGAGCAGACCACCACTGAAGTGGAGCATGATCTCCAACAACAGCAGGATATGTCTTGCTGAATTCATCAGCTACAACACCTAAGTTATCTCCTGGGCAGTGTATTGGTAAGAGTTGTCACACATCATTGGTCTAAAACCTGTGAGGGGAGTAAGAACTAGAGAGGACTTGTTCGATTTCCAAAACCCAATATTAAAAAAAAAAATTTGTTCCTAAATTCCCCATCCCCCAGTTTCTCATTCCTGTCTTGGGAGACTCGAGGGACATTATATCCTATTTCACCTTCTCAGCCAGAGGGTTGTATGGTGCACTTCCATGGGGGGACTGGCTCATAGCTGTGTAGGGCATGTGCAGTTTTGGCTGGGTATGCAGCATGGAGACGATCAGGCTACAGGACTGATGAAAAGCAATGCCAGGGCAGTGTGAGGAGTTGGGAACAAGTGACTGATTGCGTTAGTGCTATGCCTCATCCCTGGTATGAAATAGCAAGGCAGATGGCTTCCAGTAGAGCTAGAGAAGAGCACTGCCTTTTGCCAGTGGTTTCTCCTGGTGCTGTGCCTGGCTGTGAGGTCCAGAAGGAGCCTCTCTTGCCCTGCGAAGCCAGAGAGTTCTTTCTTTGGGCCACCCACCTTGCATGTTTGCACAAGGGTAGATATGCTCATAATGCTGCTTTGCAGGGAATTTGAGGCAGGCTGGGAGTTAACAGCATTGATATCTTAATAACTGTCTGTGTGTGTCCTACCTGGACTTTGCTTACTGGGGCAATTTTCTTTATCTGTATGCTGGTACCTGTTGAAAATAAAGGCTATTTAAATACTTTTTCAAATACCTTTGTAAGATTTCACAGACAGAGAAATGCCCTTCTGGTGATTTGTACTAGTAAAGAAATGCCTTGTGAAAATTAGCTCTTATAACAGACTTATGGTAACATATTCAGTGGATTGCTTGCTCTGCAACATGCTACGTACTTTAGCATGAATTATGGAATGATGGGTTCTCACATGAACATGTTTATTTGGCAAGGTATTATTTTGTTTTTCTTTACTATTTTTCCCGTGATGGTGAAGTTTCTACTCGCTATATGTAAAGAGAGGTGTGAGGGCGGTGCATGCTGGGGCAGGAGTGTAGACACAGCCCGTGGATCGTTGTCAGAGGAGCTGGTGGAGGAAGCAAGGATGGCAGCGTGTGGCACTGACAGCTTGTTGTCAGGGCCTTTGCAGTGTGTGCCTCCAGTTTTGGGGGGCAGGAGGCTGTGGGTGCAGGGCTCTGCCTGTGTGGCCTGGGGCTGCTGTACACCTGAGTGCTGCCCACGGTCAGGTGCGTTTCCGTGGGGTGAGTCACTGGATCACGCCACTTCTGCGTCCCTTCACCCACTGCCTGTGCCGAGGTGAAGGGTGGGTCTGTGCTGACGTCTCCACACCAAAATCCAGTTGAGAGCTTTGGAATGAGGGCAGGAGGCAGGAGTACTGCCAGAGGAGCCATTTTTCTCCTTTGACACCTACCTCTCAGGCTGCCTTCACACTGTGTTGAGCTGTGGGTCTGCCTGGGGACTCCTTGTAATCCAGTTCTCAGCCTTGCAGTGTCTTCAGGCCAGACTGCCTCCCCATCCCTGGCCTTTTGAGATCTTCGTCTCTCTCTAGGGAGCAGCGGAGGCCATAGCACTCCCAGGATTGTGATCAGTGGGTGGGACTCGGTCCTAGGAAAGAGTTTTCAGTAGGTTTGCTGGCTCCTGAGTCGCGTGAGCAGAAAAGGGCAGGTCTGGGCTGCTTGCCAGCACTTGAACAGGGAGGTAACATCTGCTTATCCCAACCCTAGAGGAGTGGGAGACAACAGATAAGTCGGAAGACTGATGAGGACAGACGGCGGTCTGCTGTGGGAGGACAGATAGAGGAACACCAAAAAACATCAGGATGTGTCTGCTGAGGCTTCACTGTGTCCTGGCTGCTGTGACTGCTCAGCTTGGAGTGGGAATGAAAGAGTTTGCATGGATGTAGCCTGGTTTATGACAGTGCAACTTTCATGGGTAGATGAAGTAAAGAGGGCAGGTTTGAGTCTCATCCCTGCTAAAGGCCACGTTAAGGCAGCAGCACGCATTTGCATTAGTGCTAGACAGACTCAAGCCAGCAGTGCCAAAAATCCTGAGTGCAGCTCAGCCTGAGTTCTGTGTGAGGACTTAGTATGACCAGGGAACATTAGTAACAGTGTCATATTTAAGTAAACAAAGTTTCGTTTAAAAATGTATTAATTTTTACTAGTAATATATAATACAAGCTGCTCTCCTAGTCTAGACAGCCAGCACCTCTGACTTTGGAGACAATTTGCCCTTATAACTTAATGTTTTCTCATGCTGTATATCACGTTGCTTTCTATGCTTTTTCCAAAATAGGGTGCAGAAGAGTAAATGTATTATTCTAAAGAAATAATTTTAGGACAGGGGCTGAATTCCAGGGCTTTTTTATTTAGAATGTGGACTGAATTGTCTTGATATGTACTCACATAGCAGTGCTTTTAAATCCTTCTGTATCTGGGTTTTTTCTCTCCACACTATCTCTTCAAACACCTCTTGCAGCTCTCCAAAGGCACATTGTGACCAAGGTTAACCCCACTTTCTTACATGAAATTTGCAGTGTAAACATACCTTTAAATGCAAGACTTAATCCAGATCAAAAGTTTCTGACTTTGTGTGAACCTCAGTCTTGTGTAAATATATTTGCTAATACTTCATGGAGGATTTATCAGTTTCGCGTATTAAGTTCTAGATATGCTTTAGTACATAAAATTTGGCATCTGACAAGTGAGAACAGTGCTCAGGAAAGAATGTCTTATTGTGAGTGTTTCACAGGCTCCCACATTATCACCTTTTTTGCTGATTGGTTTTGTTCAGAGAGCAGTGATGTGGTTTCCTGAAAGCCTGTAACTTACTATTTGTTCTGCACGACTGCTCTGGATCTTGACTAATTTTCAAAGAATGTTTTTTTCCAAGAATTTGTACAAGAAGGTGATGCCAGTTCAAGTTGTGTCCTGAGATGCTTGTAAGCTGAGACTTGTAGAGCTGCTGTCCCTGTTTTTGTGCAACACGATCTATTGTGCCTAAGAGTTTCACTATTTGGGGGAATTCAAAACCATTTGTTGGAGATGTCAGGTATCAGAGTGAATGGTGCTTCTTGAAGTATGCTACTATGGAAGGCTGCTGACCCCTCTATGCCTTTGCAGAAGAACTTTGGGACTGATAATGATGCTACTGCTGAGGAGCTGTAAAACTGAAGCATTTCTTGAATTCGTAGCCTCAGCCATGTATGTGTCCCAGATAAGTGGGCTACATTTAAAATCTTCGATTTGCAAATGGAAGTCATGTCAGAGCTCTGCATGAATTGGGCCAGCGGTTTCCAGTCTAGTTGGTGCAGCAGCCAAAAGCTCCGACCTAGTATTATGTTCATCATGATGCTGACAGTGTGATTTTCACTTCCCATGGCATGTTGAGATTTATTTCTTGCCCCAGTGCTGTTGCATCCTGATTCATGCACGGCAAAAATACTTCTGATTAAAATGTGCTGGAAGGTTTGCATGCTTGGGGTAGGAGAGAAATGTTTTTGAGGACCTGTTCCCTATAAAGCTATGGGGAAGGGAGCTGTGTGCTTAGGAAGGTATTTGAAAATCAATAGTGAGGGCATTTTCCATACAAAAAAGAGGGGAAGTGTGTCATCCATAAGGTGGTGGCATACGGGACTGGGAGGAGGAAGGATTCTGTGAGCTAGCGATAGGGAGTAAATCAACCTGATGTATGTTCATAGACATCTGATGTCTACTGGGCCTGGTGGGGTAGCTCAAAGCAGGTGGAAGAAGCATACTGTTTACCTAATTAGAAACATAAATAAAATCTTTCCAACATTCCTCTAAATTAAAATGCATTTGAAGCATATGTCAGACTTCTCACATCCAGGAAAGATCCGTTAAAACCCTGCCGTTCCTCATGATGGCTGTTTCTAGCCCACTTTTTTCAGGGCTCTGCCAGGTAACGAGTCTTCTTGATTGAAAGATGGAGTGGGATGTGGGTTAGCAGCTGGAGATGCTGGGGTTCTTCCTGAGCGCACCTGTACTCCTTTTTACTCAGAGGGAAAAGGCCTATTGTTTGAGATGATAGGCCAGGGAATTGGAATAACAAAAGAAAATTACCATTGTTGAAATCATTGAAGACAGTATTTCATCTCTGTATTTATTGAGGAGTCAGTGATGGTGGGAAGCAGGGCCTGGGCTGCAGTACAGTCAGAGCAGCTTCATATCTCCAGTGTATTTTAGACACCAAGGAGACAAAGATGATGCTAATTGCAAGAGAAACTACTTAACTGCTTTGTATTATGTGTGAAATGAAGGGGGAATAGCGCTGATTGAATGACCTATTTTGACTTTCTCAGTGTAATATGTTTAATGTTTTAGTCTTTTTCTGGACAGTGAATTATAATTTTATCAAATCCTGCTGGAAATTAATGTGTTGCTGGGCAAAGTTATTTTGTTCTTGCAGTTTTAACTGCAAAGTTACATCTTGCCACTTGACTCGGTGGCAGGAGTTTTCTCTTTCAGATGGAAAGGCCTTTTGCCATGCAACACAGTGACAGTAGTACTTTTTGTTTTGTACAAAAGAGGGACCTGTCTGGAAGAATGTAAAATAGGGCACTGAAGGAGTCTAATTTAGAAGGAGAAAGGGCATAAATCTCCACCTCTCTCTGATGACAGAAGGCCAAAGTACAGCAGAAATGTTTCCCTGCTTGTAAAATGCCAGATGCCAAATGTAAAATACCAGAGAGGTTGTGCTGTTAAAGGCACAGTTGTATCTAGCCTCCTTACAAGTTTTTCAACCTTATTTTTGGTATGTAAGGGGGCTCTTAGACAATGAAGCAGCCCTGTTAGGGTCTTCTCTGCTTATTGTGCCGTTACAGAAATTGTTTGCTGTTTTGGACCAGTGTCAGGCAGAATAATACTGAATGAATCCCAGATGAATGTGGGTGGTGAAAGAAGAAAAATAATTTCAAATAAAGAGGGGCATTATCAGCTGAGCAGCCAGTGTTGATCCTTTGGTGCTGAAAAATGAAAGCAGGAAAAAGGCACTTTTCTTTTTTTTAAGATGGTCAATTTTAGCTGAAAAATCTGTTCTGACCAGAGTTTGGTATTCTGCTTAAACTTGCAGCAGATAGGCATTGTTCCACCAGTGCTGTGAAGCACTGAGAGGGAGAACAGAAGTAGAAACAAGCCTCCAAAACTTGAGAGGATCTTCAGATTCCTTGTCCATTTTGGACAACATGACCTGTAGTGTCACTTGCAGCTGCTGGATCCAAGAGTATAAATAGTGAAAAGAACACTGATTTGGCCAGGATAAAATGTTCGTTTTGGGTTTTTCCAACAGCTGTGTCGGGACTTAACCCTGGCAAAAGCTTCTCACGTGTAGTTTCTATTCAGGCTTGTACTAAGTATGTGGAATGACAGTGTTCTCTAATTGAAAGAAAGAAAGAAAGAAAAGAAGAAAAACGTACTAAATTGAGGAATAGTGTTTATTTGGTGTCTTCTCAGCCTGAAGGAAAAACACTGCTTGAACAGTATGATAGCAGTTGTTAGAGAAATTAAGTATGGATTTCCTTCAATTGTAGTTGAATCATGACATCTTACTAAATTTATCCCATTTTGAGTGCCTGCTTTCTGGTTTGACATTTTTGTTGGATGTCNTTTTTTTTCTGGAAACTGTATCAGGTATCAGACCACCAATTCTTCCAGGTGGTTACAAGACTTGTGGGGGCCACCAGCTTTCTTCCTAGAAGTGCCGCAATGCAGTGGGTGGGTTTGAGCAATGCCAGTGATGGGTTTTACCCATTTTCTAGAAGCTGCCAGGGAGATTTTGCATGGCTTGACCACAGACTGTAGATGACTAGAGTATATCTGTGGATAGTTCTCACTATTCAGTGAAGTGCCAAGAAGAAGTACTAAATAAGAGCATTCTTTATCCAGAAATCTACACTGAGTAGAAGTTTCATTATAAAAGTGCTTGGGAAGTACAAAATGTCAGAACTAAGGTTGCCTCTAACGCTTGAAATTGCTTCTCATGCTGGCTATGATACTGTTATTAATAAGTAAGGCACTCACAGGCTCTATCCACCCCCAGCATCAACTCTCCTTGTTGGGCTGGATCCTTCAAAGGGTACTCAGGGTTTCAGCTCATCCCCTATGCTCTCTGTGTGGGCCCTGTGCCATAGTTGTTGCACTTGGCTCCGAGAAAAGAAATACGCCCTTCCTGGTGTGTTTGTCTGTGTCATTTGTCTTCCCAGTATCCATAGGTTTCCCTGGTGAGAACTGTCCCAGCCCCGTATCTTTTTCTCCCCTCTCCAGGCTCCTTACTATATTCTCTCATCCCAGTCTCTTCTTCTGTGATTTCCCTGTCTTGCTCCATGCATCCCTCCTTCCTTTTCCTGTGATCTTTCACACCTCTGCCCGCTCCCACTGTTTTTCATATCTGATCTGCTTGTCCAGCTTGTCTGCTTTTTTTTGTCCAGCTCCCCCATTCCACATTTCTCCCCTGCCCCAGGATAGTGTTTCCTGTGTCTTGCTTGTCTATCCTGGACCACTTATCCGGTTTCTAATCCCAGTTTCAGTTCAGGTTTGCAAAGATATTAGTACTGAGGAACAAACAGGGTTTTATAGTAGGAAGTGTTGGACAATACAAGGTGTAGGTGGGGCTCACAGCACCACCTATAATTTAGAACGCTGTTTATATTTTTAACTGATCCACCCGTAGGTAAGCAGTCATGGTGCTGTCAGTGTGTAAATCCTTAGTCATTTGGATAATCCTGTTCCTTCTGCCGATACTGGGTACTGAGAGGTTGCTCGTTTGTGTAAGAGATGGAGGGTCTTGCCTCAGAGAGACTTGGATGTCTTATTCTCTGTGGCCTGATCTAGACACCAAACAGCATCTGAGATTCTACAATTCATAGGGCTGCTGAGCTCTCCCTAAATTATTTAATGGTATAGGTAGTAATTGCTCTTCTTTCCATGATGAGGGGCTGTTCCTTTTGCCTTCCTTATCCATGAAAAGAGAGGAGACCTATGAGTTCCTCACTGAAAAAACAGAAGGCATGAAAGAGTACAGTCCATAGTCATAGCATATTCTGTGTCCTCCAGTAAGGACCCTCTGACTTGGTGGACTTAGACTTGAAAATATAATGATTTAGCTGACCTTTTCTGATACAGTGTCATGTAGGCTTTTTGTACCTTCTGCCTCTGCTACTGACTTCATGGCTGGTCTTTAATACTTCTGGTAAAACACCTTCACATTTAGGGAAGCCAATGACACTTTTTGTTATCAAAACTGGATTGAGAAACTCATACTGAATTGTGGTGCTTCCTAGACCAAGTCATTTATTGGTGTGAAAAACCTTGTATTGACCCATTAAAGAGCTTGGGCATAGAGTGTGTCATCTATGAGTCCCTTGTTCCTTCATGATAAAAGTTCAAAACTTTAATCAGGTAACAGAGTGGCCTGTCCTCTTTCCATTGCAATAAAGTGCATGCAAACACACATTGCAACAAACAGTGCAAAGGCAAATCTAGCATGCCCTGGTATTTTCCTTGCAAGAGAAATCTGCAGTTTGTTCTCTGCCGTTGCTCTCTGAGCCACTCTGGCAGTGTGGTTGGCTGAGGGATTTACCTATACTGACTGATGCCTTTCAGGTGCAGAGCTTCAGTTTCCCAGGCTATTGATAACAGCTGTTTAGACATAGCTCTCTGGGTCGTGATGCATGGGGATTTTCTGATGGTTATGGTGACCTTGGGGGGAGAATTAGAGTGGATGTAATGCTTCCAAGAATTGGAGACGCCTGTGCCATCGAACTGGTGCACATTGCTGAATCAATTACTAGCATTGGCAGGATATTGCTTTAGGGGAACCTCACACTACGTCATGGTCTTGTTATTAGTGGATTATTGCTAATTTGTTTTAGTACAGAGCCAGATATTTGCAGGGAGAAGGAACCTCAGGAGTTGGTTTCTGTGAAGAATTTTCCCTATATGCAGCGCTGTTGCAGTGCATACTCCAGCACTGTCTCTCACTTCGGTTTTTAGGAAATTTTTATTAGCTCCTGTGTGGAAATACATTTGGTTTAAGAGGTTACCCTCAGGAGAGGAATTGCAACATGATGCCCCTGCCTCTTCCTAAGATGCCAACTAAAATGCTCAGCATGAAGATTTTCCAGCTGTTTTGTAATGTGTCACTTTGGTGACTTAGTCTACTGTGGCGTAGGCCCCTGGTGAGCTTTTGCAGAAAGCCTTCCCAATGAACCTGTGCAACCCTTGATCTCAGTCCATGTTACCAGCCTCTCCTGCACCCATTGCTGTCAGTTTACTGTGTTTGTAGGTGATTGTCAAAGTGTTGCATTTAATTCAAGTGCTGGTAGAGTTTTCTTCAAAATGCCTGTGTAGTGTTAAGCCAATTAGGAGTTACAAATGTAAATATGTTTACACAGAAAAGAGGAATGCATGAAAGCTGGCATTGCCTAAACAGCCAAAAGCAGTGTGATTTTATGCTAGAGGGACCCTGAAAATGTAGGTTGCCGGAGTGTGCTTCCAGAAGTAAATCCCAACCAGAAGTGCTTGCAGTCCCTCCCTTCAAATGCGCTGCCCGTCTGCTATAGCTGCTGAGGCAACATGAGGGAGAGGGCTCAGGAGTCTGTAGGCAGACTCCTTGTGGAGTTTTATAGGAAAGTTTGAAATGCCAGAGAGAAGCGTCAGCTGTATCTGAAGGGCTCCTTGGTTTAGATTTTCCCAGGCAGGAGCAATACAGCTGGCAATAAAGTGACTCCTAACGCTGGTGTTTCATAACTGAAAGTTCAGCATTTTTCACAAGCTGTCTTATTTGGGGTTGTGAGCACAGGCACACTCACACCCCTCGCACACCCCCCACACACCCCCCCAGCACATTGTTTACTTCCTCTGTAAGTTCTGGGACATTCAGTACTAAGGAGCATGATACGCTTGCATAAACACCCAGCCAGATTTATCTCTCAAGCCTATCTTTCCTTTCCTGTCTTGGAAAGTGATTAATCTGCAGCACACATTTTGTTCTTTGATTGCAGGGCATTATTCTGTAATCATTTACAGTTTTGCAGAGCCGTAGCACTGCCTTGATGGAGCATTTCTGTCGTGCAGCCGGCGCTGTCGGGTGAAGTTTTAGCTGCGTGATGCGGAGGGAGCATTACCCTGTGTCTCTGTGTCAGGTTAAAACTGTTTTCTATTTACATTGCCTGGTTTCTGCGCATTCAGAAACATTCAAATGTACACATTTAAAGTGCAGATAAGTGTCTGCAGCAGCACATGCTGGGGACTGGTTTGTAGGTTTCAGGAACAGCGTCAGTACTGCAGCGTGCTGGCTGCCAGCTGAGGTTTTCCTTTGCATTTATGGAGAGTGGAGGTGTTTAAGTAACTTTTGTTTTCTGTGCTGCAGGTCATCTATTGAAACCTGCATCAGTCAGAAAGGGGAACTTAGGTAAACACAAGAACTGTACATATTTCTTAGTGTGTGGAAAACAAAAACGTGAAGAGTTTGAAGTTGAATCAGAAAATCTGTCCTGTCTGTACTGCACTGAGGCTTTTCCATGTGCCCTTTGTGTATTTGTTTTTTTTCCAGTGTGTGAGGAAAGGTGGAAGAGGTAACAGCCTTGAATTAGCTTGCTGTGGGGTTGAGATAAGGCTGTTGAGCAGAGTTTTGTTTGATGCAACTCTCCATGCTGTAAACCTCTTCTTTCAGTAGAAAGATATGAAAAGTAGGTAGAAAAAAAGAGAACCATGTAATTTTGGGTTCTGACATGGTGGTAATTTTCTTTTTTGCAATATATGTACACCTTTCTGGCCTAAAAGTCCTGAAGTGGATGGGCCTGATTTAGTCACCCATGCCAATGAGCATCTTTTTCCAAAGTCTCTCCAAAACCTGGCCCACAGCATGTCAGATAAAGCATTTTTATGTCACCTTATGACAAACCAAAGTCTTGTAGTTAAAGGACAGAGACCTCTCTGCATGCAGAGACCAGGCAGGTCTCTGAAGGTGTTGCAGGTCCAGCATGTCTGTTGAATGAAATATCCAGAGGATCCCATGCCAGAAGTCAAGACAAAAAGAATCTTCCAACAGCCTTCCTTGTCAGTCTGATCTTGAGGGCAGGGCAGAGGAGGGGATTTCTCTCTGACCACAAATCCAGCAGTTGTTTTAAATGGGCAGGTGTCAAGAAGAGTACCTTGCTCTGCCTCGGGGATCTGACAGTGCCAGACCAGGAAAAGCAGCAGCTTCACTTCTCCAGCAGTGGGCTTTGGAGAAGGAAGGACAGGCAGTATAGACCAGTAGTAGCATAGTATTTTAGTTTAAACCCCTGTCCCCTGATTTCTGATGTATGGGGGTGTCTAGAACATTTGATCACAAATGTCTTTTTTCCATCCTATAATTGTAAATGCCTGAATTCTAAATAGAAGGGAGCTTAAAAGGAGAAGGAAGACTAAGGTTCTTTTGAAGCAGCAGCTGTTTAGGAAAACTACCAAACTATGTAAGGAAATGGCAGGTTCACGGTGTGTGCCTGTATGAAGGTATCTAACTGCTTGGTTGTGCTAAAACCCAGGATTAAGGTTCAGTTGGTGCAGCCAACTTTAAGCATTGGCAAGCAAGGGGAAGCAACTCCAAACAGGAGGCAGAATGGAGTGCAGTGCTGCCAAAATGCAGCCTTGCAGCACTAATGTCTGTGTCCTTCTGGAATGGGCTGTGGGCTCAGCTTCAGGACCACTGGGAGCTTTCTCTTACTGTGCTTGGGTGCATGCCACAGGGTCATGGAGTCAGGGTTCAGCTTTGCTCACCCCAAATCCCTTATCATCAAAATGATTTGTAACGGTTGTATTTGTTTGTTTTTAACAGCGAGAGATGAACCCCTTTAATCTCTGTTGTTTATATTACTGTTTATACAGAGTACAGCTGCCCACAGAAAGATTTCTAGGACATACTGCGTTCAGTACAAAGGAGCTTCAGACTGAAAACTTGAGGCGCCATTCCATGAGGCAGAAAGGAGCCTTTGCCTCAGTGTGGGTTAATTATTTAATAGTCGGCTGAGTAGGCAGGATGATCATGGACAAGGAATGAGGCTGTTCAGCTTTGTCCAGAGTAATGTTTTGGGGAGTAGGAGGGGTTTTGCTTAGCCCTCCAGAAGTGTCAGAGCTAATGTCATGCTGAAGTTATGAATTGTGCAAAAGCTTTGTGAGGAAAAGAATCTTTGGGCTTCAACACATTCAATCATGGAAGAATACATGCACTGAGAGCAAGGTCCTCTTGAGTGGAACACGTACCTCTAAGGGACAATTTGGATAAGAACCAGGTGCTGAGAACATCAGAACTTGCAGACCTTCCGCTTGGAGCTCAGTAAAAACAGTGCGACCAGGGAGGTGTCTGCTGCTGTAACTGTGGTGTTAATGCTTTACCTTCACTCTTGCCTGCTTTGGGTTTCAATGCAGAGAAGCCATCTTCCAGATGCAGAGGAGCCACTGGCTCTTTTTCATGCATCATATCAGCAGAGAACCCCTGAACCTTGGAAGTGTCCCAGAAGGGTGGAAAAGTATGCTGAATTGCATGCCACCATTTTATCCTCTTTCAGTGCAACCGAAAAGCATGTGTGGTGTTCTTCACCCAAGAAGTTTGTTTTTAGGCAGAGTAAGATCCACCATTGCTAAGTGTCACTGTTGTGCACCTGCACAATTTTTGATAGTAATGGCTGCAGTTGGGGCAGATCTTTAGAAGGGACTTGTGCTATGCAAGCCCCAGTAAGATATGTAATAAACTCAGCAGAGGCTGGAATGGACACTGGCAATATCTGAGGGGCCAGATGACAGGCAGCTCCTCTTTACCACCACCCTCTAGCTCATTGCTGACTTTCAGTCCTTTCTTTAACCTAAGCTGTGAGGCATCAGAAATAAGTCCTGCTTATAGGTCATTCACAAGGGAAACTGGACATTAAATTCTAAACTTCTAACAAGGCTAACATTTTACTTCTTTATTTCATGCTAGAGGCTAGTTCTGGTCTTAAAAGCACCTCCTGTGCAATGTAAAACAGGGCCCAGAGAAAGGAAATTAAATCAGAAATGGAGAAAAGTTATTTTAATCATAAATAGCTGCGGTTGGAAGGTAGATGTTTATATGTGCAATAGTACAGTACCTACTGTGTGTATTTTAGGAGAACCTGAGAATAGCAGCTGCGCTGAAATACTTGACAGTGAAGTCAAATATAGTTTAGGTTAAAAAAAAAAAAAAAAGTGGCTGGGGAGGGTGGATTTGCAGCGTGAAGCCTGTCGGCGTTATCTCTGCCGCGTGGCACAGAACAGCCTGTGACTCTGGCACTTGTTTGTGAACGCACAGTTCCCGTAATGGGATACGTCCCGCTCCTATCACTGTGGTATTGTGCCTGGGTAAACGCTCCCCGCCTCCCAAATTTCCCCGAGAGCCACCATAGGATGACAGCTTTGTTTCTCCAAAGGCTGACTTTTGTGAAGTGTTGCTGGTTTTGCAGTCAGTGGACCTGTTGAGCTTTATATCTACAGAGCTCAGAAGAAGTGAAGCTGCAGGCACCAAAACTAGAGCTCTTGCTAATGTGCCAAGGTCAAAAGGATCAAAACCTAAATTAAACTTGTCCCTGAAATTTGGCTGTGAATCACAAATTCAGGAAGTTGTACATGAAAATCTGTCTGGGCACTGTTTCTTTCTTAAGAGTCCTTTAGCTAAAAATAATGTATTGCGCTGTAGTTATAAATAATACGGGCCTTTTTTTTTTCTTCCCCATCTAATTAAATTGTTACTCTTGCCACAACGAAAGGAAAGGGAAAAGATAATAACATGAATCTGGTTGAACAAGTACATAGCTTGCAGGTTTCAGCTAGAGTGTTTGCAGCTGCCGACGATGCTGAACCCTACACTCATGCGTTTAATTGTCAAAATGAAAAGAGGGTGCTCTGGAGGGATCAGCAGTGTTTTCTATGTGTCCATTGTTGGGAACCCTTTTGAAAGCTCACACAAAGTGAGCTTTTCCTGCACTGTCAAAATACAGAAAAAATGAATTTTTATTTTATGGTGTTTTGTGGGTTTTTTTGGTGTGGTTTTTTTGTTTGTTTGGGGGATGTTTTGCGTGTGTGGGTAAGTGCAGTGGATTTTGTAAAATTGTGGTTGAACCATATGGTAGGATGTTTTGATGGACTATGGAGTCCTACAAGATGACTAGCAGTGGCTGCAGATAGCTCCACCATTATAAAGTGTGACACTTAGTCAGCTTTACTGTGGGTAAGTAGTAGAAAAAGCTGGAAAAATGAACTTTTCTGCATCTTGATTATGGCACTGAGGTGCTCTTTAAAAGCCACGTAGGCAACCTGGCCGTGGCCTCCTTCCTGCTGGACAGTAGTGAAGGCCAGCAGTGTGGTAAGACAGTACTTATCACACCTATTGCTGCTGCTGTGTTTACTGCAGAAAAGTTTTGTGTATTTTTCTGCTGAGATTTGTCAGTGACTTCTGGGGCCTTTTAGCAGGTTTGCGGTGGATTGTGGGGGTTATTGGAGAGACCATCTGACTCGCTTCTTGGAGGGCAGTGATAATGGTCAGTGAAAGAAGTAATCCAAGAAGCCTAAGGGATGACGACAGGCAATAACATGGCTGCCAAACTTTAAGCTTAATCACGACATCTTTCAGATGGTGAGAGTGTTATTTTCCTCAAATGAGGCCATGCTGAGGGAGAAAGAAGGGTTCCACAAAGCAGAGAAGCTGGCCTGAGTGAGCAGTTGAGCTGGGCACAGGCTCAGAGATTTATTGCGCTGAAATTTGCTGTCACTTAAAAAAAGGAAAAAAAAGCAGTGAGGCAGCTGCCTTATTTCACTGGCAGTGATGCAATGCGAGTGACAGATCAGGACGGGAGGGACCAGCACGCTCTGTGACAGCACAGCATGTACATGGTGTCACCCGAGAGTGCCCCACCAGCCAACAGCTCCAGCCAAGTGCCAGCATGTCATCTAGGGCTTCATTTTCCAGCCAATATTTATACATAACAGCTGGAAGTATGTTTTTGGAAGTAACACATTGTGACTGCACATGTATAATTTCCAAAACACCCCCTTTGCCCCTCCTATATTCTGTGCTTTAGGGGGTTTTAGACTTTTTTTTTCTAAATTTATTTTATTGCAGTTCGGTCAAGGCATTTACTAATTTTTTATTCACTTGTCAACTGCTCCAAAAGAGTGAAAATCTCATGGTGGAAAACACCATGCTCTGATCAAAGGTTGTAAACAGAAAGCAGAAACCTTGGTATTAATGTTTACCACATCGTCCTGAGGATTTCTGCTGCCTCTAAAAGTTAATGATGGCATAGTCAAAAAAGAATATTGAAATATTGAAAAGACGGACCCAAAACCAGGAAACTTCAGCATTTTTTGAAGAAAAAAAATGCAGAAGGGTTGAGGAAGAAAGCTGCTGGTGTGTAAGTGTTTGTGTTTAGTTAAGGAATTGAATGAGTAGCAAATACTTTTCCATGTGTGTGGAAAATATGAGTTGGCTTTTGCAATAGCATTTTATGGGAAAAAAGATCAAGGGTTCAGGAGCTGAAATACTTATTCATAAAATGTAAGGAGCAAAGACAAGCTTCTTGTTGTGCCTCTGCCCATTTGCTGTAAGTCCAATCTAGCTGAATCATTTCTAGGAATGGAGTGGGTAACTGGATTTCCATCCTCCTCTCTGTCCTTGGCTTCTCTCCTGCACGGCTTCTGATTAGTACTTGTTGTACTGAGCTTTATGTGAAGGGTATGTTCCTGTCCACTTCGTTGCTAAAGCTTTTACCACCTTGGGATCTAAGCAGAGTCCACTCAAAACTGGATTAAAACAGCCAGCTTGTTTCACAGAGGCTTTTTACTGGCTATCAGAAAGAAGCTGATCCGGGTAGGATTTTGGTCTGACACTGAGGAAACAAAAGGCCCTTCCCCATCACTGGTCCATTGCTACACTTTGTGGGTGGTTTCTGACAAAATCAAACCCAACCCAAGCATTTCCCCTGGTGTTTGAGGTCTTCCGAAATGCTGACGATGGATGATCTGTCACATGAAGCCAAGCTTGCTGCAGGTGTAGCTTTTATTTGTTCGGTGAATGTGATTTTTAATTTGTGTATCCAAAGAAATTTGGGGTTAGGCTGCACACACTGTTTGCCTGAAGGTTTTTGCTGTCTGCTCACTGCACCCTGCAATGCCCAGATGATCTGAGCCCCACTCAGCTGTCAGGGTGTGCAGATAGGTGTGTGCCAGGTCAGCACAGCCGCCTGGGCTCGGCCCCCGTGCCATCCCGTGCTTGCCTTTGTTTAGTCTGGCACCTTCCCAGCTCACCTTAGGCATTGCTGTATGCCTCGGGTTGGTGTGGCTCGGCAAGGCTGCGCTGCACAGGGTGGTGGTTTTCCCCTCTTTCCAGTAAGTGTAGTGGGAGGGGGAATTAAAACAGCTGTTTTTAAGAACATTTTAAAGAACTTCTGAGAGCCTCTGTGCTCTCTTTCCATGGTTTTCAGGACAGGTTGATGCTGCATTTGAAGGCTAAAATTGGTCTGCCTGTCAGAGGCAGAGGGGCTGGGCGTGTGCCACACGCGGTGAATTTGGATTGCTTTGGTGAGGAAAAACAGCCCTGGTTATCTTGGTGATGAATATAAACCTTTCTGGTTGTTAACTAGCGAGTTTTAGTATTCTGTATTTTTGAACTTGGATTCTGAAAGAAGCACAATTTAGAGCTTGTAAGCTTTTCCTCCCAAAAGAAGGAAGTGTTTTTTAGTGGTGGTCTTGATCCAAGGTGCAAGTTGTTTTTTAGCAGCAAGTGAAGTTTTTGTGTAGCTTCCTAGACGAAGAAGGTTCTAGGTAAGATTGTCACCTCTGCGTCCTGCAGTTGCCTTGCATTTAATGAATGTCTTGGGAGAGCTAACAAAATTCATTAAAAGAAGTTTGTTTACCTAAAGAGAACCTACGTGAAAATGCCATGTCTGAAGGAATTCAAAGCCCTCTCATGATTTTGTGGGGAGGAAAGAAAGTTTTTTCATTTTTGTTGTTGTTGCTAATCTTAAGCATGATTCCCTTTCACCCCTGGCTTTTCTAGCTCTGCACTCATTTGTGTTGTGTGCACTTTTATGGTTATCAGCCCCTGTGTGGTTCCAGGTCCCTCAGGGCAACAGCCTTTCCCTGCCTAATGGCTCTGAAAGGGCTCCATGGAGCCAGAAAGATCCCGAGGATTTACAATTACCACCCTGTTTTTAATACATGCCTCTTGCAGGCCCCGCTGTTGAGCAGTGCTGTGCCAGATAAGAGACTACTCTGCTGGTTTGGAGCAGCTGTTGTACCTCGGGGGTGACCCTGCTGCCAGTGACTGTTGGGGAGGATGCTGCCAGGCTGGGCGGAGCAGGTTTAGTCGGGATGCTGCCAACTTTCCATCCCTACTGCTGGGGTTTCCCTGCTTCTGCTAGGGGCAACCAAAAGAAAGGGATCTGTACCCCCCAGCATGCTGTTGCAAACACAAATAGGGGCACACAGAGGGCCAGCTCGACTCCTGTATGTAGTGCTCCGTGGTGGTGGTGTATGAAATACCCACTCCCATTACCAGTTCCACAGACACTTGCTTCCCTTGCTGGCTGCCTCCTGGCTAACCCTCTCATCCGGGTATTTTAGCAGTCGTAGGTTCAGGAAGGTTAGGGGAGCACTCACTAAGGCTGAAGGGCTGGCTGTCTCTTGCTGCAGGCAGGGTTGAATTGTGAGGAGGAGCCTTTAGGGTGTGAGGGCAAAGGCATTTTGGGCTGGCACACTCCCCATGCAGTTCCTTGTGAAGCCAGGTTTCTTCTTCAAAGCCAAGAAAACACTTCTCCCTGGTCTTACTGCTCACCGTGGTGAGCTTGAGTCTTTCCCTGTTTAAAGCATGCACTAATGATAAATTGGCTGAATTAGTGCCAGGATATTTATGATGGCAAAATGGTAATTGATGTCTGCTATTTCTTTTCTTTTCATGGGCAAAGGTGCCCCAACCCTGAGCTGCCAGGACAGCCTGACCCCAGTGCTGCTTTGCTGGAGTTAGGGTAGATTCCTAGGATGTGGGTGCAGTGTCCACCAGGACTTCTGCAGCCATTTGAGGGATCCAGTGGTGGGGACTTCCCATCTTCCTCAGGACTCCCATTATCCTGTGAAGAGATGTCCGAGTCAGGAGCTAGAGAGCCATAAAGGGAAGATTGTAAATGCATGTGATATTTCAATCTGATAGCATGTCTGTGTTTAAATACCTTTTGGCTGCAAGAACTTGTCTTTCATACCTCATGCTGTCATTTAAAGAAATAAATAGCAAGAGATGGGACTGAATTGTTTTTTAAGTATCTTAAAGCTAGCCAAGATATAGATGTTTCCAAGACCTCTGGCAGAAAGAAATGAAATTATTTTAATCTAGTGTACTAAAAGGATCAGGGGCAACTTGTCTATAGGAACCTTCTTCCTCTTGTTGCCCAACCACCTGGGGAAAGCAAGCCCCTTTCTTTAGGAATAAACAGTTCTTTACAGTGCTGGGACACAGTTGTCCAGCCTTCCTGTCTTTGTCACCTCCAGTCAGTACTTTACTGAAGGAGTTGTGTTTATTCTTTTCAGCGTGAGACTTCATTTCAGATTACTTCTGTGTTTCCACATAGAGTGAACTCAGATCCTTTGTTATTATCTCTAATACGTGAAGCAGTTAAGATTGTTGAGTATTTTGCAAGATGAACAAACTCCAAAGATGTTCCTCTTTCTCCCATCCTCTTCCACATTGTGCAAGTGGTTTTGCTCAGAGGCTGCACGTTTCGGGAGCTTTTCTGACTTCCTTGCATGTTGGGCCAGCAAAATTTTAATCCTAAAGGTTGCGAGGCAGCTGCTTATGTGCTCCTGAAAGTGTTGCCAGGTATGGGGTGATCCTACAAGGCTGTTTGAAGGTGGAGGGTTTTGACATGGTCTCACAGGGTGTGATCTATAGCTGTCCTCCTTCAGGCAGGAGATACCAGTGACAATCAAAATCACATGACCCAAAGGCTCTGCACATTGCACAGTGCAGGCAGGTGACTCAAAAACATGAATGTTTCCTTTGCAAGATCTTAAAAATTTCATTCTGCAGTTAGGTGTATTCAGAACAAACGAACAATGGACTGGGCATTTTCTGCACCGTTTTCCTGTACCAAATATTAGTAGGTTGCAGTTATTATGGGATCATAGTTTTTGTCAGGATACTTTTCATCTGCTTCTCCGTACCAGGATGAAGATGTATTGATAATTGTATTGGTGCGTAATATGCTAGGTGAACTAATTCCTGCTCAACAGAAAGAATTTCAGAATTCATATTTAGCGGAATGGTCTTGAGAACAGTTTTGTAATCCTTTGCTTATTTTAGGTACTTTTCAGTGGTTAGGTTTATTTACCCTCCAGTAACCTCTCTCTTTTCCTTGTCTCCAGTGATTATTTTTGTGGGGGGTTGTTTCACTAGCCCAGTGTGTGTGGAGGTCATACTTTGCTACCCAACAGCAGTTACTTGGATTCGAAGCAGGAAAAAGGGAAAATTAATTTGTAATTTCATACTTGCAATTTTTATTTTATCCAAATACAACTGCTGGATTATGCCAGAGAAGTCTTATATGTAGCTAATATTCCATATATTTTTGGTTTAACGCAGGATGTTCTTCTGTGTCTTCTGACTCAGAAAGGAGAGAATGAAAGTTGAGCTAATATCATAATGTGACATTAGTTTTGGACTACAATTCTGTTTTATCACAGAACAGTGAAAAGTTCTTAAAGAACAGTGTGAACAACTCTCCCAGACAATGAAAATACATACTGAGTTTTTTTTTTTTTTCCATTTATCCCATTTAGGCATAGTTTTACAAACTCATGCTTTAACATGATAATTGCTCCTTCAGAGTCAGTGTGGCTGGGCCTGGGGAGTGGCTTTGGGCTGTGCTTAAGCAAGTTCTATTGAGGATGTTAAACACCTTCCCAAGAGCATCCTCTTCTTGAGACAGGAAGGGACAAGCCGAGAGGACATCACTGTGATGTAGGATGGTTCTGCAGCCAAGCTGCACATGTCTGCACGTGGCCAATGGTTATGTTAAGGAAACACAAGAACTGGCTCACTTGGTGTCAAAAGGCTCTGCTGCCTGCCACTCTATGGTGGGAGCCTCTGGGCTCAAAAAGAATGTCACCTGGGAGTTGGACTTGTGTTATTATAGTTTTCAGTCTGGCTTGGTGGGCTGCTGAAAAGTGGCTCAGACCTTCAGTGAGTTATGACAAGCTGACTGAAATTAATACCATATTTTACATTGTTTTAGAGAGTGACCTTTCCTCACTTGGGAAACATAAAGGAGCTCATCTCATTTCCCCAGCACTTCTTTCTAGTCCGTGTTAATTTCCCCTTGGTTTGTCTGAATTTATAATGCTGGAAACAAAGACAAATGCAGAAGATTTAAAAGGGCTTGTTCTTGAACTTTAAAAGTTCCCTTGAATAGACTGGCCACTTCTAAATGTCTCCTTATTTACTGTTGGTTTCTGTTTTCCTTTTTTTCTTTTTTTTTTTTCTCTTTCCCTTTTCGGAATTCCTGACTCAGATGAAGGAGATTTCCAGTATTACTGTGCTAGAAAATGCTGGAAATTTATCTGTGCTTTTCACAACACTTTAACAAAAAGTATCACAAAATAACACCCTTATGTCAAAGTTGTATTTCTTTCCTATTGCATTGTTAATCTAATTACTGAAATGTAATCTTAAAACACCTGATAATCAGAAAGAATACACGTACTCACTTAGTTGAATTTTTAAAATTGCGTTGCATTTCTCAATTCCTGGCACCTGAATAAAGACAAAAGGGCAGACACCAGAGCAGTCACCTTCCATCTACCTTTGCATGAAGGACGGATGGCAGCTGTAACCTTGTATGCTGAACCCTCTTCTTTAGGGACTTGTTATGATAGATTTGAAAGGTGCTCCTTGTTTTGTAAGGGTTTGGGGTTTTTTTTAGAAATTGTGAGCAGGAAGTAGAACTGAGTCTAAGATCTGGTATATTTTATCAGAGTTATTACATGTGGATTTAAATGTGTTAAACAGCAATGAAGGAGATTCTTCTGTTTACCACTCAGTTGCCTCTCTCAGAGCTTTGATCAAAAGTTTTAGGGAGGAAGTTAGTAGATTTTTCTTAACAAAAGCACTTTGTATCCTGCACATGTAACCTGGTATCTTTTCTCATCAGCAATATTTCTCAGTTAGAATTTGTGTTGGATTGGACAATTGCATTTTTTCACTAACAAGATTGACGTAGTGGAGATGATGACTTGGAGTTTTTTTCTCAGAGCAGTCCAAGCCTTTGGGTCTACATCATCTTGATATGCACTTTCTGCGGAACAAAGTCACATTTCCGTGAGGCTTGCAGGATCCCTGACATCTGCTGGAGAGCTCAGCTGAACTTCTGATGGGCGTGCCCCGTGTAGTGTGTTGTACCCATGTTTACAGGTCTGTAAGTACCCTGAGTCCCAACTGTGATGGACAGGAAGGTGAACTCTTCACTGATTTATGCGGGCCAGCTTTAGATGTGGTCTTCAAGGGAAGTGTTCAGTGGAGAGTTGAGATCTCCGTGTAGCTGGTTTAGCAGCTTTTTTGAACGCAGTCAACCTTTGCCTTTATTAGCAGATTAGTAGTTGTCTCCTTACAGTAGCTTTCATATTTTATTTTGTAATTCACTTTTGGTAGGAGGAGCTGTTAGGCACGGCCCAACTTGGCTGTTTTCTCCTGGGGAGGACAGCCCCCAATCTGGAGCGTGTGTTCTGACAGGTCCTTCTAGCTCCAGGGTCTTCTCCAGGTACTTTGAGTGACTGGACTTGTTACTGTTTTACCTTTTTCTGATGTTCCCGAAATTTCCTGGCTTCCAGGGCTTTTATTTTTTCCCATCTTTCAGTAATTTATATTAGAGGTAAGAGAGCAGTGGTTGTTGTAGACTGTGGACCCAGGCTCATAGTCTCAAAAGAGTCCCATTAGTTAAAGAAAACAAAAGCTCTGCTTCCCTTGCAGGACAGCAAAATGGCTGAGCTGAGCAATTCTGCTCGTTAGGTCTGAGACTTGCTTCATCTCCCTCCCATACAATTATTCGCAGAGAGAAAAACTCCCATTGCATATTTTCGTTCACATCAAGCAAGCTTGAGGACTTGGTCTAGAAAGATTAAACTCGTTTTCTGTGTTTCCTGCCAAGATGCTGCAATCCACTGGAGATAAAATTAATTCCTTTTTGCTGAGTGAGAATCCAAAGCTATTTATTAATAAGGAAAAGAAAGTGCCAGATCTTTCTCCTTCTCGTCTCGTATGTGTGGGCATGTGCAGGGTACTCATTCTGCTTTTGACCCTCCATTCTCCCTTTCCAAGGGACATTTTGTACAAATCAGCATTAGAATCATCAGGTTTCTGAAACCAGGTGTGACAGAATAGGCTTTAGGTTTAAATGCCTTTTAATTTAAAGTCATTCATGCTTTCCAGTTTTCAATTTGGACAGTAATGAGGAGATTTTCAGGTATACCAGAAGAGTTAGTCTCTCAACTCCTGTTGGCTTTTACTGGTGGGATGGGAAGAGAAAGCTGTGCTGGTGTCCTTGAAAGATCTCTCTGTAAATGTCTAGCATTTTGTGATGAGTTGGTGTTTCTCTCCAGGAGTCTTTGAAGCTAGTATTTTCCTGGATCCTTCTTACCAGAATTACCAAGCAAAGCTTTATATTCAAATATTTAAAAGATTGTAATTGCTTTAATTAAAAAAAAACATGCACGTACCTGCATTTGATTTATATTACAAATACCTGTATTATCAGGTTGTATTTGCCAGAGTAAATACCTGAAAGGTTTTAAGAACCTCATTACATTGAAGCTCGTGGACTGAGCTGGCCTGTTTCACAGGTTTCACAAGGTTTTGTCCTATCTCCCTCTGTGTGTGCATGTTTATATGGGTGTATATATGTCATTGTGTTTACCCTACCAAAAAGCTAGCAGCCTGAAGAGCTGTAGTCATCTGTGGTGGCGATAAATACCCATTGCTGTGCTTTCTGGAACTCCTGCAAACACTGGTGAAATTGCCTTGAATTGCAGGAAAAGGTTTGGTCTGCTCCTATGGATGCAGCCTCAGTCTCTTCCATGCAGACTAAAGCGAAGTGGAAAACTTCACTACAAATGAGAGCCAGGCTTGAAGTCACCATCCCATTCTTCCCAGGCATGTGTGTTCCCCCTGGTAGTATCACACTCTGTCACCTGAGAATCGCTGGCATGACTAAGTGGTGTGCTGATGATCTTCTGCTACCTTGAAATTTAGTTTTATATTTCTCTCCTTTGTGGGGTTATATTGGTTTCTTACACTCCCACTTAAAAATGCACATTGGGAGAAAACACTAGGTAGATGACAGCATTTTCTAACGTGTTTTGGAAGGGATTTTATGCACATCGTTCTGTAAGGGTTTTAATGCATACTGTTGAACAATATGTTGTATCACCTATACACTTGAGCAGTTATTTGTACAGTCATATATAATGGTTCATCAAAATGCATTATGTTAGGGGAGTTTCTGCTTGTGTTGCCACATGAGTTGGGGACCAGTGTGAGCCAAATTCATTTCAGGAGCCAAGGTCAAGGCAGGCACTCTTGAACCTAAGCCTAACCTCAGAAAATCTCGGGAATTCAGATGTTAAGTTTCACTGAGAAGTTAAGTAAATGTAATAAAGGGCAAATACTTTTTACCCCAGAATAATACAACAGTCCCGCTGTATGTGCATTAAATGTGAAAATAGCAGGGGAGGCTCTAAATAGCAGGGGTGACAGATAAAGCTGGCAGGAGAGGAAAGGGAGTGGGAAGGTGGGAGTCTCTTTTTCCTGACCTTTGTCCAAGGAATGGCTCAGTAGTGGAGGGTCTCACTGGATGTGTGATGGGGGTTGGAAGATACATGTGTAAAATCTGGAAAGAGCCTTCAGCTTTGAGTGCAAAAAAGCCATCTTTGTTTGAAAGTGGTCTTGGGAAGAAGCAGAGCAAACAACACTATCATAATGTGTCTTCTCTTCCTTGGCGTGCAGTTGTCACGAGAGATTTGTAACTCTTTTCTTGGTTCATTGTTCCCCAGCTAGTATGTATTCTCCATTCAGTGGTGCCAGAATTAAGATGAAGCCTGTAAGGCGCCTTTGTTGTCCAAATGGCAGCACTTGTATAGAAATTGGATTGACTCCAGCAGAGCTTGCACGATACACTGCAAAACTGTTGTCATATGATCCTTTTTATTACTAAGAAAAAGCCTGTTCTCAAAAAAATGGACTAGACCTCTTTTTTTTTGTTTTGTTAGGGAGGGGGAAAAATCACCATAAAATTCTTTCTATTAATAATAAAATGCAAATTTCAAAACTATGCCTAATGTTTGACTGAAACAAAGAGATTGGATTAAGTAAAGTGGCATTAATGTAGAAATATGATAGAGCCCTCTATGTACTTCATTTTATGTATCAGGAGCTGCGATTAATCTACTCACAGGTCTAAGTAAGCATGTACTGTTCAACTTTAACAACAGGAGATGGGAGGTGATGGCACAAGGGGGAAGGGAGAAATGTTGGAGTGATATAAAGTACAGCTGCAGTTTCCAAAAAGTATGGTTCTCTCGTCTACCTTCTGCATTTCCTCGAGATGTGGAAATAAAGGCAGCTTGCTCCAAACAAGCTGTTTGGAAGAGCAAGCATTTCTTGGTACTCTGTGTTCATGTAGCAACCAGCACTCTGAGTCTCTCATCCAGGCCAGCCACAATGGGAGGATGCATCCTTATGAGAGAGACATTAACTGCTAATGTCTTCTAGTGCTAATAATGGAAATTGCTGTTCCAACTCAAAGTATTTTATTCTTTAAGAATTTTTTTTCTCCATTCTGAAATGAAGCATCTGTAAAGAGAGCACTTCTTATCAACTAGGGGCCAGGTATTGGATTTGAAAAGAGAATTTTTCTCCCTTTCTTCTTGGTTTTTTTCCAGTTGAGCAGCAGAAAATAGGTGAACACATTTTGTTATGATTATTGATACTATTTGTTAACCATGAAATCTTAGTAAAAAAAATGGTGTTTTGACAGTAGGGTAATGTAAGGAGAAATTGCCTCAGGTCTAGAGTTTTATAAAGCACCTTTTTAAAAATGTTTAATTTATTAATGCACTTTTGTCGTGATAAGGAGCCTCATTTTGCAATGCTTTGTGATTAACGAACTGTTTCTTCTTTAGCTTGTCTTTTGCAGCAATGTGATAATATTTGTATAGGTTTTGATGATTACAAGATGCAATTGAGTTCCTAGCACATATAGAGTTGAATTAATAGATTTTAAAGCAGGAGGGTTCCATTATGGTCATGGTTTGATGTTTGTGTGACACACAGGACATCGAATTTCATCTAATAATTCCTGTATAAAGAATTCTGGCTGAGCTTGAGGCTACTGTTAAGGCATCGAGTTCTGATTTAAAGACTTAAGATGATAAAGCTATTGGAATTCTTTTTCCCACTGGTTAATTACCACATTATTATTATTATTATTATTATTATTATTATTATTATTAGTTTGATACTTCTTTCCCTCTCTGAATTTGTCAAGCCACTGTTTGGGTTTTTTGGTATTCCATTTTTGTGTGCTAACATCAGCTGATGTCTGATATCAGAGACCTTTGCACAGGGAAGGTACAAAATGACCAGGTGTTCTCTTAGATAACCTGAATCCTTGGACTCCTCCTGCTCCTCCTGAAAGTTACATCTTTTAGGGATTTACTCTTGTAGTCCTTTACTTTTCTTAAGAAAATTTACGTAAGTGTTGCTACTTCAATACATCCTGAAATGTGCTTGCACTTCATAGTATTTGAGTCCCTTCACTTGCTCCATAGCATATAACTATATGCTCCATAGCATATAACTAATGGAGTTTCCATTAAAGTTCACTTCTATTAGAAGCTTTCTTTTACTAATAAATTTTTGGTCACTATCAAGGTTTGTGGGATTTTTGATTTTTTTTTAATTCTTTTAATTGATTTGTAGATTTTTGTTTGTTTGGCATTGTAATTGAATATATTTCTGATGCCAGAGTTTCAAAATCCCCACTTCCCTCTCTAGACCTCTTTGTAGCAAAAGATAGTTTTCTTTACCTACCCAAATAGGTTAAGTGTTTTGTTTTAAGTAGAAATAATGTGGGTCATCCATTCTGTATTCTTGATCCATTTCCCAATTTTGTTCTTCGTGTGATGAAGAATCTGGACTTTGTAGATGTGGGAGCTGCAGTTCTTCTGAAGCCAGTGGAGCTCCAGTCTCTCTTTCCTGCTGCTTTTTGTTTGCCTGTTAACTTTGCACAGCAATTTGCAGGGAGAAGCAGCAATGAAGCTGCAACTTCTTGAAGGGAAGAAGGGAAATGGTGAGTTCCAGCACTGCAGAGGCACTGGCTAAAAGCCCTTTTACCACAGAGGTCAGCAGCATTTTGGGAACCTTTTCTGCCTGCATGAGGATGTATAAAGAGGTAGTATCATGTGATTTTTTTTTTCAGACATTGAAAAGGGAGCTGCTATTTGTGTTGTACTTGGCTTCTGTTCCTTGAAGGTTAGCCATGGAGAGAGAGGTGCTTGTATCCACAGATGGTTACGGCACTGTCTCCATGCAGGGAAAGGCACAGACGTCTTCTCTCAATGGCAGGCTGCTGGAAGCTCCATGACAATTTTGGTTTGCTTCTGTGTAAGTCCAAATCCACAGCTTTCCAAGTACGTGGCACAGGGGAGGTTACTACGGGTCACTTGGCAGTTTCCAAGTTCGGTGAAGCTGCTGTGTAGTGCTTATTAAGGGGATGGGAATATAACAGGTAAGCCAAGTAAATGGATTAGCTGTAAGCAGTCCTATTGTTGGCTCTGCCTGGAGATAGGTTGTGAACCAGGCAGGCATGTCTTGCAAGTGATATTCTTTCATCCCCCGATTACAGAAGAGCAGCATAAATAGAGTGGCCTACATTGAAATGATTCCTGGAGGAAAGAGGCATTCAAAGCCAAGGATGGTTACGGGTACTCGGAGCAGACTGTTCAACCAGAATACCATTTCCAAGAAGGAGGGAGGGGTGAGGGGAAGGAGCATTAAGCCAAGTGTCTCTCTGTCCATCTCTGTCTGAATGCCTGAAATGTTAGGGACAAATGATTCCTTCAAGGCATGCAGCACTGCTGTCATCTTTAGAACCTTCACAGAGCAGCTTTTACCTTTATTTTTAGTGGTTGGCTACTGCTGGCTTGAGGGGGAGTTAAAAGAGGAAGGTCGGTAAAGACGATGCCTTTGTGTTTTATCAGCAAGAATGGTTGGGGGGGGAGGGTAGAATCATTGTCCTCTTCCAGTGGTGCATATCGACATGTTTAGAGAAAGCATTTGCTCCAGTACAGGGATTGCTAATAAAAGTCATGGTTTGTGCTTTTGTGCCTGTAGTCCTTGTCCAAGAAGGGTATTTTGACTTTTGATTCTCCTTACCCCAAGCACAAGAGAACATGGCTTGCCTGTGCTGGCTGGGCAGGTGGGATGCCCACCCACGCTGTGGAGTGGCAGGTAGGAGGTGCATGGAGCAGAAATGCTGGTGTTTGTCCCCAGACAGAGTCCTGGCTCTGGAGGGTGAGCTCTCCTTCCCTCCCTCTGTGACTTTCTTTTCAGCAGAGCGGCCAACACTGATTAGCTCTCACTGAGGCATGGTATTCTTGGTGTGTTCTCAGTATTTCCCCCCACCATCCTGGCAAGGTTTACAGCATTGCAAGTGCTTGACAGTGTGGTTTGTTGGGATCAGAGGAGTCCAGGAGGCTTAAGGTTGTAAATTTATGTGGTTTTTTATTACCCATTATTGTCACTCATATTATCTAAGATTACTCAAACTGAAAAGCTTAGGCAAAACAGTTGCCTCCACAGTTTTCCTTACTGTGCCTGCTGCACTCCAGGCTTCTTTCAGGGTGAAGCAGTATTACCTGGGGTTGCCTCCCACCATCAGCTCCTCCAGGTGTTACTGCAATGGCTGTGTGTGTCCAAGGTGCTCTCTGCAGGCAAGGAAAGCTCACAACACAGCTCACACCTGCTGGGTTGAATCTTTCTCTTGAGGAAACTCACTGTACTCCACATGTTTCCATTCTAACACTTGGGTATCACAGGTATCTAAATTTGGTCTCTTTAGATCAGAGAAAGACACTTTCCAAATCCTAGCATCAGTCTAGGCTTTCTACCTGGATATAAACAAGCCCTTTCAGATGGGTTGAAGGGGACTTCAGATACAGAAGAGGTTCTGGGCAGTTCCTGTCCTACCCTTGTTCTTGCCAACTTCATTCTGTCCTTTTTTCTCTTTTTTTTTCCTCCTTCTATTTTATTAAGCTAATTGGATTTTGAGCTGATAGCAAGTCTTCTATGAAGACAGAAGGACATTTTCTATTGTGTGTATTAAAGTCACCTGTAAGGTAAATGTCTTACATGCAGACTACGTTGTTTAAAGCATTCTGCTGTTTCTGTCAGGTGGAGTTGCAGGAATTAACATAGTTTTATCACTTAGAAACAATATTTCACTCTCTGCAGGCAAAAAAAAAAATGCACTGGGAGATAGAATGAAAAGTCAAATGGTTTCTATCTGGAGACTGAGGCTGTTGATAGAACATTCTTCCTCTCTACTTGGCACTGGTGAGGCCACACCTCAAGTCCTGTGTTTGGTTCTGGGCCCCTCAGTACAAGATGGACATTGAGGTGCTGGAATGAGTTCAGAGAAGGGCAGCGGAGCTGGTAAAGAGTCTGGAGCACAAGTCGTATGAGCAGCAGCTGAGGGATCTGGGGTAGTTTAGCCTGGAGAAAAGGAGGCTCAGGGATGACCTTATTGCTCTCTACAACTCCCCAAAAGGAGATGGTAGCCAGGTGGAGACCGGTCTCTTCCCCCAGGCAAGCAGTGATAGGATGAGAGGAAATTGTTGCAAGCTGTGCCGGGGAGGTTTAGTTTGGACATCAGGAGGAATTTCTTCACAGAAATGATGATTAGATACTGGAATGGGCTGCCCAAGGAGGTGATGGAGTCACTGTCCCTGGAGGTGCGTAAGGAAAGACTGGATGTAGCACTTAGTGCCATGATCTAGTTTACAAGGTGGTGTTAGGTCACAGTTTGGAGTCAATGATCTCAAAGGTCTTTTCCAGCCTAATGGATTCTGTGATTCTGTGTAACATGTTAAGTGTTAGAGGATTGCAGGGGCAGCTTCCTTCTGAGACTTGTCATCTCCCCAGTGTAAACCTGCTGTATCAGATCAGTATGTTGGAAATACAGCAGTCTTTTAGAAAAAAATTGACTTTAAGCAATTGGTCTAAATAGGGATACTCATTTTCTGATGTGTTTGATTTTAAATCTTTGTAACTCTCCACATGGATCATTTCCCCCTCAAAAGAAATGGGTTTTTTTCCATGTGAAGTAGTCTGCAATTATACCAAACAGCATTAATATTTAGCGTAGCATGGAGATCATGCAATTTGAGTATGTCCAATTTTCACTTGAGTTTTTTATTTAAAGGATTTCTATTAATGCAGATGTTCGAATATCATGCAACACTGTCTGCAAATAGAGGCATGAAATGACTGTAATGCAGAGATCCCTGTAATTCTCCAGTGAGGCTGAAGAGCTTTCTTGGTGCCTTGCAGCAGGTCAGAGGAAACTACTTCAGCTGCATTCTTCCACTGCCATTTCTGTGATTGCTTCCACTGTAGGAATGATAAAGTGGTATTTCACATAAGTTTGTTCTTTTGGCAGTTCTTCCCGGAGAACTTTGTAAAGCTCCACTTCACGCACTGAGGGTGTCAAAGAGTGGGTACATGCCATCACTTTTGGTCTCATTTTATGTGAAGAATTGATGAGTTTCATTTCAGGAATGTTAATTGAGCCATTTGAGTTCAGGTATGAACTCTTTGCATAACTGCCTTCCATCAAGGGAGTGAATTCACGTGACTCTTGCCTGTCCCTCCTGCCTTGTGTTGTTTCATTTTTTCACCACAGCTCTGCTCCTAGTTTATTCTATAATCTAGATTATGGCCAAGGGCAAGACCTACATAAGCATATGGTGCACGTTGCACGTTGCATTATCTGAAGTCATGAGGGTGTGATTAATGGGCTTAGGGTTTTAATTTGGCCTGTCTTACTTTCGTGTCTCTTTCCAGTGAGGTTGCAAAGCCTGACCAGTGACTGCAACTGCGGGGTGCGTGCACTAAGTGGTGAGGTGATACTTATTTCCTTGAAGTGTTGGGCAGCTGCTGGAGGTAAACCTCTGCTGCCAGGAGCGGGGGTGAGCCTGCTTCAAACTGGCCGACCTGGTTTGGATGGCACTGCTTTGCCAGATCCGAGTTTCCCAGGGCAGTTTGGTGTCAGCCATCTGAGCGCCACTGGGAAGAGTGGGTGATCTCATTCATGGGTCACATCAAATGATACTTCAGGTGTTGCTTGGCCTTGTGGAGTGGTGTAGATGCCTCAGGTTTGTAGCAGGCAGCTGCTTCTGGTGTACTTTGTAGGATGGGGTTGAACAGATGTGTGAGTCCTGTCAGAGAAGAGCTTGTACAAGCTTGACCAGAAGTCTGATCTGCCTTGTGAATTTGTGATCTGGAGTGTGGAGGTTGTACCTTCATCCTCAAATGTAGTGCATAAAATTGTGTGTTACTGCAGTACTTGGCTGTCCAGGAAAAATATGTTGGCTGTCTGTCCTGCACATATGGCAAGAAGCACTGGCTGGCCTCAGCTTGCCATGCTAGGTAACCAGGGGCTTTACCTGCTGTGTGGCACCGTGGGAGAGGATGAGTAGATCAAAGCAGCAGGTGCAGAGGCTCCTGTATCTACACTATATTCAAACTAAGCATTTCATTTTAGACTAGCTTTTGTCTCATCCTTTGGACCAAATGTCCCCACTGCATGTGTGGGTTGAATCTGCCCAAAGGACTATTGTTTCATATACTTCAGTCTCCATTAAAAGATGTGAAGGCATTTGGTGTGTCCCTGGACCTGAATTTCCTTTTTAGTTTTTTCCAAAAGGAATTTCATTTGGGGCCAGCAGAGCCACCCTGTGAGCAGACCTGGTTGGATAGCTGCGAGGCTTGCTTTGGACCACCCACTCGTGTGGACACAGCCAGGGTGATCCTACCTGGAGGTTTAAGAAACCCAGGTTTCCTTTGCATCTGTGGTACTAAAGGGAGCCATGTGGCCTATGGGAAGACACTGCACCTCAGGCTGCCCCATCTGCTTCATGTTAGGGTGATGTGAGTTCTCCAGGTGCAACCTGCTTTGTCACAGCTGAACACATCTCATAAACACTAGATATGCCTTGTGGTGGGGGTTTGGAACCTTGCACTGCATTCATCTTGCATGTTGTTGCCTTTGCTACTTCTGCAGCAAACCCCACACTTCATTCATAAAATAATCTTGAATGTGTAGCAGCGGGACATGGTTGTCAGCCTTGATGATATTTCAAAGACTTGTATTTACTTGCTGTAAGACATCTTAGAAGGAAAATGAGGCAAGGCTTCAGTTTATAGCTAGCTTGCTTAAGGTAGTGAAATTAACTTAGAGATACAAAAATTGAAGTTGTATCTCTTTTATCCGTGGTGTGGTGTTCAAACAAACTAAATTAGAAGCTTTGTTTGTGGCGTGATAGTCAGAATTCTAAGTTTTTATTTATCTTGGAAAGATCTAATAGTTTGTTTTTAGTAATAACAATTCTGCTAATTTTTTTGTTAGACAGTCAAATGTTGGCGTAGATATCCGCGTCCTTCAGAAGTGCTGTTTTTAATTTTTGGATTTGGAACAAACCCAGCATCCTAAGTTAAAAGCAAAACTTTTCTTAGCAGGTTGAGACAAAAAATAAAGTGATTGTATCACAGAATATATGCACTTAACAGCCAAGGGTTTTGATTCCATGGTTACAACAACAAAACAAAAAAGCCTCACACATATAGCCAGTTGGTGATTTTACTGTTCGAGTCGGATGGCCTTTAAATGAATTTTAATGGACAAGAAAGAAAGAATGTATTACTGTACTTGTGCAACTGAAGTTTATGAAATAGGATTGGAAAAATACACAGAATAATTGGGCACATCCTGTACTTAGTGAATCACCAAGCTAGTGCAATAAACATTGCTGCATTTGGGAATTTAGATCTATACCCTGCTTTTGCCAAGAACAATGGGAATTGCTTGGGATCACGGGATTCCTGAACTATTTTTTATGAATAGTTGTTTTTTTCTTTGGGTATTCCATGTTCTGAGATAATTTCTGGTTTCATAAAATAGGTGTTAGTCCAGTTCTATGACACCTTAGACTGTCTCAGTGGAACCTAGGAGACAAACTAGGAGCTGTACGTGGCAGGACCTCTGCAGGCATTGGTATCAGTAAAGGAAAATGATTCCTGAGCAGCAAATTATGCAGTCTAACTAACATCTTCCTTCAGAGAAACAGTTTTTTGTCTTCAAAAGTGAAAACAAAAGCTACAGACATTTGATAGTTTCAATCTTGTTTGCCAGATAAGAGGGGTAGACTTGTGAACTTGTTTAAGAAATTACTAAGTTTCCAGAATGAAGCCAGAAACAAATACAACATCCAAATCTGCTCTTGAATACACACGTGGCTCTTGCAAGTTATGAGAGCTGCACATGCACAGGCTTAATAGAATCCTGATGGAAACCATCCAGGGCTGGAGTCTGGCTTCTGGTGAAATTAGGACTGCTGTCTGGCTAGGACTGAAGTTCGGGTCTCAGGCAAACCGATGGAGATGTTTTCTTCCCTTAAGGAAATATGTGTTTAGTCGTCAGCCAGAAAGACAGGACGGGTTGTATGCAAGGCTTTTGTAGCATTGTTTAATGTGACCTCTGGACTTCTATCTTCTTTACTTACCCAAAACATGATCATCCTTTTAAGGGGAAACTTTACTGTTTTTTCCCAGTAGCAGATGGAGTGAACCAAGTGTACACTGAACACTGTGCTCCCATTATTTCACCCTCTGAGGGCAACACCCCATCCAGGAGGTACAAACATCCCACATTTCCAATACTACTGTGTTGGAATACTACTATAAGTGTTCCAATACACTTCCAATTCATGCTGAGCTGAATGGCAGAATTTATGTTTTCAGCCAAACCAACCAGTAGTTTCTTCAAGTGTCTGCAAATATGCATTGATAAGTCCTCAAAGGGTCTTTTACAGCTCTGCTTCATCTGAGGAACAAGAGCTAAGGAAGTAGGAATAGGCTGGAAAAGTCTTACTAGTCCCAGAGTAGTATTTCTGAGTAGTATTTGAAGTAGTGGGACAGACAGAAAGAAATGGTATCACTAAAATTTCTATGTTAGCACAATTTATGGATGTTAAACTTTAAAAGCATAGCCTTTTTTGTTAAAGATGTAGCTTCTCTTGGGGGAGGAGAGAAATGGGTTCAACCAGCAGAAAGCGTCCCCTGGTCTTCTCGCCCTCCCGGATAAACACCGTTAAAGGTTCAGGACATTTCTCGGGAGGGCAAATCAATATTCTGCACTCCTCAGTTCAATGCAGATGCAGCTGTGGCCATGCAGTAAGTGACTCACTCTGTGGCCATCTTTTAAATGATGAAACTATTATGTGCTACACTGCCCATTCAGGCATTTTGGTTTCTAATTCTCTACCCCTGGCTCCCAGAAATATGAATAATGATGCTTTTACTGGAGAGGTGGAAATGCTCCCTGAGATGTATCACCAGGACAGGACATGCTATTGGTTGATGCCATGGATAGTATTAGGGATATGGGAGCGTAATTGGCTTGAACTTTTGCTCACCCCTAGACTTAAATCCAAAGCTTTTTTATCAAGGTCAGATAAGGTCCCTACCTCCATTTGACTCCCATTAGAGCTCTGTCCTTCTGTGTAGTTCCTGGTGATGTCTCCTCAATTCTGTTTGGGGTTTCAGGTGGGAATGCCAGTGTGTTGTGAATGCAGTAGTTGAACCCTGGCCTACAAAACCCGGCCAGCTCAGATGATAAGGAAAGGCAGCTTATTACTCCAAGAGCTACCTTTCCCACATCAGGTAGATTTCCATCAGGCAATTGGTTGAATCAGATGTTGATCTTCGTTGCCACAAAATACAGCAAGGAAAGTGCCCATTTCTGAAAGTCTTTCTACTGTACACAGATCCAGATGTATAGCACTGCTCTGTGCACAGCAAACAGGACTCATATGTATTTTATTAATGTAAGTGTAATGTAATTATTCTCTCATCCATCTGGCAGGTGGTGTTTTCATTAAGAAGTGAATAATCTAAGCTATAGGCTCTGTAGAGGGGGATGAGTATAGAGGAGATTCAGGTCATCTGCTGTGGGACCATAAATAGAAGCTAACAAGGGAGCCTTTGCTGTCCTTGTCCACTAAAACTGAAAATCTGTTGCTTTTATTTTTCTTTTAGCAGACTGCTTGCAGTCTTAGAAGCTGGTTTATTAGTGAAAACTTTTCACCATCGTGCAGTTTAATTCGTCATTTATGGTAGTGGCCGGAGGCACAGTGTGAAGAAACAGGTGTTATATAAGAGAAAAAAACCTAAGTCGTTATATAAACCACTATGCATAGGAAGATAAGATTAAAATCACACTTGTGGAGGTGCCCAGTGTGTCTCCGGGTGTGACGTACTGATTGAAAAAGAAATTTAAATTCTTAAGGGTTTTTATTCATGTAGAAGGTCCAGATTAAAAAAAAAAGCAAACCAAAACACACACAGAAGAGCAACAAGCCTGAGCCATTCTAAAAAAAAAGTTTTGAGGAGAGTGGTGTGTGTAACTTTGTGAGGGAAATCTGGTTGCTCTCTGACCATCTGTGTGGCATCTTCTGTTTTCCAGACAAAGTTTTCTGATGTCCACATGGAAACGGGAGCAATTTCCTCTTTCCATGTCCTAGCAAGACTTTTCTTGGCACAGCACAAGGCCTAGTTTGAGTTTTGCCCTGGAAAGATATAAATATCCTGGCCCTGTCCCAGGAACATTCAAGCAAGGATTAGGTTTTATTTTTTATCTGGTAACATTCATAGAAACCTATCAGGTTGACCAGGCTGGGAGGGGTTTTCATTTAGTAGACCTTGTAAATAAAGAAGAAAACAGAACTTTTAAAAAATTATTATTATTTTTAATTTATAATTTTAAATTTAGAAGGGGATCCTGAAATGGTGCTTGAGCATCATTCCTTCATGTGTGGTGTAGGCATCACCACGTAGAAGGCTGGAGATTGTCGTTGCCCTTTTGCGAGGGCACAGATTTCCGTTCCGATGGGNTGAAAATCTGTTGCTTTTATTTTTCTTTTAGCAGACTGCTTGCAGTCTTAGAAGCTGGTTTATTAGTGAAAACTTTTCACCATCGTGCAGTTTAATTCGTCATTTATGGTAGTGGCCGGAGGCACAGTGTGAAGAAACAGGTGTTATATAAGAGAAAAAAACCTAAGTCGTTATATAAACCACTATGCATAGGAAGATAAGATTAAAATCACACTTGTGGAGGTGCCCAGTGTGTCTCCGGGTGTGACGTACTGATTGAAAAAGAAATTTAAATTCTTAAGGGTTTTTATTCATGTAGAAGGTCCAGATTAAAAAAAAAAGCAAACCAAAACACACACAGAAGAGCAACAAGCCTGAGCCATTCTAAAAAAAAAGTTTTGAGGAGAGTGGTGTGTGTAACTTTGTGAGGGAAATCTGGTTGCTCTCTGACCATCTGTGTGGCATCTTCTGTTTTCCAGACAAAGTTTTCTGATGTCCACATGGAAACGGGAGCAATTTCCTCTTTCCATGTCCTAGCAAGACTTTTCTTGGCACAGCACAAGGCCTAGTTTGAGTTTTGCCCTGGAAAGATATAAATATCCTGGCCCTGTCCCAGGAACATTCAAGCAAGGATTAGGTTTTATTTTTTATCTGGTAACATTCATAGAAACCTATCAGGTTGACCAGGCTGGGAGGGGTTTTCATTTAGTAGACCTTGTAAATAAAGAAGAAAACAGAACTTTTAAAAAATTATTATTATTTTTAATTTATAATTTTAAATTTAGAAGGGGATCCTGAAATGGTGCTTGAGCATCATTCCTTCATGTGTGGTGTAGGCATCACCACGTANCCTGCTTCTTTTCCTTCCCAGTAAAACTCAGGTTTGATTTTTGTTCGGCCAGGGAACACGGAGGCTGTCACACCACCACTTCCAAGGAAACACCTCCTAGGGTGTTCATTACCCTGGCTACAGATAATGGGAAACTAAAAACAAACCCGAGCAACAGCCCCTTGAAAACAGCTTTAGAGGCTGGGTGCCAAATTGTTTAGCGCTGTCTGGAGGTGCTAGTGTGTCTCTTCTCATTAAGGGTGCCACTGAGCCTCTTTCTTTTGTGTGGGCACTGAGAATATTTGAAAGGAGATTTTTAACTACTGCACAACTTACTCAGTACAAGGAGCAATGGGAGTAGGGACAGTAAATACAGCATCGGAGGCAAATGGTGAGCTAGAGCTTTGCCAGGCTGTAATAAAGCATGGGTGAGCCTTTGCCAGACATTTAAAGATTTTGTTTATTCCCCTGACTTCATGAAGTGTTATCTGGAAAGGTTTGCTCTGCAGATCAGTCTTTGCCTAAGCCTCCTTTGATACACTCTGCTTAGAGGGGGTTCCTTCGGTTCTTCAGGAGTCAGTGATCTCAATGTTTTGTGGTTTCAAGCAAGAATTCACTTCTCTGAATGCATCAAGCCTCAGTCATTTGTATATGTGTGTGAAGGTCAGTGGGCTTGTCAGATACCCGATTGTAAATCCTGTCACTAAATCAATTTCTTTTAATTAAAAAAATGTGCTGCTCTTCAGAAGAAGTGCACCCTTTCATCTGGAAAAAAACCATTATATCCCAACACAAATATGATAGCTGTGAGCTCTCTGCTAATCTCCTGTTGGCTGCTTGTCTCAGCTGGTACATTGGAGGTTTGGAAATCTTGGTGGTCAGAGGGGGGCTGTGTTTTCCCTTCCTCTGAAGGAAATGACTGTTGTTACTACTCTGACATCACCTAACTCTGCACCCTTAGAAGCAGAAAATATTAATATCAGAAAACAAGTAGCCACACCAACAGGTGAGAGACATTCAAGCCCTGTTCTTATTCCCTGTGGCTCCTGCATCAGAAGCATGGAGAAGTCTGTCACAAGGGCTGAGAGCAGGACAGGATTTCACATTCATTTAGTAATTCCCTTGGGGTTATACTCTTAGATGACTTAATGACTTAGTGTATAGCCCGTCTGGAAGATAAGCAGGCATAATTCATTGCAGGCAGGTTGTTCATCCTTTGAGATAACCAGCAACTACACACCATAGGGAGCAGGGAGATAAAACCCTATGCATCAGCAGCTGTAGTTCAAGGTTTCAACCCTTCCACCTCCTTCTGTGACCCAGAAGTCATTTGCAGTTGATAATTCAGTCGTTTGCTTTCTTTAGAGAGAAACACACTGGCAGTGGTTGCCTGAAGTGAGTGCATTTTCCATTCTGCCCATGCCTTTGAACACAGCATAGCTCTACCTGGAAGTAGGCATTCTTGTGTTGCTTAGAGGCTTTAGGGCTGTGTGCTGGTTCTGAAAACTTACTGTAAATTTATTCCAGTTTTTCTGGTGTTATTTAAATGGTGACTGTTGTTCACATACTGCTTGGGATGCTTGCACATTATTATTTTCAGTTTCAGTGCAAGTGAAGCTTTAAGGGGTCCAGTTTATTTGTAAGGTCCAAACTGAAGCATAAAGAGAGAAAGAGTGTGTATACTACTTAATATATTGTATTTGTTGATTTTCTTGTAAAAAGACATTTACTTTCAGTTTCAGCAGGTACATTTTAAAACTGAACAAGTCCCACAAAACCATGCTGCTCCTAAGCCAACAAATACTAGGATCAAACATGACATGACTTCTCCCTAGTTAATATTCCCTCCTCCAAAAAATCTGTAGTCCATAAACAGCAGTCTGCATCTTGAGATCCCTTGCATGCAAAGATAAATTATTGTCTCAGTGGGTACTTTATGATGACTAGCTCTCAGTAAAACATTTTTATCTTGTCTGCGTGCACAGCAAAAAATAAACAAATACAAGGCTTTTGATATGGTCATATGATGGCCACAATGTGATTCACAGTCTGTGATGTTGCTTTATTTAAGGAGGAAGGGAGGGACAGAAGGAAAAGTCTATTTTTGTTTGTTTGTTTTCTAATTATTTGGGCTGTTTTTTCTTTGACTCAGCAACTCTGAAGAGTACATACTGTACTACAGTAACCAGCAGTCAGGGCTGGGAAGTGGAACGATGGTGATAATAAAAGTAAATATCCTGCGTTCTCAGAGGGATTAGGAGGAGATGGAGGAATTAGTCTGGTTCTGGTTTGGTGTGGTGTCACAATCTCTCTGCATCAGTGCTATCCTGTATTTAATCTTTCAATCTGTATTTCTCAAGTGAAGTACTGAGAACAACCAAGTAATCAGAATAGTTTTATTTTCACTTTATTTTTTTTTTCATTTATGAAACCCACGTGTTTAGATGATGAAAGCATTCACCTTGCACAAGAAACCATGCAGCAAACAAAAAGGGAGTCCTGTTTTCAGTACTTTACTTGGCAAATATGGTGCTTATGGCCTGTCTGGAGTGTATCTTAAGAACAGAGAGGAGAGTGATTTTGACTGACATAAAATAATTTGATAATTGACATGAAAAAATTTGGTTGACATGAAATACCCTCTACCTTGTGATGCTTTCCTGTCAGTCTGGATACTACACAGCGAGAGTTGTACTTACCATGGCACACCATATCACTCAAAATGGTTTGAATCCCAACTTCCAAGGTGAGCCCTTACTACTTTTAAAGGTGTTAAATTATATTTCTGATTTCAGATACTGAAAACACTCAAGTGTAATGGATTGCAGGTGATTCTGTCTGCAAGGGGGAGAAGTGCAGCTTGCAGACTGCTTTGTGAAGGAAGGGATCCTCACTAAAGCACTTTAACATCTTCGTGTCCTGTGTCAACCTGCTCCATTAATGCAGGACATTCACATGTCAGGATATGTTAAATACAAAACTTTCTGGCTCCTTAGGGGAACAGCCTCACTTTAGTGGCAGCTGTTCATTAGAGTGAGTTGTGTGTAAATTGTAAGCAGGATGTGAATTTTAAGCAGGATATCCAGGCAGAAGAGCTGTTGTTGATGGTCAATGGGGAGAAAATTCCAGAGACAGTCTTTCAAAGATGCATGGCCTCTCAAGAACTGGGAGTTGAAAACTACTTTTTACTCCATCTCATGGGCTGAAAGCCCTGCAAAGTGCATTCTTCCCCTTTGCAATGGCTCTTCTGAGAAGTCACAAGTGATGAGGCAGTGGGCTTCTTGCACAGGTACCATATCCTATCTGATTCATTTCCAGGGGCTGCTGTTACAGATTTTTAATGTTTTATTCCATGCTCTTGCTCCTGATGTTCATCACAGTACTGAAAAACCTAAATATGCCCTCTTGCAGCCTTTAATTACGTGATAAAAACCATGTCCAGTTTAAAACCTGTTCTTTTACCAGAGAGGGTGACCTGAGAATGGCATTCTTTTGTGAAGAAACAGGACTTCATGCTTGCTGTTGATGGCCTGCCCTCCTTCTTTGTTCTTTACTGTATTTTTTTTCATTTCTCTGGTGATTGTAATTGCACTAAATACACTTGATAATGCAGAAGTGACCTGTTTTGTGCGCAGTTCAGCTGCTTCTGCAGTTGCCTGTAGGGTTTCCTAGCAATGTTCTTCAGCTGCTCCTTGGCTTACAAAAGCCTGATAAGTTAGGCATGGCCAACACAGCACACTTGAAGCAAGAATGGTTTCAAGTAATGCAGGAGGATGAGCCATATAGGTGTGAAGGTGTTGGACTGAGTGTTAGTAAGGCAAGCTAGAGGAACAGATTGGGATGACTAGAATAAATGTCACTAGACATATTTAACTGTTGGAGGCCCTTTGTACAGGTTGGTTAATGTCCAGTGACATGGTCAAACATTGTGCCCCTGTAGGCTCAGCAGTTAATGTATGGCACCTCTGGCATCTGCGGTACCTACTGAACTATAAAAAAAATAAATGAGCTGGGACCCATTACCATAAACACTGTCTGCAGCACTAGCCCTGGTAACAGATTGTTCTGTGCCTCATTAAAATGGAGATAGCACTGTCAGAGGAGTCACGGCTTCATTTTGCCATGTTTGCTACATAATCAGTTAATTTTGCTTAATAGTGCATTGCGTCGCTGATGTGCAAAAGGGCAGAGCCGCTTCCTTTTCTGCATAAAACCTCCACTCTGGTGCGGCTGTAATTTTAACAGAGTGTGTTACAGCCAGTGAGCTGACCTTAGGCACTGTCCCTGCCTTACCCTGTCCTGGGTTCTCCCCACAGCCCTCTGGACAAATGGCGTGCTTGTACAAGTTCAAGGTACAAGTTCCTCGGATGAGGAGTTAGACACAGATGTGTGTGAGGGTGGTCATTCAATGTCTGCTGTGCTTGTGCCTTTTTTTTTTTTTTTAAATCCAATATAAGGCACTGTCAAGGACTTCCACACATTTCATTGGAAAGTACTTAGTTCCTGTCTTTCATCTAAGCATTACTTAAAATGCGAAAGTTAGCATTACTGGTTTCCAACACAACAAATCCAAATATGCCTATCTTAACATGGATCTTTACGTTTTACTTTCCTTTGAGTGCAGCTTTCGGGCAGATAATTAGCAAGTGAAATGCTGTAAGACAAAATATGTGGAGAAGTCAAGTTTAGACTGCTGTTTAGGGACAGATTGTTAAACATTACAATTCAAGGTTTTAGAAGATCAGTGTATTACACAGTAATATGGCATATCCAACAATTAGTGCTAATCGTATACTGCTTTAATTTGTAGTGAAGCTGGGTGTGTGTAAATGGTTTTCTTCAGATGAAAATTAATGTATTCCAAATAAGTAAGTATATTCTGTACTCACATATCCCAGTCTGAGAGTATTATAAGGATATAAATATAACTGAGTTTATAAACTCTGTAGTGAGGTGTGAACATCTTGATTTAAAAAAAAAAAACAACTGGCAAAGTAATATTAGATGTCTGAAGGGCCCTTGTTTAGAAGAATAGGTAGACATGTAATTAAGTTCATCTGCCTTCAGAAAAGCAGGCAAGCACCTACTTAAATCTAAATGAGCTTAAGTTGTGTTTACTTCAAGAAATACTTAAGTATGTTTGCACTTAATCATCCGCATAAAAGATTTTCCCCAATAAAGACTTGTACGCACACAAAAGGAGAAAGGTGTTTCAAAACCAAGGTATGATTAAAGGTGTAAGCAATGGGTTTGATTTTAGAAGAACCTGAAGAAAGTAAGCACATGAATCTTGCACACAAAGTGCAAACAGGGGCACAAGTCTTGGGTCCCTCTGAAAATCGTGGCCTCTTTTAAATGCTAACAACTGTGGGAGGTGCTGGCCCTTACAAGCTGATTTCACATTAGCACACCCAACACCTTCCTGGATGTTTGTGCCCAGATGCTCAGTGTGAGAGTGGAACCTTCTGCGTATGATTTCTCCAGTATTGCCAAATGCGCGCTACTTTGAATATTTTTGAACTGAAAATCCTCATCAAAATGCCAGTGTGTGTTTACAAACTTCACTATTTATCACCCAGGGAGATTTGCAGAAGATAAAGGGCAGGGTGGGGGGGATAATTGTTCAATTGCAGTGCTATGAAGTGACAAGCAGAAGAGCCTTTTGGAAGCTAGCAGGTCCAGATGAGAACTTTAATTCATAGATGCCTGACTTGGCTCCCTATGTTAGTCCAGCTATCCTGCATAGGGAAATAAGATCTAAATTCTGAATTGTGCTCTTTCTCTGCTTTTGAAAGACGAACCAAAATTTAAAAAAAAACATACTTGAATTTGCAGTGCTTGGTTGATTTAATCTGAAGCCATGGCTGTAAATTCCCAAGGTGCTCTCATGCTCACTGAGGCGCAATGCAGAGCACAGAGAGGAGTGAAGAAGGATAAAAAAGAGACAAGAGGACTCTGGGAGCCCTGTTTGGAGCAGTGCCACCCAACATGAGCCTGCACTCACATCAGGGTGGTGAAGTTGTCTGTAGGCAGGCAGCTCCCTAGACAGAGGAGCTGCTAAGGGTGGAAAACTATACACTCATGCAACCACCTAATCATCTCCAGAAAATCCAGGGGGGACAGGCCAGGTGCAGGCCTGGGCAGCAGGTCTCTGTTTGTTTCACGGCTGTAGCCGTGGAGTTGCCATGCTGCTTGGAAGTTGCCATTGGAACATGAAGATAAATGCCTTTTAAGAAAAAGGGGAAGGTTTGGGGTTGACTGGGGTTAGCTCTTAGGACAGTAGGCTGGAAGTCTCATTGGTGCTCTGTGCCTGACAAGGCCAGCCCCAATGATTGAGCTGTGTGGCCTGTGGGGTCTGTGGCCATGGGCAGGCAGTAGTGCATGCTACTTCCAAATTGCAGGTTGTTCAAATCAAATGGTCTTGCATAATGGGGCTTACAGGATCTCTGGGATGCTATTTTATTTTATTTTATTTTATTTTATTTTATTTTATTTTAATTTTTATTATTTTTTATTAAAAATTA
>VZTN01034080.1:0-87061 GCA_013400515.1 Erpornis zantholeuca | reverse complement strand
GCACATAAACACATACAGTCAAACTTGTGCAGCAGTTTGTCACATGCAATTTGTATTCTTTGTTTGAGAAGCAGCCTATACACAAAACTTGTTTGCTTCTCCCTTTTGTGGCATTAAGCTATTACTGAGGGGATTTCGGAGGCACGGATGGGTTAGGCACCTGATTTCTGCTGACTTGAGTAGGAATCAAGAAATGTGCTACTGCCTCTGGTGACTGAAAATCTTCCCACAGGTTTTGGCTCGCTGAAAGCTTCTTCATTTTGTTTAGAAAAGGATAAATAAATCTTAAAATAAGAAGTGTGTGCTCTTTGGGGGGGAGGGGGGGCAGCCTTGTCTTGTTAAAGCTTTTAGGACTGTACTCCTTTTTTTTTTTTTCTTTTAAATTTCTTTTAATAGCTGCTTATTCTCTGAGGTGCAACTTTGGCTTTCCCAGTGTTGACGGGGAGATTAATGGTCAGGATCCCAGTTGGTGCTGGGCAGCTGTTTCTGCACCCCGCTGCCTGGGGTGCTGGGGTGGGAACAGTAGGTTCTGCCTGCTTTGCTCCCTCACAACACCTTCAAAGTTAATCTGCTTTTAGGCTTGTTTGCACTCCCTTCTTGAACAATGTATGCTGTGTGCATTGTTTGCTTTTCAGGCTTTTAGTCAAGCTGAAAGACAACTTTTGCACTTACTTTGTGCCAAAAGCGATTGGAGTATTTTCCCCGTGTTCATAATTGGACTCAGTAATGAGCTTAACTGTTTAGTAACTGCTGTAAAATAAGCTCAGGGAAAGAGTTTAAAAATCACAGAAGTTTAGGAATGCTCTGAAATGTACTTCTGCCTTACTGGGAAGTGGACAAGTATTCCGTAGGAAAGGGCAGCATGAAGGCTTGTTTCACTGCGATTGCTAATGACAGGGCACAATTGCCTCACTGCTGCCTTATTAGCTCAGTATTACAAACATGTTTCATGGAGTCTCCATCAATAGCATTGCCAGCTTTCAATATGTAGCAGGAGAAGCAAGGTCACCATTAAGGCCTTGACTCATGGAGTTGTGGGGCAAAGCTCGCACTGTCTGCAGGCTGGGCAGGCAGCCGTGCTGTGCCAGTGGAGAAGGCTCACCCTGGAGTGAAGGCAGGCGGCATTGGTCCCACAGGGCTGTGTCCGGGATAGACAGCTTTGTCTTGTGGATAAGGCAGGAGACATAGCCTGATCCTGTGGGTGGGGATTAGAGCCAGAGGCTGACAAAGGAGCATACTGAATAAGTTTGTATCTTGGCCATGCACCTTGCTGGATGGTGGCATCCTTTTGGGAAGTGCTGGTGAACTCATCTTGACAGTCCTGGTCTACACCTGTGGGGTGCTGTCTGCCTCCTCCAGGCTGGCTTTTCATGCCCTCTGGACACAGCTGATCCTGCTGGACTGGGATCTTCCCTCAGCCTGTCATTTTTTGGAAGTGCTGGCACAGTGCTTCCATTCCCTTCCGTCCCACTAGACGGACAAGTTTCAGCATCCCCCTCTCCTGCTGCAGCAGCCTGGGAGTGAGCCTTTCAGGGGACTGGGATCCCACCAAGGTGGTGGGTACCCAGCCTGAACCCTGGCCTCTCGGGCAGCCCCCTGACGTGGCGTGAGCACGATCAGGTGACTCTGCCGTGGCTTGAACGCTTGCTCACATCCCTTTGGGTCTGGGCTCTAATCCTGGCTTGAAATTTTATATTGACAGAGTTAATTCCTGACTGCTTCAGACTGCAGAAACTGGTCTCTGATAAGGCTGTGTTTAATAAGGATATTCGTGGTAAAGAGCTTTGTTGGCTAGACAGAGCTTTACCTTGCTGAGCTCTGCTCTGGCAGATGAGAAAGAGAAGGTCCCCTCCCAAGTCACTCCCTTCTTGCAGCCTAGCAATGTGGTGGAGTAGGAGACGCAGTGGGGGTGGGGGGCTATACCTCTTTCTTCCCGAAAAAAAAATAGCCACAAAATATCTTCACACAGTTGGCTGCAAGCAGCACACTGAGCCAGAGTAAATGTACTGCTGCAGTAAGCCTAAACTCTTAAGTAAATGCCAAAAATAAAGCAGCCTGCCTTACTTTTTCCACCTTACATAGCAGTTTCCAACCACATCAAGTGAAAAGTCTAGGTGGGTGTATAGTGTTTATCATCACTGAGTAATACACATTGCATTAGCTGGGACATTTGTTTTGTACCTGACTACTGGTTTTAAAATAGTTTTAGTGAGGGCAGGAAAGATTATTTAAGTTTATACTGCCATCTAAGAGATAGGAGTGTGTTCCTGATTTGGGGAGGAAAGCTGGGAATGTAAGGAATACTTTAATTGTTTTTTTTTCCTTTCCCCTTCCACTACAACTGTAAGTGGGTTGAAAGGCAGACTGTGGAAGTGCAGTATCTAAGAGTGCACTCTTACTTTCTGTAAGATCATGTCAGAGTGGTTTCTGTCCCTGCTTTCATCTGTAGCAATGGCATCCTCCAGTATTTGAAAGCTGTTTACATAGGTTAGCAAAATTTTATGTCCAGAGCAATGAAAAACTGTAAACAGTTTCACATCCAAAACGATAAGGTCACTGGTACATGGCCAGAGATGGATTGAGGAGGTCCATGCAAGTAGGGTGAGAGGCACATTTCAAGTTCAGCCTTTCTTTTACAGCCTCTGAAAGTCAGAAATATACCAAATACAGACCCAGAGGATACGTAAGAGCTAGCATAAGGGGAATGCTGGTGCATCTGGAAGTGCTGGACAAAGAAAACCTTGTTATCTTGTGGTGCCTTAGCCTTTGATGCATTCATTTCAGTCACAGGATGTTCAAGTTTAGCCAGGAGTTGGCAGCCAGATGGACCGCGAGGCAGTTCACAGAGTGACTCAGTCTAGGCGAGCATGAAGAGTCATTCACATAAAGGTAACCTATTACAGTATTTTCATAGATTTTTTTTTTCCCTGGGTTTTCATGTTTTTGTGGTAGTGGTTGAGTTTTTGTTTGTGGTAGTTTTCCAGTTGATCACTGCTTCCTGCTTTCTCTTCTACCTGGTCATGCCTCCACTCTGGCAGAACGGAGATAGAAGGCTTTTGTTTGCCTGACCCAACACCTGGCTGTTGTTGGCGGCCAAGCGGTCTTGCCTTTTCCAGGAGCTGTCAGGCAAAAGTATGGTCAATGTAAAATTGTGACAGAATCCCTGTATTTTCTCCCCTTCTTCCCACTCCTTTGCTGTCCATGTTGGCATCATGGAGGACAGAGAAGCACCTGTGATGTGTGATTTAAGGCACTCCTCCTGCTGCTCATTGCTTGGTGCAATCCTGTTTCTGCAGTCAGACAAACTCTTCAGGAACAACTCTTTCACTTGACCTTTCTTTCTAGAAAGCTGTGGTCTAGAGGCTGTATCACATGGTGGTGATGGTGTTTTTTTCCTAAATGAGGAAGGTAGGAAAAGCGCTGTATTTCTGCCAGCTTTTCTCAAGAGGAAGCTGAACAGGAAAGTTTCTCTTCTGAGTCAGGGTAGACAGATTTCTCCTTTGGATTGAGACTTACCAGTTTCTTTTCTTTTCAATTGATGCCTGTTAAATTGCTGTGGAAGCACCAGAGTGAGGAGCTAGTGATCTTTTTTAGAAGTAAAAGAAATTTTAAAAATAAAGGATTAAATGGTTTATTCTCTGAGCCTGAAATTATAGATATTAAGTGCTTTGTCTGTTTTATTGTTAGACAAACCTTTATTGCTTGTTACAAGTCATTTATTTGAGAAGGGCAAGAAAAAAGTCTGTAGCACCTTATTGTTGGTAGAGATGAATTATCATGTTGTTTCTACTACTAATTCCTTTTCCCATACCTTTCTGCCTGCATGCCTTTCCCCTCATTTGGGGCATAAGTGTTTGCCTCCAGTCACCTTAATAGGAACACCACGGTCTTGAGATAAATTTCTGCTTTTTCACATGCTGTTATTATGATTTGGTTTATTTCTCTGGGTATGCAAAGATGAGAACAGCTTTCACAGAGCTTGTAAACCTAGCAATGAAAAGGGAGAAACTCAAAGAAAAAATACCTTCAGGAAGAGAGAAGAGGAAAAAATCATTATGGTCCAGCTTCAGATGCCTCTGCGCCTCACATGAGCAGCAGGACAGTTTTGATCTTGGGAGCTCTGAAAGAAGCCTCACATGTCAGGATGCCTCAGGAGCTTCAACTCCCACCTTGGACATCCAGGATGCCTAAAGGTGGGCAGTGGGGCTTGTCCCTCTCTTCATTGCCCTCTATCCCCAGCATGGCATGCATCTCCACCTGGAGATGGACAGGGTATGTACTGGGATGGTTGCTTCAGGGATGCATGTAGTTGGTTTAGTATCAAAGTAGTTTTAAAAACAACCAGGCAGGCAAGACAGCGGCTGCTGGTGAAATAACTTCGGGAAGGTGCCTCAGGAGGGATTAAGATACAATGCCAAAGCTATTAACTGGGAAGATGCTACCTCCTCAGCTTCAGTTTTTTTTTGCCAGTGTTAAGGAGGAACAGATCAAAGGAACTGCCAAGAGTTAAAAAAAACTCTTCAGGCAGAAAGTAGGCAGTTGTTTGAGAGCCACTCACCAGGATCAGGCACCTGCCTGTAAGTTTGGAGGAATCTCAGCTTTTCAGCAGCTTCTGGAACATGTATTGGCATGGGACTGAGCTAGGAAGAGTCAATATCCTCTTTTGAGTCAGTTTTAGAAAACATTACACTGCCTACCTTCTGTTAGTAGTAAACAGTATTTCGATTTGAGAAAGCTGTTTCATGGGGCTGCTGGCATCAGCAGCCAATGGGCCTCGAGGTCCCTGAGTGCTGCTCCTCAGAGCTGTGGTCACTGAGCCTCAGTGGGCGCTTTTGGAGAGGGAGAAAGGATGCAGCCACACTGGGGAGTGTGTTGCAGCTTGATGCTCGGTTGTACACTGACCTTTTTTGTTCACTGAACGGCAGGTCAGGCTGCCCAGGAAAGTGGTGGAATCACCACCCCTGGAAGCCTTAAAAAACGTGTGGATGTGCACTTAGGGACACGGTTTAGTGCTGAACACGCTGGGTTTAGGTTAGTGGTTGGACTTCATGATCTTAGGTCTTTTCCAGCCTTAAGGATTCTGTGATTCTATGACCCCTGTGTACCCTGGGGGAAGCAGTAAATCCTTGCTGGCCTTTGAGAAGGAGGGTGCAATGAGACTTGGGCAGGTCAGGCACCTCCCAGCCCTCCAGCAGCAGTGCTGCATCTTTTGGCCAAGGAGTTAGGGCCACAGGTACCTGCACAGCTTTCAGCTTAAGGCATGTAGCTCCAGGAAGCCTGAGCTTTTGCAGTCTCCTTTCAAGTCTCTCCTGCCTTCTGCAAGGGGGTTTTAAAAATCTACTTTTCCAGTGAGCAAGAGTCTCAATCTTTGCCCTTGTGCTTCCTCTCCTATCCCACTCCAAATAAAAGAGTTGCTTGGCCTCACTGGCAGACAGTCTCTCATAAATCTCTGTGGGCCAGATGGTTCATAATTTATTGCCCCCCTTTACCCCACCAAATATTTTCACATTACTCCTGTTACTTGCTGGTCTGATTTTGCTATCCATTTTCCTATTCTAACCCAAATATTTATCTAAGGCCTTTCACACATGCAAAAATTCTCAATTTAGATGCATCAGTTTTGAAGAAGTCCATATCCTCTGCTTTGGATGTGGTTTGTCTCTCTTGACTTTGACTTCTCCCTAATAGAAATCTGCGTTGCACAGGAATCTGAGGCTATTGGCTTGCCTCTTGCCTCTGCTCTCTTACTTGAAGCAACAGCCTCTGAATTTAGGAGGCTTAAACTGTGTCCTTTCCTGGATCTCTCCTGCCACATGTCATTTCTTGTATGTGAAGTTGTTTATTTGGCTAAGCGATGGCAGTCTCTGGCTTTTGCTATCTCTGCAGACGCATATGGTCCTGCTGATAGAGTCGTGTGTGTCTGCCTCAGATTTGTGGGCGACAGTGGCATGTGCAGAAAGAAATGGGTGGAGTTGGCTGCACTGTACAGCATGCAAGGCTCTGCAAAATCCCTATCTCTGGGAATTGCTAGTCAGCTCTTATCTGTCACGTCCTGATGCAGTGAGTTGTAGAAATCAAATTAGCAGACAAGCCAATTGCTTACGTCAGTCAGAAGTTTTGCAGTGGGGATGATGTGATAGCCCAGGGCCCCTCACTGGGTAGCCTTCCTGGATTTGCTTACAAGGGCTCTAACAGAGTGAAAACCTGACAGTGCAGTTTCGTTTCTGCTCTGCTTTTTGGTCTTCCTTCTTTCTTGCTCAAAACACTTTTTCTCACTGTCATTTGGGGCGAACAGAGCAGAGATTCTGTCCTTGCTATAAAAGTAGAGAAAGCTCTGCCCTGTTACTTGGTAAAACAAGTTGTTGTGGCATACCACACGGTTCCTCACATCACTCAGTAGTTCATTAGTCTGTCACTGTACAAGCATACTAAATGACAAGCGAAAACACAGAAGACAGTACAACAGTCCATTAAAATTCATATAGGATATCAAATATTCAAAGTAAGGGATGTAAAAAGAAGCTGCTTGCTGTAAATACTAATACCTGTAGTTGCATAAACATAATGAGGAAGTGCTGTGCACCACCAAGCAGTGGACTGCCGCTGACAATTCCACAACAGCCTGGGAATCCCTCTAGTTATTTATTTCCAGAGATCTGCTACCACTTCAGGGAAAGGTCTCCTTCAGAAGCTCCAGCCTGTCATGTGAGCCTCTTCTCCTAAACAAACACCGTGGCTGACTTGAAATTGGAGGCAAGATCAATTACTTTCAAGCTCTCAGTGCCATGGAGTAACGAGACATGATGTTATTCATTTCTTGTGTCCAGGGCAAAAGCAACGGACCTCAGCTTTAGCATTTTGGAGAGCTTTTATTTATTTTTTCCTGTACTTCTTTCTCTGGAGTATTAACATAATATGTCATGATATCCTCTAGTAATTCTTAACTTTCTTTGAAACTGCACATGCCTGTGCCAGCAAACTGGGACTGAACTTCCCAAGCATGGGCAACAGGCAAGCTTTTAGGTTTTAAGGGCAGGACTTTTGAGTGAAGGCATCACAGCTGAAAGCATCAGATCTTTCAACAACAAATCCCAAATTAAATTTCAGCTTCATCCCACCTTTTGGAACAATATCTAGCCTTAAATGCAAAAGCTTAAGGCAATGGAGAATCCACCCTGCCTTCAAGTGTGTTTTTCAGAAGGTTAATTACTTTTGCTGTTAAAATGTACATGCTATTCCTGCTGTGGTTTTGGGTTCCAAATACTTGGGCCTCATTAAGGCTTTGTCTGCTATTAATATAGTCCCCAGCCTCCTCTACCCAAATCTGTAATAAATTAGTTTTCAAGGCTTTTGTCTGTAGCAATTCTAAAAATAATTTCTTACTGGAATCCAATTGAATCCAAGGGAAGCAAGGTGATAATCAAATGATGTCACCCTCACGTCTTGCACTGCATCTCGCTGCCTGCCAAAACTAGCAACTGTTGCTATGTACCCAGGGGAAGGTGATACTCCCAGCCTTTTCTTGGTGCTGGAAAGCTCTCCTTTCCAGTGCTTGTCAGGCCTCTGGGAGCTGCTGACGTCTGTTCCAGGCTTTTCATTTTACCCTTATAGGTTGGGATAGTCAAGGAGAAACATGGATTGTGTCCTGTAGGATGCTTGGAATTTTTCCTGTTCCTGGAGAAGACCGTTTCTATAAACCACTGCAAATGTGAAGGACCAATGTGATTTATCCCGTTAAGTGCCTGCATTGCAGTGCTTGGGCTGTGGGGTGGAAAGTTTGCTGCAGCATGTGTGGTAATGTCCACAAATCCATCTAACAGGGCAATGGCATGACACCATGACATTTCCCAAACAGTTTATTTCTTTTTCTGTGTAGCTCCCCTGAAAACTCAGCTCATGGGACTCATCCCCCAGCTTTTCTCTAGGTACTTCCTGAAGTTAAAAATACCTCACCAGAAGAGCAGAGGTCATTGTCATTTGACACATGGGGGCCCAGGGTTCTTCGATAATAAACTCAATCCTGTTGTCAGCGGTACGAAGGTGATGTAGCAGGCTTGTTCTCTCTCCAGTAAGGATCAGCCTGAGCTGGGGGATTCAGTATGTAGCAGATGACATTCAGCACATCACAGGGACTGGTTGTCAACAAGACTAGTTTTGGATGTTTTTTCCCATGGTCTCCCAGCAAAATATGCTGTTGGGGTGTCCTAGATCTGCTGTTGATGAGACTTCTTACTGGCCATGCGTGCTCAAGAAGGAGTAGGTGCTCCTTCTGATGAGCGTGTGGTGACTACTAATACTCGCAGGATTTCCACTCTGGTGATGTTACCTCCTTCCCATTGGTGCTTCTCCTTTGTGAAGCAGAGTCCCAGGTTTGCAGAGACCTCTCCAACACACCCAGTGTCACACTGACCTGGTCCTCTTTTGGTCCAGGCTCAGCCTTACTCCCCTGTATTGGCCATGGAGTTTGTGTGGAGTCACCAAACACTGTGCCCTCTCTGCCAGGTGGCCCCTTCCCCAGTGGGAGGGGAGCTGCAGATGGAAGGCTTCTCCATGCCTACCTGTGTCCCCAGATGACTTCCATACACCTGGAACTCAGGGTGGAAACCCAGGAGTGGAACAACTCAAATGTTCATAAGACTCCATCTGGTTAGTGCCAGTGTGTCTTGGCAGTCACTCCCTGCCATGTCTGCACTTAAAAGGGATTGCTTACAGATTTTTCTTCATTTTCCTGTAGTTGTTATCTAAACATGCAAGCTCTGTCTTTGTGGTTTTGGGCAGCAGAAGGGGGCTGAATCTCAGGCAGCCTGAGATACAGTCCTGGACTTAAATTTTTGTTTCAAACATGCATGGCTGCAAATAGCATTGTGCTGAATTCCAGCCATGTCCTAATTCCATGGAGGGAGTGGGGGACAGAGAGGAGCACAGCAGAAGAAAGCACTCTGTGTTCACTGGCTGGTGTACCAGAATGATGGCGTAGGGTTGAAGCACCGAGGCGTTTTATGGCGTTGCAATTCCCAGGGATACTTTCCCAAGCATGTACACTGTCCCAGCATATAGCAGCAATCCAGAGCTAATTGACATGTAAGTGCCACGGGGGAGTAAAGTTATTTGAAGTTATTAAAGTTGTTTTGTCTTTCACCGAGTGAAAAAAACCAAAGTTATCTAGGTGGAAAAAAGCAGAGGAGGAAAAAACCAGCAGGCTACCAAACTGTGACTCGTTCAGACTAGCTCGTGAAAGTATCTTGAGGTCATCTATCCTGAAAGCCTTTGAAATTTGAAGACTATGGACTCTTGTCTCTTGGCACTCTGCCGATTCCTTCTCCTCCTCCTAGCAGATTCTGCCTAACAGTTGCCCTTTTTTTCCACTTTTAAATACCCTGAATCACAGAGCTTGCTCGTTTTCTTCACTCAGATCTAAGGCCTTAAGGACTGTGTTGAAGTAATGAAGAGGACAGCATGTACTGGTTGTTGGAGCCAAGGGAGAGGGGATGTGGGCAGAGGGAAGAGATGACCCTGCTTCCAGGCTTTGGTCCTAATCCTGCAAAGTTTTTCTCATGTGAAGAGTCCTACAAAGGTCAGCCAGACATTTTGCATGAACAGTGACTTTTTTGCTATTTGGCATCCTGTTCAAATTATGCTTAAAGTAGTCATAAAAACATGGCCAGAGTTTGTGATAAGGCGTGGTGTTTAAGCCAGCTCAACAGGGAGTCTGCTGAAGACATGCGTGGGATTAATTAAATAGAAATTTTGTGTGTTTGGCAAGCACGACTGGGTTTAGCTAAACTCTAGGACTCAGAAAGTGTCTTCCTAAAAAGAATATATAAATGCAATGCCAGTGTCCAATATGCACTCCCTGGCATTGCCCTCAAGGAGGAAGGTTGGTCCAAGCGCACATGATCTTGCCAGGAATTATCTGCCCGAAGTGGCCCAGTTCCCTGTATGCCAGCATTTTGTGCACTCCCGTGTTTGGCTGTCAGATCAGGAGGCAGCGTTCCGAACCACCTTGTGATCGTGTTGCATTTGTGATTACATTGTTGGCTCTTGCAGTGGGAACCATTTGTTGGGGCCTGAAGGCGCAAAGCAGCTCCCCACAGTGCAGCCCTGAGCCAGGGCTATTGCTGACAAACATGACCTTGAGTAAACAAGCAAAAATTTCACCCTCTTGTGCTCTAATGCTTTATGACTACATATAGGGTCTCCTAGTACAGAAGGCCATGTCAGGTAGCTGGAGTTGATTTTCTGGAGAATCAGCTTCAGTCCTTACTTTTCTACTGGACAGATATTTTTTAGAGTATGCATATATTCCTTAGATATCTTACTAAAATGCAACCTGTGACATGGAGTCCAAAGTGCCCAGCACTTCTGCAGTGTTGGAAAAAGATTCTTCTCGGTATGTAGAGCTCTAAGGTTTCTTGCCATCCTGACTTTAATTGCTTTTGACACACTCATTCAAGGGCAGTGGGGTGGGGAAGGGACACAGCTCTTCAGTGTGAGTTAAACAAGAGGAACCCAAGTGCTGCCTGCTCCGGCTTGTGCAGGCAGAGTGCCATGGGGGCAACAGCTGATGAAGATGGCAGCTGCTGCAGATGCAGGAAGAGACAAGTACCCAGCTGCTCCCTCCTGCCGCCTTCCCCCTGTGCTGACAGCATAGCTGTTTGTCCTGCTGAATCCCTGTGTGGCTATCATAACCCGTCTCCCTGAAGACCCAGAGTATGGTGAAAGGCTGGGCTGCCTCCCAGCCTCTTCCTCCTTATTTATGTGTCACTGGAGGAAAAAAACCTAGATGGAGATAGGCTGTTCAGGGTCATCCTGTTGTAGTTATGATGATGGCAACAATTCACAGCTGAAGCATTTGATTTGTTAACCTTATAAAAAGATGCCATTAAATACTGTATTTAGCTCCTCAGGGGAAGTAGCCTAGTTTCTTTTTCATTTTCCTTTTCTCATCCCTGTTTTAGCATTAGTGACTCAGCTGTCACTCTCCTGCGGAAGGGCTGCTGGTGTTACAGCTGTGATTGGATGGCACGAAAAACCCATTTCTGCTGAAAATAATTAATATGGTGCATTTTCACCTCAAAAAGAGCCTGTTACAAAACTACTAGAAGGTTTTCATTAACTTTTGCAAGCTTTGAAACTTGCCTGTGAACAAAATTGGAAATTTCTGTATGTCTCATCCTGTTTACCCTTGTCAACAAGGCAAAGGCTGGTGCATATCTACCCTACACAATGAGGGCATTCCTGTTCAAGCTCACAAAGTAGTTCACATGCATTTAGATGCATGCAAAAAAAGCCCTTGCAGGTGAGAATCTCACTTTGCAACAGGCACATGACAAGATCCTCATGAACAGAGTTAGTTTCCACTAGCTCTGAAAAAAGTCAAACTGGAGACGAGTGGGAACTCTTCCATCTCATTATTTTTTTCATTTCCCCTTTTCTAACTTTAACCAGAAAGCAGCCTGGTTCATTTCTTTTTTTCTATGTATCCCATCTCCTCTAAACTTCAATCATGGGGGTGGGTATGGGAAAAAAGAAGAAGGAAATGAAAAGCACAAAGCTAGTTAGCCCATTTTACATTTTGCATGTCGTCTCATATTGCAAAATTATTAGCAGACCTGTCATAATGTATGTACATCTCAGGGTGCTTAGCGTAGTGGGTCCTTTCCTGAAGGAGGGAAAATATCCCCGTAAGTATTTGCCATTGCTCACTCTTTTTGCCCTCATGTATTCAACTGCAACTTGAAGGTGCTTGTTTTTTGTGTACTTTGGTTATGAAAATGATACCTGGCATACTTAGGAGGCCTTGCATTCTTGAGCTATGAATGCTGTGAACAGTGTCCTAAGAAAAAGATGATGTACAAAGGCATCATCATTCTTGGCATTGTCCTTTAAAATTTGCCCTGTGTCTTGAACATGTAGGTGTTGAAATAGGGCTTACTTCAAGCAGTGTAGTTCCACTAATAAAACTCAACAGTTTCCCCTAAAAACCAAATGTGGCCTGTGTCCACCCAACCCATGTGGGATCTGGGATAGTTTCTATAAGAAGCAGAAAGTTATCTGAGAGAGAAAAGTATCTGGAGGAATTGTAGGGCCACCTCAGAGCCCATAGAGCTACTACAACCCCAAAACACATATATTTTGATTCAGCAAGTTAAAACTTTGAATTTTCCATAGTATGGAATGGTGTCTGTGAAGTTGCCTCAAGGCCTGTCCTGAACAGCAGGGAAGAGAAGGCTGGTTTGTGCTAGAAAATGAAACCAAAACAACTCTATTGATTTTATCTTCTGGAGCATCTTTATTGAGTTAGTGCTTCTTTGCCTGTTGAGCCTGTAAACTTTCAGATGCAAGTATCTTCTGCTGGTGTAGTCCTTCTCACACTTGGAGCTCAACTAGACTGCTTCCTACAGGGTAGGTAATTCTTGTCGTAGTACCTGGTGATGACTCTTGCTGTTGACATAGTCAAGGTCCTAAAACCCATTGCCCTGTGTCTCCACAGCTGCTTCTGAATGAGGCATGTATGGAGCAATACAAAGGACCCCATCACGGCCTGAGTGTTGGCCTCAGGAGAGATTGCTCATGTGTACAGGTTCAAATCCAGAACATGAAAAGGCTCCTCCAGTCATCATTCTGCTATTCAGGCTTGGGTGCTGGGGTGGGGCTTGAACAAAGCATCGAATGCTGAAGCATTTTGATACAGTCTAGCTTTAGGCTCAATGTTCAGCACTTGTGATTATGATTGTATTGGTGACCGTGGTCTTATTTTCTCCATTTAGGTAAACAGCTTTAAAAAAACCCAAAAGATGGCTTTCACACTTGTGCATTTACCTGGATTGTGAGGTTTCTGGGATGGTGCTGCTTCCAGTTACATGTGAAACAGGAATGTCCTGCTTGCTGTAGCAAAGGGCTGATTCATTGGCATTGTAATAGGTGTCATATTCCCTTTTGTCAGCTCCTCGGGTATATTTTGCCCCTGCAGTAAACAGAAAATAAATTTTAAAAATCCAGTAGAACCAGTAACATGCAAGTTGTCTGAGTGAGGTGAGGTGAGGTTCAATGAAAACTAAAACAATTCATAAGTGGGGTTAAGTGAGGCTGGGATAAATGCAGAGAGGTAGAATATGGTTTGAGTGTGGAGGAGCTCTCTGAAGCTGTCATGCCCTGGGATGCACTGGGAGTGACCATCCCAAAACCTTCCTGCCAGAGGATGAGATGTACCCCCACCAGCAGAGAGGGTCAGGTGCTCTCAGGCAAGAACAGGAAGACAGGCTGGTGGGCTTGTTTGGTGGAGGTACCCATTTCTCCCCATGACTCCTGAGGGTTGCTGGTGTCACTAGCTCCAGGTCTGACCTGGAGCTGCCCAGATTTTAAGTCTGCAGAAGAGCTTTTTCCATAAGGATGGAAAAAGAATCAAATGCTGTCAACTTGGAGATTGCATCCAGGGCATCACAGGATGGAAACTAAAGCCCCGTGCCTTGGTGGTGAGCTTCTGGGCAGACCTGGTTTTGGGACTGAGTACTCTGATGCTGTGTGTGAGTTGGAGTCAGATCAAAGAGTGGGCTAGGGAAAGACCTCTGAAATAAACCCACCTTGTTACTGTTCTTGTAGAAATGGTGTGGAGACGGATATTTTTGTCCTCCCATGTAATTTGGCATGGCATGAGCTTTGTTTGTGTATACAGAAAGCAAGTCTGTATGATTGTTCAAATACACTCCTAAGAGCAGTGTTTAAAATATGTTCCCCAATGCAGAGGGAAAATATATGAATCTATGTAACCAAGAGGCCAGGGAGGACCACTGTGTCATTCTCAGGACAAAAGCAGTATGCACATCAGAATACATCAAAAGGAAAACCGATCACTTTCTACTTTCAAAAGGCATGAATATTTTACAGCTGCCATTACATTTTGAAGAGTGCTCAGGTATTTAATGGTAGCTATCCAGTCCGGAGTCGTGAAGGAGGAGATACCTGTTTTTCTAGTTGTTCTGTTCACTTATCCCTCGTCTCCTAACTCACACCCTGTCCACACCAGTGCTGCAGTAACTCAGTGAGTATCTGGAGTCGCAGTTGCTTGTTTCCACACCAGCTGCCCTTTGTGAGGCTCCCAAGGGTTTTTTACCTGTAAAAATTAGCAGGTCAGACCCACTGAGAGCTGTGCTTGTGTGCATCCCCAGCTTCCCCCAGAGCTCAGGTCTGTGGAGCAGGACCATTCCCTTTGCCACCTCAGCTGCCAGCTGAAGCACATAGTATTTTAAAACACTGTTGTCTCTTTTTAAAAATCAAATAGTGTCTTCTGGTTCAATAATAAAGTAATTATGTGCTTAAAATAGCACAGGAGAGGGGTCCTGTTTCAGATTAGTTGACACAGCAGAAATGATAGTGGCTGGTTTGGAGGTTGCTTGTAGTCTTTCTCACAAGGAGGTCTTGGGTGCCTGTGCTGGCTTTTGAAGGGCTTGCTCAGGACTGATCAAACTCAGTCAGGTGACACCGTATCAGATCTATTCCTCTCATCAGTCACATGTTTGTTGCAACTGTTGTCAGATTCACAATTTAGTGTGTGCAGCTCAACACTTCCAATTAATCTAGGCCGGATGTTTAACAATCTATCATTTCAGAGCTAGCACTTCGTGGAGCCGCGTGCAGGGCAGCCTTGAGCTTGGGTTCCAGGAGCCCTGGATGCACACGGATTTTACTCTTCCCCTGCCACTGTGTGGTGGGAGTTATTGCTGGTTTAGTTGCATTTCAAAGGCTTAGGAAGAGTTAAAAAAAAATCAACACATGACTGCAAAAGATTTCAAAAAATAAAGGTTTATAATAGGTGATTCAGCAGTGAGAGGCTTTTGTGATCTTCCATGGGAAGCTACTATTTTTAGTGAATTATTATAAGCAGTAGCATCACTCACATTTATTTATAAAGGCATGAAAGAACGCCCATACGTGTTTCTAAATAGTCAATGTATAGTAACAGCCATATGCTGAGAATGAGCAAAAATAGAATTGAGCACTCTGGCTTCCACAATGCTGCGTGAGAGTTGTGCTGGGATCTTTGCATCTAAGAAATGAAAAACATAGGCTTTTTTTTTTTTCCTAGATCTTCTTTCTAGCAACACAAACCCAAAGCCTTCATGGTGAATGTCTGCCTCACAGTAAAATTGCATTGTTTTCATTGGTGTCTAACTGGGTGACCACTGAGGTTTGGGAGGACTCTCCCAGAAGCTCCAGCAGCTGGTGGATTGGGGCTGTGCTGACAGGAGTAGCTGTTTTTGTGGGAGTTACTGTTATGTGCACTGTTCAGGTTGATCAGTTGTGCGTGCCTGCACTTCTCTTGGGGCTCTGTGGCATGGAGGAGAAATGCAGTGATGCTGAAGGAGCTCCACACATAAAGTATGGTGTTATTTCCAAAGTTCCTACAGTGGGAACTCTTCAAATGCTGGGGCTTGCCATTGAGAAACAGTAGGAAAAAAGAAAGATATTATCTGCTGGTGATACCACTCCTGAACAGAAATTACAGCTGTTTTGATCTGGCTCTGCAGAGACCCAGCTGCTTGTGTCCATTGCAGCCTTTTTGTATGCAACTCCTTGGGCTTAAGTTTGGGAAGGGGCAACATCTCCCATTTTCGTGCTGACTCTGTTCATGTCCCAGTCAAGCCTGTGATGAGTTGCCTTGGGATTTCACCTTCCAAGAGCAATGCCTCAAAGTAAATTCTTGCTCTTAATTAAGTTAAATCCTTTTATTTAAATCAGCTGTGTTTTTGAGTTTTGGGCAGCCGCAATATGAAGCGGGTGGAAGGGACTGAAAAAGGTGCCTCTTGGCAAGGTGCCCTAGAGACCTCTAAGTGATGGTGCCTGCCTCCTGATTCCCAAATCCTATTCTAATGTGAAAAAGCATTGCCATAGCATGCAGAGGATAATATTTTATTTTTTAGGGGACTTTCTATAGCAAAGGGTGCTGGGGTGCCTGGCTCCTGACATTGGGAAGGGTGGCTGGAGAGCCTGACCTTCTTGCTCTGCAGCTGCATTAAAGTATCAGCATTTTCCTTGCACTCTTCTTCCCATCTCCTATGACCCAGTGTAAACGACAACCAGCATGCTCTACTCACAGCAAAACAAATGTTATTTATTAGAGTCCTCATGTGGTCAGAGCATGTCTGACTGTAAAATAACTGGAGATTTTTCTGCTAACTGGAAGCGTGGTGCTCTGAGGCAATTTCCAGGCAGTGTATATTTTCAGCTAAGTTTTATTTACGTCAGCATAGCAATTTGCAATATCACTGTTTGCAAAGAGCGAGGCAGTGGCTCTTTTACTAGAATTAATTTTTTTACTTTTCTTACTGTTTTTTTTTTCAAAGACAAACTTTCATGACTCAATTCCCATAGGTCCCTGCTTTGTGATGCTTCCCCTTTCAAAGAGGAGGGCATAAAGCCCCTTGGTGGGCAGGGTGCTTGCTGCCTGCCTTTGTGGCCAGCGCAGCTGGGGAAGCATGTTGTGCATGTCAGGGAGGGTTTGTTTTCCCAGTGCTGATCACTTTCTCCTGTTGTAATTTGGCACAGTGTGGTGCCCTGTGTGCGGGACGGAGGCTGTTCTGTGTACTGCTCTCATATCCGAGCCGGCACATTTCAGGGGATAAACCTTTGCTGGACGTACTGTTCTCCCAAGGAGCTTAAATCCCTCAAGACTCCACTCTTCTGCGGTGGGGGACAATGGGCAGAGGTGCAGGTAGAGCTAATCACAGTGGAGGCCTCTTTTAGTCTTCCCCTACCACCAAGGTAGTGTTCCCCTACCCCTACCAAGGTCAGAAGACTCCTTTGAAGAGAGGATGAGGAGAGGAAACCACAGAGCTGCCTTTCAAATTCTGAGCTGACTTTCTTAAATTTGTGGGATATTTTTTTCTGTTTTCCTGCAGGAGGGAATGCTTGGGTGGGGCTGAGCCTGTGTCACCCCACATATCCAAGAGTGTGAGGATGGTGGCCTTTGCCAGCAGGGTGTGAAGGGTGTACCTTGCAGGACTCTGGTGTGCTCTGGCTGCCTGCTTCTTCTGAACATCTGGTGGAATTTTTGGGAGCTGCCTAAGGAGCATGCAGATGATGCCAAACATCGGGCATCAAAACCACTTTGGTTGTCAGAAAAGATTTCTTTTTCTGTGTGTAATTTTCTTAATGCTTTTTTTGTCCCTGCAGCTTTCATAATTTAGGGAAAACATAACAATCTGGAACACATAATATTTGATTTAGTATGGAAAAAGAGGTATATCAGGACAACATGGCCGGAAAGATATTGTGGGAGAACTCTCTTTTTGTTTCAGTTCTTGCTTTTTCTGTATCTGCAGAGCACCCTCACTACTTTATTAAATTATATACATTTTTCTGGTTTGCAAAAACTCATGGGAAAGAGGAAGAAATTCTGAGACCTCTTTGGATTTGGGATTTCAAAGTTCTTTGAGAAGAGTAGCACTGCAGCCTTATGGAGCTAGGCAAAACAAGGTGGTATGGAACCAATAGATTGGTACTTCCTAAAGGTCAACTTGCCTAGGCTTGCAAATCCCTCTCACCAGGAATTCTCTCGTACATGCACACAATTGGCAACTTTAATTATTTATAAGTTTGAAGCCACTGCATCTGTTTTCTTGTTTAGTTGCAACTGAATCTCCTTGGGGACTTGAAAGCAAACAAAAGGTAAAACATGTGAAATGTGATTGTCCCACTCTGCTCTGCACTGGTGCAGCATCGTCTTTGGTCCCATGTGCAGTTTGGGGCTCTGCAGGATAAAAAGAACATTGAGCTATTAGAGAGTGTCCAAAGGAGGATACAAAGAAGGTGAAGGGCCTTGAGGAGGAGCTGTGTGAGGAGCAGCTGAGGTCACTTGGTCTGCTCAGCCTGGAGGAAACTGAGGAGAGACCCCACTGCAGTCTGCAGCTTCCTCATGTGGGGAAGAGGAGGAGAGGGTAATGATCTCTTCTTTATGGTGACAAGGGGCAGGACCCAAGAGAATGGCATGAAGCTATGACAGGGGAGGGTTAGGCTGGATATTATCAGGTCAAGGTTCTTCACCCAGAGGGTGGTTGGACTCCCCAGGGAAGTGGTCACAGCATCACTTGTCTGAGTTCAAGTGTTTGGACAATGCTCTCAGGCACATGGTGTGACTCTTGGGGTGTCCTATGCAGGGCTGGGCATTGGACTTGATGATTCTGATGTGTCCCTTCCAACTCAGCATATTCTGTGATTCTATGATTCTATGAAAACTGGTAGTTGAAGCAAGGTTTGGGTTACTTAATGAGAAGGCACAGACACTGGTCTGGACAGGTGGGCAAAATGTGTTGAATTATTCACAGACTCCAGTTTCATCAACCACTAAATGCAAAATGTAGTAGTCTTATTTTGCTTTTCTTAAAGAAATAATTTTTGGTGGATGCTGTCTAGGGGTGTTCATCCCAAATGAGATATGTGTGACAACATTTTGAGCATGGTGGCATAATCTGAAAACTCAAGTGAGCAAGCAGAGACATGGAGAAGCTGGACTCCCTCTGTTCAGCTGGAGGCTGATAAGCTGGACTTATTTTCATGGCTTCTTTTCAGTGGTATTAGATCTCATGCCTTTCTCTACTGCATGGCTACCAGACAACTTCATATGGTGAAGTTAAAACATTATGTATGTTAATACAGGATAAAATAAAGTGTAATTCTCCCAAGTGAGCATTAGCGGCATTTATGGCTCTACAGACAGTGTTTGTTTTTCTCCCACCATGTCCTAATATCCCACTTTTTAAACTACTGCTTTTGATTTGTAGCCCTAACTTTACAGTTTAGGAGCCCATATCTGAAATAGCAAATTCTCTATACTCACTGCAAAACACTGAAAGAAAAACAGACCAGTGTGTAACTTGGACTTGTCAGCTGGCAGCTGCACCTCATCTTGCTAATCTTTAGGCTTTTTGAAAAAAAAAAAAAAAACAGAAAAAGCAGGGACTTTTAAGAGTTAAGTTACACAACTCTCATTTTATTTTTAAAGCGAGTGAATTCCTTGTTGCGTTGTCAAGGATGATAAATTGATACCACATGTTGCTTCCAGACAAAAAGGACTCTGTACTGCAGTGGAAGCACTTGCAGCTGGTGTCTGAGTTAGTGGACAGGCTCCACAAGGTAAACACGGCTTGGAAGAGGCTGGAATGGGCACAGGGAGGGGGAATTTTCTCCATTTTAAAGGCTCAGGCATTTGCTGCTGTTGTCTGACCAGGTCTGAGTGTTGAAATAACATGCAGTCCCAGCCTCCTTGGGAGACTCATTCAGTTGTTTGTATCAAATGAGGGATATGGCACTTTGGAAATGTTTAAGTGTCCTCTCTGTCAGCTTGCCCCCTTGCAGTCTTATCAAAATACTGAGAGAGACTTGTGTAATTAGGGCATGGTAGCTGATCCTCGGGGGTTTTTCTTGCAAGCAAAATGTAGCTGGATTCCTCGAGGAGTATTAACCAAATAAAACACGGCACAGTGGGTCAATGTTTATTGAAGTGGAGAGCATGGCCCTGAGTTTGAGGAAGGTGCTGTAAGTCCTGTCCTGGTGTTGCTGCCCTGGCTATTATGGGCACCCAGCTCACCCGTTCTCCTGGTGTCATCAGCCTAAGCCAAAGTAGGACAGCAGCACTGCTTGCCTATGGCACTGCACCACCCTCTGCTCACACCAGTTCTGCCCAGTCTCCTGTGTTCCTCTGCCCTGAGACTTCCTTGTCTCCAGCGACAGTCCCTCTTCCCTGCAGGACCACTTTCAAAGGGGACTTCGGCCTCTGGGCACTATGTGATGCTCTAGATGTTATCTGCAGGAACCTCAGTCGTCTGGCTTTCAGTGGAGACACAACATTCTTCAAGTCCAGTATAAATAGTAACACTAAATAAAGGGAGGAGCTCATCATATTTCTTTTTGCTCTGCTTGAGTACAGTCCATATGTTGTACCCATCGGTGGTATCAGAGCTGTCTGCAGCCTGGCTAGCATCTATCCCATCTACATATGGTCTCCAGGACAGATGATGGAAGTTCCTTTATAGATCTTTAAAAGTTTCTCATTGCATTTTGGCATGGAAAAATGTGTTAAGTTTCCATCATCATGGCGTAATTCATCTCCCACATAAGTCAAAGACAAATCCCCATTAATTTCATCAGCAGTGGATTCAAATGATAAACTGGCTTCCCCACCTCCTTTGTAGTTTGTTGCATGGTCATATATAAGTAACACAAGTGGTTGTGAGCAACAGTTATTCCCATATACTTTCTTACATTTTAAGCAGATGGGAATATTTTTTGACAGCTCAGAAAACAGGTAGAAAATGCAGTTATTTCCATCCAGATTGCTGCCTGGTAGTGCAGTGCACCAGCCTTTACTGATGTGAGTTGTCAATCCTGGTGGCTTCTGTAGCAAAACTTGGAGGAGAAAGGATAATAGGATCCAGCCCTAATTTGCTTTGGCCAGGCATCCAACAGAAGGAGAAACCAAAAAACTCAGATACTGTTGCTGAAGAGGTTAGTCAGGGAGGTTACATGAAAGAAGTGGGTTTTAAGGCAGTGTTTGAACAGAGGGTGGAGATGGGGTACACAAAAATAAATTATCCCATAATTATGATTTAAGAAAACCTTCCTGGAGAAGAAAAGCAAAGAAAAACAGAAGCAGGATTATAAGTGGCATAGTGCTTAACGTAAAGGAAAACAAACTGCTTGGATTTTTTATAACCACCAATTTTCAATGCAGAAAGATTGTTACATTCTTTTATTATTTGTGTAAAACCGACACTGAGCAAAAAGATACAGTAAGAAGAAAATTACACATGTGCACATACATATCCACACATGCAGGAGTCTTCATCCTGAAAGGTGCCTCAGTCTCACAGTTTTACCATTTAGGATTTTTCATGGTTTTAGGCCAAATAGTTTCATACTACGGATACCACCAGCAGAAATAAGCCCTTTTATGAGAGTACTATAGGCTGAAAACTGTTAGCTACTGGCACTTTGGCTGAGTGTTTTTATATCTGAAGCTGTGCATGGCACGCTGCATGTGCCACCTCAGGTGTTTCTCCTCTGTGTTTTCTAAGATTTATTTTTTGTTAGCAAGTGTCATGATGCCGTGTATTCTCATACCCAGCCTTTTTATGTGGGGAACAGCATCGTTTGTATGGCTTTTGAAGCCTGGCTTGGTCTTTGCATGGAGAAATCTCCATGCAGATGTTCTCACATATGGCTGTCCATGGAAGTTACAGGGAATGAGGGTGACAGCTACCTGCAGAGATGCAATACAACCTGGAATATCAACAAAGGTTATTTAAAAAAAAAAAAATCTGTTCTCCAGCCAGTTTTACAGTGAGAAACCTGAGGAAGTAAGGAGTGGTGCCTAGTTATTAGAAGTTAAACTGTTGCCAGACTCAAAATATGGTCAAAATGTCACCAGTTAGACAATAAAAAGCTTTTTCTCTCCTTAGACTGAAGAACTATTACGGCGTAACTGAATCCACCATATTTTGATGGCATGATAGTCCCTCAGAAATGGACATGTTTATAGCTGAGGCACTGACCCAAACTTCCCTTGAGCACGTCAGCAAAGTCTGATCAGCTGCTTTGTGTAAATTGTTTAAAACATAACAGTTGCTGTTTTGAAGCGTGGTCCATATGATTTCTCTTTTCATTAAGTGATAATCACAACCACGTCTGCTGTCTGCGTGCAGGAACTTCAGGCATGTTTTCCATTTCACAATCTGACAAAAACCACAGTGTTCAACAGTGGAGAAAGACAGGCATTTTAAACTGAAAATAATTGTTTTTAAAAAAGCTGGGCTGTACTTCTTTGTATGTATCTCCAGTTTATTTATGTCAAGCATCCATTTATCCTAAGTATGCAAATGTTGAGGTGCTGGTGAATGATTTGTTACTGATTCATTCTTTGCCCATTTAAATCTGGAGTTTCTTCAGTGTTCTGTAAATGAAGGACACTTGCTCTGAATGGTTTGATTGTGTTATGGTCTTGCTATGTGTTTTTAAAAGATGTTGATAGGACAAATGTGATTTTATTGTTTTCACAAATACAGCGGGTAATTGCCAAAATTTAAGAAGAAAGAACTCTGCAACTCTTTAAACTTAGAGGAGTAGCACAAGGGGTTTTCAAAGGAATATGGGATAGCTCCAAAAATCTTTTGACTTCCACATGGGAAAAAAATGTTGGTTTACCAAACCTGGAAGCATTCACGCTAACAAAAGCTGTTTGCTTTTCCTTTCTTTGATCCATATTTTAAGCACAAGATCAGCAGGATGAGTGGAGTGGGATTTTCATCTCAGTTATTTCAGTTTAAATCTGGTGCCATTTCTCTGGGGGTACCGTGGGCTGATTTTCTCAGGCTCTTTCTGGTTCTGAGGTGATTACCACTGGGTTGAGCCAACGTGGTTTTTGGGCAGTTTGATGTTGCTGGCTGATACAAGCAGGTAGGATGCAAGAGCAGACTGTGTGCAGGCTCCCCTGAGAGCGCTGTATTTCATAGCATCCTGTACAGCACAGCGTATCCGCCTGTGTTCAGCAGCTTTATACAGCTCTGTATCCAGCAGCTTACAGGGACAGGGATATCGTTGCATACTGTGTCACATCATGTTTTGAAGACTGTGAGGATACTATAGCGAGGGGACAGCTGGCCAGCTACCGCCGTACAGGCGTAATTCTGGTGCCTCTAATCAAGAGAGAAAGTACAGCTTAGTCATGCACAGAGTGCCTGTGGGAGAGCAGCAACAGCACTTGCAGTTTTCTCAAGAATTATTATAACAAATATACAGCACACGTGCCCATGAAGAATTAAAAAGACATTTGCAGAGGCTATGATGAGTGTGACTACCCCTCCAGACAGATTTTTTGCTGCGCCTTTGCAGTTTTTATTTCAAGGAACTGATGGCAAGATTACTGATAGTAATAGTTTGTCCTGAGTCAAAAGTAAGAGAGAAACATATAGCTCCTTTCTAGCAGGAATGTCACACTCCTTTTCTTAGGATGAAGCTTTTAGGGGTGTAGAGATGGGCACAAGGAATGCACAGCTAGAGCAAGCTCGAGGCTTGCTTTACAGGAGCATTCTGGCATGCCACATACATGCCACATGCCACTCCAGCCCTCCCATATCCAGCACCAGAGAAATCTATGGAGATGTCCAGGAAGGTCCAATGATTTTATTCATGTTGCTGTTATCATGGGATGTTGGTTTAATGATTGAGATTTGGGTTGTAAAAGAAGTGGGGTGCTGGTCTTGATGTTTTGTTTTGTTCCTTTCCTGCAGAATTCAATCCGGCACAACTTGTCACTCCACAGCCGATTTGTCAGGGTGCAGAATGAAGGCACTGGGAAAAGCTCTTGGTGGATGATCAATCCAGATGGTGGAAAAGGCGGCAAGGCGCCCCGGAGACGTGCTGTGTCAATGGACAACAGCAACAAGTACACCAAGAGCAGAGGGCGGGCAGCAAAGAAAAAGGCAGCCCTGCAGACCGCCCAGGAGACGAGTGAGGACAGCCCTTCCCAGCTCTCCAAGTGGCCAGGGAGTCCCACCTCCCGCAGCAGCGACGAGCTGGATGCATGGACAGATTTTCGCTCCCGTACAAATTCAAATGCCAGTACGATCAGTGGCCGCTTGTCACCAATTTTGGCAAGCACTGAGCTCGATGATGTTCAAGATGACGATGCTCCACTTTCTCCCATGCTGTACAGTAGTCCATCGAGCTTGTCTCCATCAGTAAACAAACCATGTACTGTGGAGCTGCCTAGGTTGACTGATATGGCTGGGACAATGAACTTGAATGATGGACTGACAGATAACCTCATGGATGATCTCTTGGACAATATAACACTCCCTCCCTCCCAGCAGTCACCCACAGGAGGGATAATGCAGAGAAGCTCCAGTTTTCCTTATGGTTCCAAAGGTTCAGGGCTGGGCTCCCCATCAAGTAGTTTCAACAACGCTGTGTTCGGGCCGTCGTCCCTGAATTCCCTCCGCCAGTCGCCCATGCAGACAATTCAGGAGAACAAGCAGGCCACCTTCTCTTCCATTTCTCATTACAACAACCAGACGCTGCAAGATCTCCTCACCTCTGATGCACTTAGTCACAGCGATGTCATGATGACACAGTCTGACCCACTCATGTCACAAGCCAGCACAGCTGTGTCCGCCCAGAATTCCCGCAGGAATATAATGCTCCGCAACGACCCCATGATGTCGTTTGCCGCGCAGTCCAGCCAGGGCGGTCTGGTCAATCAGAACCTGTCCCATCACCAGCACCAGTCCCACAACTCCTCTCTTAGTGGCAGCCGTGCCTTGTCCAATTCCATCAGTAACATAGGCTTGAGTGACTCCAACAGCTTGGGATCCACCAAACATCAGCAGTCACCTGTCAATCAGTCTATGCAAACACTTTCTGACCCGCTGTCAGGCTCCTCTTTGTACTCCTCTAGCGTGAACCTCCCAGTCATGGGACATGAGAAATTCCCAAGTGACTTGGACCTGGATATTTTCAATGGGAGTCTGGAGTGTGACATGGAGTCCATTATCCGCAGTGAACTCATGGATGCCGATGGGCTGGATTTTAACTTTGATTCCCTCATCTCAGCTCAGAACGTTGTCAGTCTGAATGTGGGGAACTTCACTGGTGCTAAACAGGCTTCATCACAGAGTTGGGTACCAGGCTGAAGGATCTTTGAGAACAGGGAAAATGGGCAAACAGGTCAGTGCCCCATAGATGTGGTAAAATAATTGGTTCCTTAGTTTTATTGGAGTTTGTACCAAACCCCTAATAGTGCACACTAATAATAGTAATTTGGCTTGTGATGGCTTGCTGTGTGTTGGTATGTGACAGGCACAACCAAGAAAGGTGGAGGTGTGGAGGGAAACGAGGCTAAGCTATAAAAGCTGTTTGACTGCAACACTGTCAGCACGCATCTGGTGCTCAGCGTCCTTCTTAATTTAGGCATGAGAAATGTTAATGACAAATCAGGCAAACCAAGGTGGAATATTTGAGGGTTTTAGGAATCACAGAGCTGTAACTCATCTTCTTTGAAGTCGCAACAGATGGATTCTTTCTTGCAGTCGATGCCACATGTATCCAAGCTGTGTTACACAGGGATGGGGCAAGGGGCTCTGCAGTCAGTGGAGCAGTGTTGCTGTGGGGGAGGAGGAGGAGGTGGAGTGTCTTTACAAGATCAGAGCGCTCACTGGGGATCAGGTGTGTGGGACAGATCTGGACAGAATCAGAGTTGTGCTGCTGCTGTGGTACAGCAACACTAGCAAAGTTGTTTGGGTCTGCTTTTTCTTAAAATTGTATTTCTTGGCCAAAAAAAGGTAGGTATCAAATGGAGGAGTTATATATTGGTGGGATCCTGGTCTCAGCAATGTCCTGGCCTACTTAATGTTTTAAGTATGCAGTAATTGTTGTGCTCCTCCCCCCACCCCTGAATGGGGTAGATATATTTTTCTTTTGGACTCCTCCAAGAGAATATCTGTAGTTTTGGGTTCTGACATAGGTGTTTTTTAAATGTTAACTTCTTCAGATTTTTTTTTTTCAAGATTGATGCGTTTTTTTCTGTTGCTTATTTTTCACAGCTGGGGACTTATAATCATTATTTCCGTCATCTTTTTGTGATTCTGCAGGCTCCTGCCCATATCTCTGCCTGCTCACACATACATATTCCCTGACTCATAGGGCAGATGCCACACAAAGTGCCCTTTCTCCTTTGTTTATTTATTAGTATAAGGGAGTAAATTTCAAAATATAGTAGGATAAAAGGGTAGCTATAAATTATTGAAAGTGTTCTGTTAACTTCAGAATAGTATGTAGAACACCTCAGTGGTGAGGTTAAATGAGGCATTCATTCAGTTTACAGCTTACTTCCAGCTTTCTTATTTTCCAGGTAAAGGATGGAAAGAAGGAGTCAGTGTCCTTTGACTTTGCAGTGCATAATTTGCCCCTTTCATCTTTAATTGCATTTTCATTTGCTGTTCCACAGTTAGATGTTCAAGGGGAAGTTTTGTGGTAGGTAAGCAGCAGTGGTGAACCTCCCGAATGTTTTCCTGTTTCCTGTGTGTATGGAGCACCTCAGGAGACGTGCTCTTGTCTGCTATCTGTGAGGGAGAACAAGGCTGCCCAGCCGTCCTCCTTCCAGTCAATCTGCAAAGCTGCTGTGCTGTGGTTGGTGGTTGGTGTGCACGGTCCTTTCTCTGTCAGTGGAAGGGTTTCCTCTGGTTCTTGTACATTTTCTCACTCTTAGCAAGAGCATTGCAATGCACAGGAAGGAGGTGGCCTGTGGAGATGGGCCGTACAGGACTCCGTGTCCCACTGACCCTGAGCAAGGCAGCAATTTGGCAAGGCCAGGGCCACTGATGAATTTTGGGGTTTCTTCAGTTCCAATACTGGAGAATTTAGGAAAAGAAGGGGGGGAGAAAAAGAGAATTGATTCAAGGATGAGGAAGCAAAAATTTGCAGAAGGTTGTGCTTGCTGACCAGTTCTCTCTTCCTTCAGGTGCATGAGCTGCTTGGATTTAAAAACCCGCTTTGCATGATGTAAAAAAAAAAAGGCTGTAGGAACTTTATTTCTGTGCCACATCCAGCAGTACAATCTGTCAAATGGGGCCTGAAAAATAATTGTTATTGACAGTTTTGCTTGACACAGGTAAATAGGGCAGTCTCTTGCTTCCATAGCTTCATGTGCTGTGTGTAGGTAGCAGCTGCCGCAGGGGGACTTGCGTGGGCAGCGTGGAGGAGACACAGCACCCACCTCCTCACTGATGTTCCCTGCTGCCTCTTCACCCAGGCCTCTGGCATCCACGGAAAGCAGAGCTGCCGTGATCTTTTTCAGGCTGCTCCCTCCGAATAAAGGAACTGACACATCTGTGTGAGCAGAGTCTCATTGCAGAGGACAGATTTATTAACGAGACAGCTCTCCTTGGCGGATTACTGTCCAGTCATCTGTGGAAGCCTCTCTCCCTCTCCCTGACAAGTGGACCGGCTGCTGCAGGGTGCCTCCGGTATCAGGTGCAAGCGCAGATGATTTCTGCTGAGTTGGTTCATCATGCACCCTTCCTCATCTGTTAAGCAGCGCTGTTTGAGAGTTTGCCTCCCTATGAGCATCTCATGTTTTGATGGAGGCTTCTCGCATGACATCAGATGCAATCGTTCCGAATTGCTTTTCTCAGTTGCTTCTTTACTGTAGCAATAGGGATCCCTGAATTAAAATCTTCTCTCAGCAATGTTCATGACCCCAGTACTGAATCTTTACAAGCCCAAAGACTGGGGAACGCTTTCGGCAGAACAGCCTGGCAATTGCTTATGCTAAATCCGTTTCACAAGGGTGGCCAGGTGTGTTTTACAGGCAGGCAGAAGTAGTTACAGTGGATTATTGGCATACCCAGGAATAGTGAGTGCTGTGTTTTCTATTAAAAATAAGAGAAACATTGGAGTCAGTTCTCAGGAAGAAAAGAAAGAAGGCAAATACATAGGTATTTAATGTATACATACTTAGGTATAGAGGGAGGTTTACTTTGGAAGAAAATCAACTACAATTTCTTCACGGGGAAATTAAAAAATGCATGCAGGGGATGCCACTGTCACAGGTTTGGTGGCTGTGCATGTTTGCTGCACACAAGCTTGTGCATGATCCCTGCAAATAGCCCTGCCCAATCCCACCCCACCAGCCTGTGCCCACAAGGCTGCCCATGCCCAGTCTTTCAGAGGCTCCTCATTGAGGCATATAAATGAATTTGGGTTTGCTTTGGGTTTTTTTTCTCTTATGAGATGGAATAGAGAAAATTTTTTTTTCTTGGTTTATTCACTCAGCCATAATTTTTTCCTCTTAAACTGCCTGGGGCCTCTGTTCCTCTATCTCCACCTGCTTTCCAAAAGCACTGGATAATGCCCTCCACCCATTCATAATCATCAACTTGGTATTTCATCGGGTTTATCAATAAATAAAGACATCACTATTCCCTCACTTGGCTCTAGAATACCTTTTATTTTGTAATTATTGGCTCCTTCTCTTAGTCTGGGATTCCCACAACTCTGCACTTTGCTCTGGGGTCTATCTCACCTGGCAAGTCCAAAGGGACTTGGCTTTTGCTGAAGTCATCCCAAAAGAGAGCATCAGAGAAGACTGTTCAGGATATTTGCTGCTGCCTGCAAGGTCAGGAGCTGGAGAACAGTTGCTGCACAGGCAAACATTTTTTCCAGCATCAAAACCCATCCAATAAGTTGCTTTTACCTGTATTGTTTCAGTGATCCAGTTCACAATGGCATCATGCAGGCAGCAATGCTGGCAGGGTTGGGCATGAGGTGGAGAAAAGTTTGGCACAAACAGGGCAGGAACTTCCTGAGCTGTTGTCATAGTCTGAAAAACTTATCTAAGCTGCATCTTCCAAAAGAGATTTCAATGTGTCATTTATCAGGGTGCCTCTGGGCTCTGTAACAGAGCTGTGCTGGTCTCGCGTTGACTTGTTTAAAAATTACATGTAAAATATTTGACAGATCAGTTAAAGTCACTCATTTTCCACTAGTATCATCTAGGTCCAACATCTTCTTACTGCAGAGTACACAAGCTGCAAATAGCAAGGTCGTGTAATGTTCACACTTGATGATTAATTTCTCTGATGAAAAAAATCTTAGGAAATCTAACAAAATGTCAGTCTTTCATTAGTCCACATCAGGTTGGACTGTTGGCCAATTTGTGAATTGGTATTCAACCTGTTTCTGTGTACAATTCATACCAAAGACAAATAAGTCTGAGGGTGACTTCATGTTTATAATGCCATCCTAAAAGTGAAAATAAGTAGTCAAAGATCTCCATTTGGAATGAGTTTTGAATCAGAGAGTTCTGTACAGTTTGTCACAAAGAAGATTATTTTTATTTTCTGCCAGAAATCTTCTGCCCATGAAAGCTGAGTTGGTGGACCTCTTACCTGAGGACACTGACTGCCTCAGGGCCATAGCCGCACTTCCTTCCCTCTTAGTTTCAAAAATGAGGTCTTACACAGAGCTAAGGTGGGGCTGTCTGCCTTTAAAAATCTAAAGGAAATTCAAGAGCAGCACATTCTTATGCTCCATTTCTAGTAGGCTAGTGGTTAAGGTGGTGGCACTTGTAACATTTAAGTGTTGTTTCTGCCAGCCCAAGTTTTGAAAGGTGGTTTTGTGACTGGCTGAACACCACACATGCCAAGTTTAGTCTTTGAACAAGAATATTTATGTAAAAAATGTCTTTTATGGGGAACAGGGATCCCTTCAGCTCTGAGGAGGGCCTGCCCTGTGCAGGCTTCTTGGTGACTGGGGGACGTATCAGTGGCACAGGAGCAAACTCTGTGCTCATGGCTGCTGGAGAGGAGGAGAGGGGGAAGCTGGACAAACCCCATTAGGACTGCCCCCCATGAGGTCCCACTGAAGCTATCAAAGCCCCTTGCATACAGGGGCCAGTCCTGGGCTTGCAGGGATGCTGTGGCTTTTGCTGTGTGAAGCCAGCAGGACCTGACATAAAAACACAATTAATTGCTCACTCCGTCTGGGAGTAGGGCTTTTTTGTTCTGGTATGTTTTTAATCTGGGTTTATTGTTTGGGGTTTTATTAACCCAGGGAAAAGATCTGTAAAAACCAGGATTGCCTCCACAGGCTTGTGTTGTGAGTGTAAAGCAGCTGAAGCCAGGACAGTGGTCTTATCCTGTGGTTTGGGTGTTCCTCTGTTGGTGTTTTATATAGCTGTATTTTTTAGTACCTCATGCTTTGTCATGTGATTCAGCAGCAATAATTAGGCAGAAACTTGCTGTCCCTGCAGATGCTAAGATTACAGGATGACATACTCTCACCAGATGACAGCACAAACTGATATTTTTAGAACAGCCCGCATCAACTGGTCTCCCCAGTGCTTTCCTCCTTGGATCAGCAGTGCACAGGTTTTGTTACAGAATGAGTCTTTGCAAATCATCTTTCTCATGTGAATGAGCCATAATGATTGTTTAGAGCTGCAGATCAGTGTTGGTCCCTCGATATGTGGTTTGCCTGATTGCTGGGCTGGTTACAGGTAGCTTTTCTTTGTTCATTCCTTCCTTTGAGCCAGACTTAAATAGCCCCCATGAAAGCATATTTTCTTGAAGAAGTGCATAGGAAGAGCTCCTTTTTAGAAACATAGCATCATGCAGCTGAGGAAAGGTCAGGGTCTTTTTTTCATAGCAATTGGGCACTCAGCCCAGGTGATGAACTGACAGCTGGAGAGGTTTAAGTCTTGTGTTGATGACAGCCAAAAAGCACAGGTACATCGTGGGCAGTGAGAGTGCATGTTTGAGTAGTACTGTGTGCCAATAGCCAGCCTTTCTGTCCTGGTCTGGGGAAGGGGGATGAAGGAAGGGTGCTCATACAATGCCACCCTGGGCTCCTGGTGCCGATGGTGAAGGATCTCCAGCAGGACGTTCCCATCAGCACTGTTCCTGATCAAGTCCCTAATGCTGTGTGGGGATGCTGAGGCTGTTACATCAGGTACCTGTGGCTGGGTGGTGGGAATGTCCTACTCTGGTCCAGTCTGCTGGAGCTGTTTAATCAGCTTTTCCACTCAGATTACTGCACAGGGTGGCAGTTATTGGAGTCTGGCAGGGGGAACATCTGCTGAGCAGTAATCGGACAGGGACACAGCTCAGCTAGCGGAAGCTGCCGTGCAGCCACGGCCGTCTGTCGTTACTCCAGGAAAAAGGCCACTTTTCCCACATGATGCTGTGGAGAATGGCTTGTGTTTATGCATTTCTGCAGCTGAGCTGATTGTCTTGCCCATTGTTTTATCCTTGCACTGCCTACATCTCTTGGCTTTTATAGGTAATTCATTTCATACACATGTAGATAAAACCTGGTTTTGAGGTAGGACCTTTCCTCTCTTGCCTTTTCTGCCACTTGTAAGTCATCATAGAAGATGTCTGGCCTTTTATCAACACAGTATTTGCCTCTCATTTTCAACTTACTGCAGAGCAAAATGAGAAGATTCCGTAGCAGGGAGGATGTTTTTAAAATAGGGTTGGTACCTGGCAAAGAAAAAGAAGCTCTCTATGAGCACATTCAGAGCAACGGATACACAGCATGTTTCCATAGCACCATAAACCCATAATTCAGGATGTTTCTAGCCATGCAGGTACCTTTCACTCCAAAATGTGACTCTTTTTCTTCAGATTCAAAAGTGCAAGCAAAACCTTCTTCGGTCTTGCACAGGTGCAGTAGTTACACATCCTTTTGTGATCCACAGTAGACATCTTCTTCCTAGTGCTCCTGAGTGCCTACAGAAAACACAATTATTCCAGCTGATGGGCTTTACATTGAACAAAAGATGTATTTTTCAAGTAGTTTTGGCTTTCTTCTTCTAGTCCAGCAGCATCCTAACTAAAAGCGGCTGTATTGAACACCTGGGCTGATGGCTCTCAGTCAATGGCAGGATTTCCACCCCACTCCTCAGACTCCTGAACAAAATGCAGGGGATAAAATTGACCAAAAGGTTGTCAAGTAAGAAACCTGATGACCTCATGGAGAGAGGTTGTCCTGTAGCTGAGCTCTTCTGTGTTGGCCAGGGCAGAGGATTAAACCCTCTGATGGTTTTCAACAGCGATTGCGTATCAACCATGTCTGGGCTCGGTGTTGCCTTTTCACCTGTAAAATGGGTAGAAGGGACCTTACCCACCTTTTTGGGTAAAATGAGCTGCCTAGAGGAGCAGTGGATTTTCCCATGCTGGAAATACTCCATACTTGACAGGATCCTGAAAAACCTAAGATCCTGCCTTAAACAGAAAGTTGGACCAGATTATGCTGATCTCTTCCAGCCTGGACTTTTCTATGATTCTATAGACCAGTGGGATATCAGAATAACCTGCTTATAAGTAGTTGTGGCAGCTCACTACAGATCTGGCCTTCTTCCCCAGGGAGCTGATACAGGATGAGAGAATAGTCTGCTGTCTTAAGTTACATTTACTTCCAAAATTCTTGGTTGTCTCCTATGGTTTGCAGTGTTTCTTGGAAGAAGAGCAGCAACAGAAGGAGACACTTGTGCTTTATGTGCTTATGCAGCTACAAGCACTGCAACATTTTAGCTCCTGTAAGTCCTGGTCCTATGCTGGCATTCCTCCTCTTTCCATCCTTCTCTCTTACTCTCCGCCCCAGTTCTGAGCTGGGAAAGATCTATTTTTGCAAGTAGAATTTAAAGAGAAAAAGCAAAGTTGTAACATGCCTGAAAGTTCAGGAGATAAAGCCACATTAAGTTGCCAACTCTTTTTTTTTGTCATTGGGCTTTGTCCCCTGACCTTAGTGTTGTCCCTCAGCACAGGGCCATCCTAGTGCAGTGTGTGCTAAGCCTGTAGGGTGTCACTGTGGCATACCTGCTGTGGCATTGGGATTACCAGTTTTTATTGTGCTTGAAATAAAAATCTCATGCTGTAATTTCGTCACTATAGAAAGACTTGCCACGGTAATTACTTGTTTTTAAACAAATTCTGTATATTTTTCAGTCTTTAGCTGTGAAACCTCAGGCAGAATATTAACTTGTAACCACATGTAATCAAGTCTTGCTTTTCAGGCCTACCCCCACTTTGGAGCAGAAGCTCTGTTGCTGGAGGCGATGACAAGTCGAAGGGCAGAGGCACCAGAATGAATGCACATCTGTCACTAAAGGACACAAGTTTCCTTGAAAATGTTTGCATCCCAAGTGTCTAGACAGTAAAAGTGTTTCGTGTCCCTGGAAAGTTGTTGCAAAGCGGTACCCAGGGAGAACACTTGTTTCACAGACCTCTAAATGGTGATATTTTCCAAGATGAGATCCACTCAACAAGCCTTCCAGCCGAATCAGGGGACCCATGTTAGGCTGCCATACAGAGGAGCTGTGTATTGGTTGTGCGGATTCTGATACCATAATTGTGTAAAGGAGTACACAGCTTTTCTTCCAACAGAAAACTTCATGTGCTGTTTGCCCTGGTAAACCCAGGGCACGTTATCTATGCCCCACTCTGGGGAGTATCGCACTTCCGTTCTGAAGAAATTCCCAGTGCTGCATCACTGGGAATCAAAGGGCGAAAGCAATAGGTGGCAAATGATTCTTCAGAGCTGCTCTGATGGTGCACAAGCTGGCATGAGGAGACTGCCATCCAGTTAAGTGGTGGAATGATGTGAGATGGAGGTGAAGAAATGTTGTAACTGGAGGGAAATCAGAACCAGTCAGCTTGGGCACAGAGTAAAATGAGAGTAGCATGGGTGACTCATCCTTGGAAGTGTTCAAGGCCAGGTTGGATGGGGCTCTGAGCAACCTGATCTAGGTGAAGATGTTCTTGCTCACTTCAGGGGGATTGGACGAGACAATCTTTAAAGTCCCTTCCAGCCCAAATCATTCTATGGTTCTCTGACAAATGGAGATGTAACTGGAGCACTTGTTTCCCTGCCTTGATAGAGTTTTCATTGCTGTGGGGCAGCAGGCTGCTAACTCAAGGTAAACAGAGGCTTTTTGTGGTGAGACAAAAAGCAAGACTGGGTCTATTACTGACTTTAACATGGTAATTTGATGGCAGGCAGGTTAAGACTTTGATCTATCTCTTTGCAATTTTTAATCCATTTGCAAAGTCAATGGAAGCACAGCTGTGAAAATGGAGCATTTTTTGGTTCTACTGTGTGATGCCGTGCATTTCAGCTGTGCATCTCTCTACAAAATGTTGGCACTGTCTGAAGTACAGGTTCCTCAAGAAAAAATATCGGGCAGTGCCACTTCCACAAAAGATGGTCATCTTCATCCATCCTCCAGTTTTTTTCTCATCACTTGGTTTCATAGTATAATATTTCACATAGATTTTTAATTTAAATGTTTAGCAATACTCTGGTACCTTACTGTGAGTTTCTTTACTCTTTTAATCAATAGCTTTATTCAAAGTCAGCCAGGCTTCTCACACGTGCCACAGTTAAGCCCATGCTCAGCATAACTGGCAGCTGCCTGAGAGGGAGCCAGCTTGCTGGGCTGTGGCATTTGGGACCTGAGCCTTGCCTTCAGAGGATGTTGCACTTTGGGAAGTCACTTATTTCCAACCCCCCTCTCGTGCTTGGGTGTTAAGAAGTAGAGAAATGGGCTTGCACTTGTTTGAGCTGCATTTGAGCCACTAGCCAGGTTTTACTGGGGGTTACTGGGAAAGTCTGGGTATCTTCTGCTGACCTTGTTACGGTCATTGGGGCACACCAAATGGAGTCATTGCCAGGCAGTCACATTAATGAACGGCCAGCGTTAATTTGCCCTTTGAAAGTAAAGAAATCAATATGTTGATCCAGTTGGAAATCCCTTTATTCACAAAACAGTCTACCCCAAACCCCTCCACATAATTAAGGCTAAAGCCAAATTTCGTTTGGGTGAAATGCACAATCTGTCTGCTTCCTAAGCTGTGCTGAATGAAGTTCTCCGCTAATGGTGCAGGGAGCAGCTGTCACGCTGTTGTTCTAATAACCATGAGACAAAATGATTACATTTCCATCAATCATTTAGCATTATCAGAATAGGTCATTTTAATAAATTGTTATCATAGGATCAGTGCCTGGCACCTTAGACAGGAGACAGTCTTTGAGTCATCCTCCTTGCAGGAGATGCCCATCCTAATTAAACCAGCAGTTCCACTAAATCCACCATTTTTCGTGAGGGTGCCTGATAGCAGGGTCTTTTGGAAGTAAAGACATTCCTGTAAACAATTCAGTGGCTTTGGTTTCAGCCAGTGTACCCTTGTTCTTGCACTGTATAAAAATGTAATCATCAGTCTTTCATTTTGGGGAAAATCCTCAAAAGATAGTAAGTGGTGTGTGGGGACTAAGCCCTGTTTTCAGAAGCCGTTTCAGAGCAGGAAGCTACATGCCCAGCAACACGGATGTCTACCAAGGGGACTTTCTGAAGATGTGAGAGGATTTCATGGGAATGTTTAAATGTACATACTTTCCAAAACCCTATGCGGTGCCAGCCTATACCTTTAAGCCACTGCGTACCTTTAAAACTCTGTCCCTCTGGCCCCTTTGGTTGAAATGTTCATCTGTTTTCAGTGTTTTAACTACTTACCATGTCCCTTCATAGTCATCTCCATGCTGTATCCAAGGTGTCTTCCCCATGCTTCTCTTTCTGCAGAGACGTTTCTTGGCTACAGAATAAGAGGGACCCTAACCCAGTTTTTAAAGCCAGGTGGATCCTGTGTGTTGCTGGTCTGTTGTGCGAGCAGGAAAATGGAAAACTTCAAAGTCCACAATGAAATTTGTGACTCCTTACTGTTTGTCTTTAGCAGCCTCTTTCTCTGTCCTTCAAGGGTTGTGTTGGATGTCACACTTATAGAAGATTTATTCAGCTTTTTGGTGATGCTGAGAAAGGGTGATCATGAAAAGCTGGAGGATCCTTCATTGCTTCTACCTGGAAATATGCTTAACAAATAGACAGTGCACTGGGTTTCTGTAAAATTCTGTAAATTTTTCTTCAAAAAAAATGACCATCATTTTTCATTGAAGAGAGTGTTTCTTCTGTCCTATTTGGGAGCAGCTAAGCCAGCAAAGAAATACATGAACCTTGTCAAGGGAGAAGTATTATCAGGCAGGGTCAACTTATTCCTTGTTATATGTTTGAAGCTCCTGGGTGCAAACACATCTAAATTGCTCCTCAGTGTAAGCCATTGTTTTGTTTGGAGGTTTGTCTGGTTGCCTTTTTTTGTTGTGTTTTTTTTTTTTTTCCTACATGCAGTAATCTCACTGTTTTTTCTTCTTTTTCTTCTTCCTCTCCAGGCCCTCAAACTGACACGAGATGTAGAGAGAGAACCCTTTGCCAAATCTGCTGTCAGCAAGTGGACAGTGATACTGTTTACAGCTTACCACCTTTGTGAACCCTGCATTATTTTCGTAATGAAGCAGACTGTTAGTAGGCCCCTTACTGGAGTGAAGAACCTACTTTTTTTCCCCTGTTTTTCTTTTTTTTTTTTTTTTCCTTTTCTCTTTTTGTTGGAAATCGAACTCCTTCTGAAGTATGCAAAATCTTCCTTTTCTGGGATGGCCAAGCACCTGCTGTGGAGACAATGTTCAGCACCATCCTGTTGAGAACACACTGTGTAGCCTTTACAGTAGTTACTTGTCAATGAGTATGTGGTGTTTCAATATATTAATGGTTTATGGGATGTTTTAAGTTGGCTTTTCTTTTTGGAGGTTTTCCCTATCTGCCCACCTTCCCCTGTACAACCTCCAGTTTGATTTCCGTAGATTTTTAACCATTTTTGCTTTTTCTCCCTGGGGAATCTGAGGCACTGTGCACATGCAAGGAAATGACCGTAACCCAGCACTGCTCAGGTGTCAGGGTTTTCTGAATATACAGCGTTTGTTAGTCCTATCAACCGTCTGAATTCCAGAGAGGGGATGTGCGTGGCCTGTAATTTGTTGGGTTGGTTGGTTTGTTTCTTTCTTATTCTTTCCTTAAATTTAATGGTACCACCCCTGTTTTCCATAAGGGTCAACCCAGAGTTGGTTGCAGAACAAGGGAAGCCAGCGAGTTTGCCTCTTGGCTCATGAGGACGGACTGAGAGCGGGTGCCATTGCCCTCACATGCACCGAGGCAGGAGCCCCTTTCCTGCCCACTGGAACAGGCTCCCCTCCTGCCTTAGGTTAGCAAAGCTGCCCCCACTGCCGCAGTGAGCTGGTAAGGAGTTATGGGCTGAGCTGCCACACAAGGTGAACGTAGTCACCTGTAGAGATGTGTTTGAAAATGCAGAAATAAGGGAAACCTAGCGGCTGGGCATCGGCAGAGGACTTGCAGTGACAATGCCAGGAGCTGAGGCACAGATCACTGCAGTGTGTGTTACAGCTTCAATGATCCTGTTTATTTTTTGTTGTTGTTGTTTTGGACATATCCTTGATGATTTTTTCCTTCTCATTATGTATATTGTGGCAGAAGAAGCAGGAGTGGGAATGGCAAGGTTACAGTATCCTACAAATGGCTTTTCATATGAGCGTAGATTGTAGCAGGATAAATGACACTGAAAGACAAGGCAGTTTCATATATTTTGCTTCTAAGATTTTCTTTTGTAAAATGAATAATAATTAATAATAATAATGAATAAAAGGTATGGTGCTGTATAGATCCTCTCTATAATCTGGAAAGTTTGATTACTTTTTATTAGTGTCCTGGGGGGAGGGATACAAAAAAAGAGGGGAAAACACCAGTGGTACATAGGAATTTGGTATGAGGAGGTTCTGAATAGGACAGTGTATACATAATTCTCCAAAGTGATATATGAAGTTTTTTTTTCCTTTGCATAAAAGCATTATGCATATAAATATATAAATATATTTTATTATGTACAGAAATGGATCATTATGCATGGATGTTAGGAAAACAAAACTAGCATTTTAACCCAAAGTCTCAGTGCATGAGTTCCCACCGACCCGTGTCCCATGCAATGTGGAGTGACTCCCTCTCGCCACTTCCACCACACATGCACAGTCATGCACCAACACACACATGCATTCGTGGGCCCTTCCTCACTCTTACTTTCCAGGTCCCTGAGGTGATTTTGGTGAAACAACGGCTCCTAGTGTGATGGAAATTTTGGTTTTGTACCGTAGCCCCTGTGCTGTTCCCTCCTAACAATGCACCTCTTGGTTTCTCCCCCCAGTTATGACTGTGTAGGCTCTGTGCAGTTGTGGTTAGCATAGCCCTGTAGCATATCAACTCTTCCAAGCAGCCAAGGTTTTATCATTTGCCTTTTTATAAAAACTTCTCTTTTCTTTTTACACTGAGGCATTCTATTTGTGGGCATGTGGCCTAGTTCATTGCATTCATTGGAGGTGGGTGGTGAGCACTGCCCATGTCTATCAGCAGCCAGCTTCCCGGGATGCTTGTGGCACAGCTGGGCACCCAGCTTACCCGAGTCCAGTTGCAGGCATCTTTTACTGAAATTGGTCAAGAGTTCATCACTGGCCTCCTCTGAGCATGTGCCATCAGCTCTTAGCTTCCTGGTACACCCCAAAATGTGACGTGTATGCTGAAGGACTTCCCTCTTGGTCTTTCTTTCACTGAGGCTTCTCTGCAGCTGCTGCCCTGTGGCTGGACTTGTGCCCCCGCCCCACATTTTGGCTGTCAGCAGAGCTCACTTGGTGGCTCCTCATATTAGGTGCAGCTTTTGATCCCTACATGGATAAGCCTCCAGTGAGACCTGCAGTGCTGCCCAAAGACCCACCATCGCTGACAGATCCAGTAAGGCCTGACTTGATGGTATGGCCAAAGTGACCAAACCCAATAATTAATTCTTTTTCTTGGTACAGATTCAGTTCTTGTCAAAGGCAAGGGAAGGCCTGTTGAAAGCTTAAACCAAATGCAGGGGAAAATTCTGCTCTGTTCCAGCAACTGAACCTGCTTGGGTTCAGAGGAACTGCTTTCCACTGGCAGAAATGAGAGACAAAACTATGGCCTGCTATGCTCAGAAAATGGAGGAAAAACACTTGGTTTAGAGACAGCCCATCAATGGCAGAGAAGTTTTTTTAAAATAAATAATAGAAGAATTAGTGGCTGACAGGCTTAACCTGCCTCCCAGCAATGTCAAAAGGAGAATTTCCATTGGCATGGCTGGGACAGCTTGGGCCCCTGCTTTGGGGAACATCCCAGCACTCATCAAAGGGGGATGGACTTGGCCAACCTCTTAAGTTTGGTTTGGTTTCTCAGTTTTGGGGCCCTAATTTTCAAGCAGAAGTGCCTGCTGTCAGGCACCAAACATAGAAGACTCCAGCGTGGCTTCTTGAAGGAAGGAGAGGTGACAGGTCCCCCCCTGTCAGGGGAAGATCATCACCCTCTACACCTGCTGAGGTGCCCAGCAAAGGCCCTTCACTCCAGAGGTGCTAAATAAATTGCCCTGAATTCAAAGGGCCAGTTACTTAAGTGTCAAAATTAAGACTTGAATAGCTAGTTTGGGGAACCTATTTTTTGAAAATTTGGCCTTTGAGTCTTTGAACATGTTTATGCCTAGAAGTTTTCCCTGTGAAATCACGTAAAACAGATGAAAGCCAAGGTCACAATTACATGGTTATCATTTGAACACTTGGTCTAAACAAAAGGTCCAAAAAGGTGTTATTTATGCAGTTTCTAGTCACAGGTTGGGGCTTGATTTAAGGATTTTGTAAAAAAAAATTCTCTTAAGGGTAATTGGATAGTTAAATACTGCTTAACTCCAGAAATTTTTGTGCCGCTGCTTAAAAAAGTTACCTTTTAGGTCATGTATTTCTCTAAAATTATATCATTGCTTGGCAATTGGTGTCCTGTAATTGTTTCAAGTACACAATATACCTTTGGAATTGCCAACAGATGCGAAGGGGGACCAGATACATTTCGTAACTATGGGTTGGAAAAAATGGATTGTACATTTGGCTTCACATGTTTAACTTTTTTTTAAAAAAGTTGCATGATTGGAAAAAATATGTATACAGTATCTGTAAAACTGTTTTATCTGTTTCTGTTTCAAGCCATGTAAATTGGAAGAATATTAAATCCACAGCCTTATCGCGCATGGCCGTCTTTACATACCGAAGAGCTGAACAATTTATACTTTTCATTTGGGCTGTCTTATACTTTCATTTGAAAGCAGACACTCTCACGTTGCAGTCTTACTGAGGATTTTATATTTAAAAAAAAAAAAAAAAAAAAGAAAGAAAGAAAGAAAAAAGTTGCTGCCCTGGAGGAATATATTACCTTACTACTCAGAAGTTGGAAGGAAGTTTGTTTTGGAGCAAAACCTGCCCCTTTCCAAATGAAGTAGAGACGCAGTGCTTACTCCACTTGGTGTTAGTAGATATTGCCTTGTGTATTCCATTTTAAATTGTAATCTAGTTTGTAAAAGAGATGGTGACGCATGTAAATAAAGCATAATGGATCTCTACATTGCACATTTGCCTTGCCTCTGTTTTTATTGTGTCACAGACAGACATGTAAATGCAGGACCTGGAGAAGGGGTGACTTTCAGGCAGTAGGTGAAAATGGCTGATGGGGGGCTTGGGGCTGGGGACGGGTCCCAAACCAGCATTCACTAATGTCTGTCAATGCATATTGACATGGACCTTGGCCTTTCAGTCCTTCAGCCAAGCCAGCGTGGTTTTGGTGGTCAAATAACCCTGGGAGATTATTTACTGCTGGTAAAAAATCACAAAGTTTACTTGATTCTGAGGACAGAGCAGCGTTGTCCCCAGGGGTGGCAGCTGCACTCTGCAGCTGCAGACCAGCTTGCCTGACCTGGGAGAGAACCAGTCCAGCTGCAGACCTGTTGGAAGAAGGGTTACCCCCTCCCCCCGTGGGCTTGGCTGGGTTTCAGACTGTCTTTGAAAAATGTCTGGAGTACTTGAAACCACTTGTTTTGGATTTGGGATAATAAAACCAACAGTCTGACTCAGCAGAAAGTTATACAGAGGGCTCTGGCCAAGGCACAGAAACGAGAGACATGTTGACAAAAAGCTCTTCTCCCACCCTGATGGGAAGGCACAGATGCACAGGGTCTTTTGGAGTAGTTTTTCAGGAAGAAATTATATTTTCCGGAAAGTGGAGCCTTTCCTCACAGGAGGGAGGGGATTCTCGTGACTCCAGGGTGACAAACCCCCATGCCTGAGCAGAGCCCACAGGAACGCTGTGCTGAAGTACTGCATCAATCAAGCAGTTTGGGGATATCCCTTGTTTAACATAGCAGGAGCTGTTAAGGTTTTTCCTCACTAAAAATAGCCTGAAACATGTCAATATCCAGACAGAGAATAGCCTTTGACCAGGAGAAAGTGTGCATTAAACTTCTCAGAGTGAGAGTGTGCTTGTCCTGCAGCAACTACAGCTGCTCATCAGAAACAGAGCTGTTGTGCTGGGTTTTTTTCAGAAAGCTTCTCCAACAAGGCTCTGGGAAGGACCCGTGCCCTCTGCTTTGGCATTGCCCCACTGGTATTTGGGACACATATCCAAGTATCACAAACTGTGTGATTGGCCCACTCAGCTGCCAGGACAAAGGGACTCAGCTTTAACCTGAATTTAGGCAGGGCAGCAGCAGCAATGAAGATGAGCTGATCAAGTCCTGAGTGAGTTTTGTGCTGAACCTACTTGGTTCTGTTGTGCAATGCCTTAGCTGAGACCTTCGGTTTACCCGGCCTTGGAATAGATCATTCTTATCTGTCACAGTACTTTCAGAATAAGTCCAAACATTTTAAAACTTCTCCAAGTTGTCCCAGAAGGCAAAAGACTTTTCAAAGTGCTGAGGCTGGTGAGGCAACAGAGAGCTATTTTAGGAGCTCCCCACCACATATGCTGAGTCGCAAGTTCAGCCAGACCAGGGAAAACAGTATTTTACAGCTCTTGTTTGGTTACTACTGCCAAGGAAGTTAGGAGTGCCTTCAAGAAGGCTGAGATAGGTAAATCTGGGAGGCTACCTCTTTTACTGGTGGAGTCATCATGACTGGAATCTCCCCTTTGAAAAGGAAGTCTGCTTGGATGAAGTGGAGCCCAAGCCAGATGGAGAAGATACTGCTCTTGCTGGTACACAGATTCATCCCACTGCCAGTGGCTTCTGCAGTGTCTCATGGCATCTCTGTTTGCCCAACCCAGCCCACAGAGCATTTTTTCCCACTGGCTCCACCTGTGGAATTTTTTTAAATGAAAATGTATTTATCACGTAAGTACAAAGCATAGAAATTTCCACTAGAGCAACAAAAAAAAACAGGTAAATTTTTGTTGTTTGGTTGGGTTTTTTTGTTTTGGTTTTTTTTTTTCTAACTGTGGTTTAATCTTTGAGAATCTTTGGAATTGTCTGACAAAATTCAGAATCTTCAGTTTGGAATTTATATTTTTGCACCTGGATTTTCTTTGCATACTTATGAGCAGTTTTGCATATTTCAAAGCACTTGCTGATTAGAACAAAGTGTCTCCTGCTTTTATTTTTTGATTGTTTGATGATGTACCAGGGACCTGACTTAATCTAGAAAATGAGATAAAATGTCCTAATTCAGTAGGAGCAACTGGCCTAAAGGAGGCCAGTTGTAACTGTTGTAACATTCTTTTAATGTTACTTATGCCATGCAGGTTTAAAGATGCCTATATCCTATGAGCGACATGGTGAAATGGGGGAAAACTGTAAAAATATATGACATCTCATTAAAATATTTCCAATTTCCAAGACAAATATAATGCTGATCAGCAGTCTTTCCCCTGAAAGACTGCTCTTTTTGAGGCAATACCTTAAAACTTCGTTTTTGCAGAAATTTAAAGCACAGAGCAATTTCCAAGTGTTGCCTTTCCCCAGGGATTAGCCTTCCAGCAGAGCTCACTGCAATAGGCATTGAGGCTGCTGCTGGCATCTATAGACCCTGGCACCGCAGGAATGTCAGACTTTGGCTCTTCTTCATGCTCTGAGGGGCACTGTAAGCCCTGAAAGATCCCATGGCTGGTGTGGTGAGGTGCAGTGCAGGAGGATGGGGAAGACATCGGGGGGAGTAAAGCAGAGCAGATGGCAGCGCTTCGCTCTGGTAGCTGGTAACCTCTCTGAAGATTCACCTGCTGCACGGACAATGGTTCCTTCTGCTGTTCCTAACCACCTTGGGAAAGGATGGCACTGGTTAGGAAGTGCTAGTTAAGAAATACAGGTGTACTCTGCCTCTGACCTTCAAAGCAAAAGATGGAGGAAAACTCTGCATTGGCAGAGCCACCTCGGAGGTGCTCTCTGGAGAGCAGCAGAGGAAGCTGCTCCTGACACCTTCCCCTCCAGGAGGGAGAGGTCCAGCCTTTCCAAGCCTCTGCTGTGAATGACTGGCCTAGTGTTTGTCCTGCATTTGTTGTTTCAGTAGGAATTCATACTTCACCAGCACTTTAACTTAAATCTCTATTAGGCTTCTCTTAGTTAAGGCTAACCAGGCTTTCATACCAATAACTAATTCATGGACAAATGTCCTGGAGAAAAGTCACTGCTTAGAAAGCAATAAAGCAATTCATAAAAGACATACAATAAAAAAAATAATAAAAAAAAAAAGTCCTTTAACTCATTAAATGAAACTCATTGTCATTCACACTTCTCTGGAGAGTCATTTGCAATATCAAATTCTGTTACCAACCTCAGTGTGCATCTGTTAGTCAAAATTTATGGCGAGGCTGTCTCATTTATACTGAAGTTTTTGCCATGCACTGTCACTCAGCCTAGCAGACTCCCATGGAAAAGCCTCAATTAAAGTTAAAATTCTACTGTGCCTGAGTGGTTATAAAATTATAGTGGCTTTCAGAGCTGGGAGATAGATCTAAGTCTCTTCTTGGGGAAGGCAGCTTGCTCTGGGTGTCTTCTCTGATGCATCTGCCTCTGGAGAAGGTAGCAGAGGGGAAGGTCAGACACAGATGTACAGGAGGCCTTCACAGTGGAGTTGTGTTTGCTCTGCAGTCTGGGCAAGGTGGTTGTCACCAAAAGGTCAGCGCTAACCAAGTTACACAGACAGGAGCACTCATGTGGGAAGTTTCCCTGGAGTAACACAAATGCAAAGTCTCTCTTCCCTTTTCCTCACCCATAACAAGCACTTCAGGGTGAGCCCATTTCACTCAGTTTTTCACCAGAGGATGTCAAGGTGATAAGCTGCCTACAGAAAGTGCCCTGGATTGCTGAGTCCTGGGGGACGTGGCTGAGACTCTGCAGCTGCATTTCTGGCCTCTTAAATCTCCTACCTGAACATCTTTGCTTTTCCACAATGTCTTCACCTTCCCTTGCCAAGGCTTTGTTCCCTTATTAAGAAAGGGCCTCTGGGATGACAAACATGATGTTGCTGTTAGCAGGAGACTCTGGAGGTTTGGTTTTCTCACACAAATGGATGTGTAAGGAGCTGGGAGGTGGCCAACTCCCACCTTACAGTTCTCATGGGCCATGCATCCGAGGGACCTTCTTCATGTGTGCAGAGAAAGCATCAAGAGAGGTAAGCACACGGGGCTGAAAAATAAAGCAACGAGTGCAAAGGGCTTAATAAAATGCTACACTTTTCAATGATACAATGCCATGAGGGCATCTGAACCACTTTTTCATTGCCTTCAGTCATTCTTCAATCCATATCTAAAGTCACCAGTGATTTCCATTGCTGTCAGCAATGATCTTCTGATCTTTTAATCATCATGAATCTTTCTTTGGAAAGAAATATTTGTTTTCTTCATCTTTTTTTTTTTTTCATTCTATGACTTTTTTACATTCTCTGTTTTTCTAAGGCCAGTTTATTGAAATGCTTGTGGAGTCAATTATGTAAGTTGCGGACATGATTATTTTTTATGATGCTTTTATTTGAGCAAGAAGCCTAGGTAACACTGTTACCTGGTAAGAGTTCATTGTCAACACAAGTCACACCATTCCAACTACACTAGGAAGAAACACTCCTTGTCTTTCTTCTTCAAGCTGCACCTGAGTCTGAAGACAGTTTGCTGCTCTGGCTGCATCATAACCTTTGCCTAACATAGGCTAATTCCCAAACACTGCTTCACTTGAAATAGTAGGTTTGCAGCCAGTGTGTTCTGGTGGCTGTATTCAAAGGTCTGCTAAGGTCAGGAGATGGGGAGCTGAGAGTGCAAATGGTTTGTGGACCTCTTACCAGGTATGGCAGTTGACAGGGACACGAGCCCACGACTTCAGAGCAAACTCCTACAGACAAAAAAATGGGAAAGAAATTAATCCCTTGTTCCTTTAAAAAGTGCCTGTCTTTGTTCATGCTCTGCCAAGTTTTTCTGTGAGAAATGGATATTGTGAAGTAACTTTGTATGGTGTAACTTAGGTGCAGTCTAGAGCAACCAGCTACAGAGTTGTCAGTGGTGTCTGCCCTCTGGCACTTGCGACCTGCAGTGCTTCCCTGGGCCATAATCGGCAAAATAAAATTGAAAAACTTTGATTTTCTATATTTCAGTGAATCAAGAATCTGCAAGCTTTCCTAGTTGAAGGTTATCAGAATTTGAACATTTTATGCTGATCAGCTCATCCATAAGCTAATAAAAGGCTTATCTGTTTCTTTTCCACTATAATTGACAGTCCTCTGTAGGCGCATGTTCAGCATTTCAAGACTAACTTAAAGGTCAAATTTACCATACGGGCAGATTGGATGAGCTCATGGTTGAGGAAAAACCATCTAAAGGTGACTTGTCTAACATCTACACTCACACACACACATATGCACGCTCAGAGCTCACACATATTTCTTTTCGGTCTAGCCTTGTCTCAGACGTGACCCATGTGCCAAGAGTATCAGGATAAAGCTGTACTAGAAATGTTAGATGTGGGTTGAATCTGGCACCTGAAATATAAGATAATAATAAGGGTCTGACAACGGAAATATTTGAAGAAATAGATGGAGCAGAATTACATTGTTCTGACCCCTCTTATCTGAAACCTGAGTTATGACAAACTGCTGAAGTACTTTATTTGTGTTTAAACTGTTTACTCCCAAATTTTGTGTGTGCTGACATGGGGCTGTGCCTCACCAGAGGAAGTGCTCAGACCCCTACACCTCCCTGCACATGGCCATGTTCAGCAGAGGTGCTGCAGCAGCTGCTAACAGCACCCAAAACAAACCCTGGAGACCTTGTCCCCCACACATGGGACAGTCACCTGCAAAAGATGGCCTGTAACCACACCTGGGCATGGGATAAGCCTTGCTCAGAGCGTAGCTGCCAGTGATAGGACTGCACCTGCTCAGCTTCTTCACACAAAACTCATCTGTGGAACTCAAGGTATGACAAAACTGCAGGCATGGGTGAAAGTGTGAAATGAGTAGGGGAGGTGGATAACTTTCCCCAGTTTAAATCTGTATCTTCAGCAGCATCCCCTCCACCCTCTTTTGTAGGACATTATGGGATGCAGATTCTCATGCTGGGAAACAATGACTAGTCCCTATCCCCTGGGGATTTCTCCACTGTGTCCCACAAACCTTTTGGCCAAATGTCAATTTTCAGCCCCTCCACCTTCCAACTGGCAGAAAAACCACAGGTGCTTGGCCACAGAAGAGGAATTTGGAGATAGCAACTCTAAACACTTCAACAACTATCAGCACACTTGTGTGCATTTCCAAGAGTAGGACTTGCATGCCATCTCTCCTCCCAGCTGTCCCTTCTATCCTCCTTCTGTGAGCTTAATCTTGTACCACACTTGTCCCCCTGGTTCTCCTGCCACCTGCCCCACCCAGCCTTGGCTGGCTGCCCATGGCCTTGGGGCTCTGGAAACCCAAAAGTTGGCAGCAGCCTCTGAGCGCTGGTGTGTCAGCCAGCCCAGCAGCTGGGGGACATGTGCCCAGCACCCACTCCTCGTGCAGAATGAGGAGTGCCACCACGAGGAACTGGGTGGGGGAATCAGCCAGGTGAGATTCAGTAGACCAGGGTGTTGTGCTGAGGAAAGAGACCAGCTGCCAAATGCCAAGTGGGGCACAAGCAACAGCCCTGGAAAAAAGGTGTTGTGGGCAATAATGAGGCAGAAACTGTCGGAGCTCCTACTGTGGAGTTGTGGCACTGGGGCCCTCTCGGATGTTTGAGCCAGGCTGAAGACGAACAAGAATGAGCAGAGGCAGTGAGAATGGGGACCTATGGGAGAAGGCTGATGCTATTTGTTAGAAGAAGTTGAGAGGGGACACAAAATACCTTTGCATTACTTCACGTAGAAAATTACTTAAAAATTACTCTTCATACCCACTAAGGAGAGGACATAGCCATGTTTCATCTGCAGGAAATGTAGGTTATGTTCTCTTAGCTACAAGGATAATTAACACATTTCCTAGAGGTGTGGACTTTTCTTCATTAAGGGTGTTTTTTGGGAGCAGAATGTTTGCCTGGATTTTCCTTGGCCCTGCCTCAGAGAGGAGAATGATCTCCTGAGGTCGCTTCTAACCTCATGCTCCTATGACTTGCCTTAAGGACTTAAAGCAGCTTTAAAACAAGACTTAAAAAAAAAAAAAGCACAGGGCCTTCTGTCCTTTCCTACCTGAGGCACGGGTCTCTGTGTACAGTAGCAAACTGTTTGCTGGTTTGGCTGTAACAGGTACTGAGTAATGTTGTCCCACTGCACGGACACGTAAGCCAGGGTGTGCCCCTGACCCCAGAGAGGTACTGATGTACCACAACCTCAGAATCACAGAATATGCTGAGTTGGAAGGGACCCCTCAGGATCACCAAGTCTGAGTCCTTCTGGACCAGAAGTATAAATACAGCTGAAAATACAGATATTTCTGTTTGTTTCAGAGATGGCCTGCTTTCCCTGCTGAGGGCACATGTTGGCCCTCCTGGCAGGGACAGCAGGCCAGAGCAAGAAAAGGTGCAAACAGCAAAGTCCCACTGACTGTGAGCAGCAGGACTGGAGTGGGCAGGGATGTGGGAGACATATTAGGGAGAGGCAGTTTTGGGTGAGCACCTGCTTATCAGAAAGCCCAGGTGCTGTTGAAAGATGCAGCCTGAAGCTTTTGGGGTGTCCCCACCACTGCTGCCAGGCCACCAAGGCTGGTGTCTGCGAGGGTGTCTTTCTGGGTCAGGAGGAGCCAGACAGCCCATGATGGCACCTGTGGGCAAAGCTCTGGTGGCTGAGCAAGCAAATGATGCCAGAGGACAGTGGGATGCTCATGGCACTATCAGCCTACTCTCCTGCTGGCAAACGAGTGATGGATGCCTCCTTGCCCTGCAACAGGGCCAGCAGTAACCTCACCCAACAAGGTCCCTGCAGAGTCAGCCAGTAAATCGTGCCAGACTTGGACTCCCAGACAGAAAAACAACCCCCTGCCTGTTCGATGTTTACATTAGAAGTTTATTTTACAGTTCATTTCACAATCTGTTTCTCTTCTCCCTTTGCCGTGAGGTGATTTATGGCACTGCAGATCCTATCTGCCTGCCCTGCCCAGGGCACAGACCTGGAGAAAAACCTGCCAGGAGTCTGTCCTTGTCCTTGTTGCTCTTTCATCTACAACTGCCCTTACCTATGAGTAAGACTAGAGCAGTTCCTTCTAAATAATGATAAACTAGTCTCTTGCTCCCCAGTGCTGGTGTTGGTGTTTTGAGGGGTGGGCGGCTCAGGGTCTCTGAAGAGAATGAGCAAACAAACAAGGTGAAAAGGGCTATCCTGAACTTCCCTCTGGCTGACTCCTCCCCTGGTCCCCCTGGTGTGGTGTTGAGGACTCCTGGCACGCCGTGGGACTGCAGACCCTGTGCCTCTGGATGAGGGAGTGCCATTTCTGGCTGTGAAGCTGTTGGCATGATCCATGGCTGCAGGAGATGGCTGCTCCCTGCCTGTCCTGTGCTGTAAGGTACTGTCAGGGGCTGCTGGGATTAACTGGGATTAGTTGCTCAACGGTACATTTAAATGTGGATTTTTATGCTTCCCTGTTCTAGCAACATTCAGGGAGGTGGTTTAGCTTCACTGGTGTAATCAAGGCCTTTCCTCCAGAGCTGAGTATGCAAAAATGATGTGCTGTGTTTTACTGAAAAAATAAGAGATCTGATCTGAAGATCTGGTGAGATGTCCCTGAGTAATATTTGACCTTCTTTGCTATCTGTGTGCTTTGAAGGCAAAGGATTTAGTGCTTCCTTGTGCAGAGCCAGGTGTTCCCTATGAATAACTGGACCCAGCCTAAAAGCAGGAGGAAGTGTATTTGAAAAAACAGAGGTGTGGTAATGACACTATCAAGCTTTTTGTGTGTTGGGTAATCCATGCGTGTGTGGCTCCTGAAGAGCCTGCTCCTCAGTCATGCCTTAATCACTCCATGAAAACAATGACAAAACCCTAATAAGTTGACTGTTCCTTTTCCCCAGGAAAATGGTATTCACCTCATTTAAATGTGAAGTTTTGTGGACTGAATGCTCATGTGACAGACACACAAGGCACAATGCTCGAGCGCCTTGTATACACAGAAGACAAAAGTTCTGAAAGAAGTTTTCTCTTAAAGTTTTTTTTATCACCACTTATTGCCCTGAAGATGACAATGTGTGCAGATGGTAAGAAACAGAAAAATTTCACATAGAGGGCACTGAGAACCTATGATTACCTAGATTAACAGCTAAGTGTCACCACACAAACTTGTTTACCAATTTACACCTTTTGAATTGCAGTTGTACCAAGTGGGGGATTTAATGTTAAGAAATTGTTTTCATGTTCAACTTATTGCAAACTAGAAGTCTGGAAAAAGAGAATCAATATGGCAATACATGTGTTTGGGCTCTAGGTAACTAGTCCAAATTTAGACCATTCCTACACTGGTAACAGTTCTTACAGGCAATATAAAAATACCAGCAGTTTCCTCCTTTCTTATAAAAGTCACATATACGTTTATTTAACTGTGGAATGATTCTTTCTTACGTGTAATAATTCTCCATACATTGGAGAATGGTGTTGGAAAGAGAGAAACAAAATTGTCAGGGAAGTACAAACTTCTCTGCTTTTGTGCACGCAACTAAATACTTGAAGGGAAGATCACTCCACCATTCATTTCACCATTTTATACGTCAATAACACCCCCAAACTGTGCACTAAAGAATAATAAATGAACACTCTGGCTATAGAAATTGACCTTAGATTAGCTAGAATTTTATCTGATAAGCCCCTTTTAGTAAAGCTTAAACCATTTGCAGCAATATTGTGAAGCTGAGATAGGTATTGGGATTTCTTTTCCTCTAACTGAAACTGCACATTTTAGGAAGGGCAGCAAAGCTGGCACTGCTCATCAGCCTCGTGTGGAGACATTCCTGAAAGCTTGTAAGGAAGTCAAAGGTAGAACTGAAAAGCTGAGGGATGGCAGCAGTAGCAAGGGCAAGGACAATTTCTGCAGGGTGATCAGGAGGTGCATTTCGTAAGAGAGAAACCTCCCTGGATAGTTTTTCATAGCTAGCAACCATGCCTTGCAGTTTCTGTCTTGCGACACAAGTTGTCTGCAGAGATTGTGTCTCCCTACCTGACCTTCATGTCCTGAAAGAGGGCCATGAAGCCTCAGGGGAAAAACAGGGCCCTGGGGTGTCCTGTGGACCCCAAATAACGTCTTGAGCCTGGTATAAACTCTGCCCAAGAGGCATTGGCAGAAAACAGGCTTCCTCCTTGCAAGCCTGCCTTCTCATGGAGCAAAAGTGGAGAGGTTGTCCCCTTCACCTCCTGCCAACCTCCCTGGCCAGACCAAACTCAAGATCCCTAGGGAAAAGATTCAACTGGTGTGTTGCAACATCCTTCCTCTGTTTTTGCCAATCCTGTTTCTCAGTCTGTTGGCTAAGGTCCAGTATAATATCTCAAGGACACCCCAGTTCCATGGGGGGAAAAGGAGAGATGCAAACAATTTTGAAAGCCCTTGTTTACATTATTTTGTAATTTCTCGGGAATCTTAAATTAAATAGACTCACCCATGAAATAAAAATAATGTGAGGAAAAGTTAATAAAGGGCTTGTCAATATATCCAGTGAAGACTGAAACATGGTAAACATACAGCTACTAAAAGGAACAGAGATATAGCTGCCAAAGTCTGGGTTTCTTTGGTTTGTAAGCGAAATTTAGTGCCCATTGAGGATGTCTAGTTCCCAGTTCCTGAACAGTTTGACTCCTGAAGCCCTGCTTCTTGCAGTAGGCTCTGTAGGCTTGGGTCTCCACAGTTGTTTCCTACAAAAATCCTGTCAGTTCATGAGGAATGGTTTTCTAGCCCTTTATTCTATCACATCTCTCGAGAATACAGTGTAGGATTAAGGCAAATCTACGATACATTTTCAGAGCAGTTTGCGTTTATCACTGCAATATATGTAATACTTACACAGGTAAACCTTCCCCTAAAAGTATGTGCTGGACACAGAGCACAAGCACAGGGCTCTCCCAGCCTTGCCATGGGGAGGTACCCAGTGGGACAGGGACAGAGCTCCAGCAGCTGCATCTGGGGAAAGATAGCTTCATGTGAGACTGGTGGCCCATGGGTCTGCCATGGAGCGAGCTGTGAGAGCTGTGGGCCATGGGCATACAGGCCAGATGTAAAGGAGCAAACTGCTGGCATTAAAAGAGCTTCTGCTCTTTATTTGGCATCCAGCAACGGCTTATGATACTGGGAAGGGATGGATCAGAGATCTGTGGAGCGCTACTTTTTCATGCTGATTGCAGGGGACTGCATTAATAGGGCTGCTGAATGTTGATAAGGGCTGCTATAGTGAGAGAAGCCAACTGATATGATAAGACATATATTTTTGTGTCATGTTTCAAGCCATTTAATAGCATTGAGTGGGGGTGGGGTGAACAGGAGCAAAAGTTGGGTTAAAAGATGTCCTTTATGTTAGAGAAACCTACTTGAACTTGCTTTCCTGTAGTTTAAATGAAAAACTGGGTTAAATTAGTTCTGATAAAGCAGTAACTGCATGAATTATTGTTCACAGGCAGAAAAAGTGCAAATTTCTATCCCAATTCTGCCCATGCATCCTTTGGGGTTTGGGGTGGGTTTTTATCACCCCCCACAGGACAGTACTTGAGGCCTTTCCCGAATAACAGCATCAATTGTAAGAAACTGCATGTGAGGATTCTGCATTACCACTAGCCCAGGGACAAGGATGCCAAACTTGCTTTCATTGTGGATGATTTGATGAATCTTTTATTGAGTCTGTGAAAGGCTATTGAACCAACTCAGACATGTTTTCTGTGTTTCAAAGACTTAAGGTGGTTTTTTTAATCCAGTTCCTCCCCTTTCCCTCTGAGTGCAGAAAGCCTGCAATTATGGGCAGTTTCAAGGATGGCAGCTTTTCCTAACAGCCAGGACTTGTTGGGGCACAGAGTGGAGGAGCTGGATTGTGCTTGGACCAGAATGAAAGCTGTTTCATATGGTGCCACTCAACCCGCCAGGGCTGGGACCTTCCCTCCTTTCCTGCAAGGATGTGCATGCTTGGAAGCCAGGATTTGGCCTTGGAGCAGGCAGGTCTCATGATTCCAGCTGCAATCAGTTGCTCCTCTGCTGTGGGGAACAGACACCCTGTGAATCCATATGCACTTCCATGTCCTCTGCCAGCACCCCTAACTCCTCCGGTCACGCCTTCCTGTGCAAACCAGGAGAGGGTAACCTTTGCATGAAAACTCCCAGGAACTGGGTGATCACAGAGATCCTCAGTTCTGCCATGCTTGACCAAAACCAGGCAATGGTTCCAAGAGCTGGTGTAGAGGGAGTGTCTGATCTTGTATGACTTGCTAGTGTAAAAAACCAACCTTGAATAAATCTTGAGCAGACCTGAGCGCATTTGAAGAAGGTAAGATTTCTTCATTGGTCTCCTGTTGCCTGCAGCCCTTAGGAGTGAGGTCCGGGTCTTTCCAAGACCTTTTCCAAGCCCCCTCTCAAAGCCTTACCTGATGCATTTGAATGTGCTGGAAGCTGGTGTTTTTCCATCAAGAGGCTGTGGTAGTGTGAGCTTTTGACAATACAGGTGAGGAGCACAAAAAAGGGCATTGCCAGAGGGAAAGGGAAAGGCACTATACATGAACTCTGGTCTTCTGGATGAACCTCAGGAGCCTCCATTAGAGGATGGTAACCTGCTCCTAAAACTTTGCAGTGATGAAGCAGCTCCCTTTGTAAGACTCACCATCCTGTGCTGATGTATCTCGACCTACATTCAAATCTAGGTGTCCTGGTGGGTGCTTCGTGGTGTCACATTTGTGTCTGGATGGGGTCTGTCTCTGTCACTACAGACAGCTCTGTCCTCTCAGCCTGCAGTCGAGATATTTAGATGATTTTTACAGCTAAAATACATTTTTACATACAGCAGTGCAGTATGCTTGTGGAGGCAAGGCAATTTTTCCTACTTGCAGAGGCAGTTCTGGGTCTTTCTGGCAGCTTTCTGTCTTGGCTCACAGGGTCATTAATGCTGTTAATAGTTGTAAAATTACTGTACCCGTTCCTAATATCAGTTGACTTTGGCCTTGAGAGACAGTGCTACCCTTTACACTTCAGCATTTCACAAAGACTTTAAATGCTGGCAGAGAGAGCTGGGCATGAACTAATCTGGGCAGCAAGTTACAGGTTGCTTCACTTAAGCTTTTTCACGTGTTGACTTCAGGATCATAGTTTCTATGTGACTCCACTGATGTAAATGTGAGAGTTCATTTTTTCCCCCTGCACTTGTGACTGAGCTTGATAAATTAGTTCCTCTGAAAGCCAGTCTCTTTTAGCATTTGCTAAAGTGAACCTTTCTTTCCAGGCAAGTGGAGTACTGGGCTAAGATTGAGCTTTGTGATTCAATCTTTCAACTTGCAGCCACTCCTCACCCTTGGCATGAGGTTGAGGTGACACAAGGTACAGATCATTTCCTTCAAATAAAAAGCAAAATGTTCTTCTAAGAAGGCCTTCTTCCAAGGCCTGAAACATCCATGGCCTGAAAGCTCCTTCAGGAATGTAATTCATGGTGTGTGTTTGGGGGTGGGGGTGTCAGGTAAATGTATCCCATACATTTTTATCTGCACAACGTACATGTTTCTTTCTATGATCTTTCACCCAGAATTGTATTTTAATGTTACAACTGAAGACATGTATTTAATTATTGTGGTGCCTGTAAGAAACTTCAGGCTCCTCTGAAGTCCTCTGAAAATGCAAAGGGTTTCACAATGTATGAAGAGGTAATTTGCATGGAGAATCAATATGCTAATTGTTGTGTCGACGCTTATTGTTTTGGCGTGTTTCTTGGCTCCTTGTCCCAGGGTATACAGCCACGTATGGTCCCAATTCCTCTGCGAGATTTAAGATGTGCCTTGGCTCTGCAACAGTCACAGGACTTGTTAAAAGAGATGCAAACCCAAGAAGACTGGCACAGCTTGTACTGCCTTATCCAGTCTAGCTTCATTCTGTCAGGGAACATCAATTAAATCAGATGAAGAAATTAGGGAGCTTTTGTCTAGCTGGTGAGTTAAATAAATATTGATTAAAATAAAATGATTGCTAAGCAGATGAGTCAAAATAACCACCATACCAATTCTTGTTTATATAAAGCCAAGTGGTGGGGGAATACAAGCGTCAAATATAGGCCCAGAGATGTTCTCCTTCTTCATTTTATTTATTTCAAAGATGGTTGTGCTCTGAGTCAGGGACCAGGAATAGCTGTGCCAGGCACTGTCCTGCCTCAGAACAAAAAGATGAACTTTGCCTCTTGACTTCTTCTGCAGCTTGACAGCTCTTTGGGACGCTGGGGCCACACACGCGGGAGGAGCATGAGAAGCAGGCAGACAGTGCAGCCTCTAACACCGCGGCTCCCAGAAGGAAATGCTATAAACACAGGGCACAAGCAACCTGTGCCTGCAGAGCTTTGGGCTGCTGAGTTTCTGACAGATAACACTGGGATGGAGCTGTGAGCCACCCCAGGACAGCAGCCAAAACTCTCCTGGGAGCTTAGACACCAGAAAACACCATCTCTCTGCTAGTTAGTTCCTGATTGCTCCAATAACTAATGACTGAGCTACATAGGAAGAAATAATATGCAAGCTTGGACTACACTTCCAGTCTTAAAGTGCTTGCTTTAGGGGCTCTGTATACTTGTGGGGCATGGGGAAGGCCAGTGGAGAGGTGCTGTGGATAGGGATAAGCAGTCGTAAGAGAAGAATGTGGCTCTTTCCTCACCCTTGCTGTCCCTGGTTGCAACAAAAAACAGTGCAGGCCAAAGGGACGGGTGTGCACATGAGAGCTCCTTGCTGTCCAGGTGTTCACAGCACAAATGAGAGTGGCTGGACCTCCCACATTTGTCCAAATGTCCACTGCAAACTTTCTGGCAGATCACTTTGCATTTCCTGTCGTTTGCCCCTTGCCTGGGAAAAAGGCTGCTGGATTTTTGTTTTGCCATCCAGCTGCTAAGTTGCTGAACCAGTAGCTCGTGATCAAGTCTGACACCCCACTGGACTCAGGTTTGCTTACCAACCCTGTTACTCACCTCTCAAGGAACAAAATGGTTCCTACACCCACCCTGCATATGTCTTCCCTGGGACACAAGTATTTGTTGTGCATCCCAGAAATGGGGGCCAGGCCAGGGGCTGGTGGTGGGTGCTGCTGAGTCAGTCTTGCACCTTCTCCATGCTTACTCCTCCCCTCCAGCATGAAGAAAATAGTTATTTACTCTCTCTCTGCTGCAAAGATAAAAAGAAAGAGCAGGGAAGGGTTTATAATATATTTATATTTACTAATAATTTTCAGGTATAATTTTTCTAAGTCTCTGTGATCAAGAGCTAGAAGAAAAATATTTGTAAATGGTGCTACTCCCCACCTGAGGCAACCATTAAAGCTTTCTTTTCACAAGTAGTTCTAGTTTTACTTTATCAAGGCTGCCAAGGGCTTTCTGAGCCTAATGACAAGCCTTTTAATTTGAACAAGCACATCTCTGGGTGGGTTTTCTCCGAAAAGCTGAGAGATGATACACATGCAGAGTGAAGCTAACCTAGAGAGGACGTGCTCTGCTGCTGGCTAATCTCTTTTTTTTTTCCCCCTTTGGTCTCTGATTTGTTTTGGGTTTGTTTTACTGCAAAATTTCTGGGGTACATTTGTTGGGCTCATGTTCTAACACTTCATATTTTTGCTCTACATGTCAGCTTTTCATTTTCAAATTGCTAGCTACTATCAGGTAACTGAGGTTAACAGAGGACTCTTTCTTTAGCTGTAACTTAGAAAGCAGAGGAAGACTAGAGACTATTGAGAAGTCCCACTTGAATTTTGGCTCTTGCTCCTTTACCTGCAGTAATTAAGCTCACCCCCCCACAGCCCCTGGGAAGCAGCTCTGCCAGCGGGACACCTCTGGCAGCCGCTCTCGCAGGTGAGCACAAAGGCTCACAGAGCAGAAATGCCTTCGGGCCCCCGGCATGTCAATAGGTCTGCTCAGCTATGCCGAGTTTAGTCATGCATTTTAAGTTTCTTCCTGAACCAGGGTCTTAATTCTTGTGCCATTTTACTGGAACAAAGAGGTCAGATTATTTATAGGTCGGTCGCCTTTGTGTGCACGAAGCTAGCAATGCCTTCGGTGCTCCAATTTCTGGGACTCGTTTTCCCTCCAGCTCTCAAGCCTCAGCTATTCTCTCCTAATGCAATAACAGTAATTATCCTATCGCCGGCCACTGCAGCACCCTGCATTAGCGCCTGCCTTACCTAGTGCACAGCGAGGCTGGCAGCCAGGTAAAACCCCTGTAATTTATAGCTCATCAGAGAAGACAACCAGCCCACGGTCTTCCTGTTTTGCAAAGAGACAGACTTATCACCTAGACGCTGCTGCGATGGGTGCGCTGGAAAGGCAGGAAGATAAAAGTAGTGCACATGCAAGCTCTGGCCCCATCTCTGTTTGTGTTCTCTGTTGTTTCATCCAGGCATGCAGTCAAGCAAAATCATCATGGCTCGATGCAACCAGGAGACAATATTGATATGTTTTTTTCTTCCCAGTAGATCCATGACATTTCACAATGTAATTGTTGTTTCGCATCCAGCTGCTGAGTGTGGAACAAGAGATGTGGAGCTGGCCATGCCAGGGTGTCTCTGCTAAGGCTGAAATTCAGATGGAAACATCTCAGATGTTTTATGTGACTGGTGTCCTGTAGCACCCTATTGTGTGCTGTACGATGCATGGACTGACTTCACTTCTTCAATCCTTGTATAGTTTGATGACTGGAGGGCTGGAGCACCTCTCCTGTGGAGACAGCCTGAGAGAGTTGGGGTTGTTCAGTCTGGAGAAGAGAAGGCTCTAGGGAGACCTTAAAGGACCTTCCAGTGCCTAAAAGGGGCTACAAGAGATCTGGATAGGGGCTTTTTCAAGGGCATGAAGTGATATGACAAGGGGGAATGGCTCTGAACTGAAAGAGGGTGGGTTTAAATTAGATACCAGGAAGAAATTCTTCACTGTGAAGGTGGTGAGACACTGGAACAGGTTGCCCAGAGAAATTGTGGATGCCCCATCCCTGGCAATGTTCAAGGCCAGGCTGGATGAAGCCTTGAGCCATCTGGTCTAGTGGAAGATGTCCCTGCCCATGGCAGGGGGCTGCAACTAGATGATCTGTAAGTTCCCTTCCAGCCCAAACCATTCTATATTCTGTGAAATTCTCCATCATGACAGCAGTCGTGGTGTGTCTGCTCTTGGGAGGAGAAAATAGTTTCTTTAACTGCTAGGCTGACACTTCCAGCAGGATTTGGAGGACAGTGCTATTTGATGAGGATAGATGAAATTAAGAGCAGATCTTGAAAGAATTATTCCAGACACTTATCCCCACCTCATGCAGGCAAGGCCATGCCTTCTTTGGGCAGAAGGTGCAAAGACACACACATCTGCACTAAAGAGATCAGTCAGCAAAACCTTCTCTGACACCCTTTGGACTTGGCTTGCTGCTGCTCTTCAGGTAGTGAGGTGCATTTTCTGACATGCATTAGAACACCCCAGGATGGTAAGCACAAACTTACTAGCAAAGAAATTTCTAGCAATGTTTTGTTGCTTTTGCACATCTGATGGTCCCATGGCCTCTGAAACTCAGCAGGAGCAAAGCAGTGGGGTCACAAGTGCACTTTCTCTTTCCCCCTTTATCTGCCGTTCATGTTTTTGGCTGAGATGAAAACTCTTTTGGAAATGATCCATATCTTTGTCCAGTGCTTTAGAAATCTGAGGAGACTCCATTACTCAATGATGCTTCAAGCTAGCAATGGTAGGGCCCAGATATCCTTGGATTTGACAACCAACAAACATCTTCATCAGTGAAGTCATACAAGGCAATGTTGTTTTGATGTGCAATTAAGTTATTAGAGATCTACTCACAGAGCAGAGCTTTGAACTAAGTATTTCTCCCCGTTTGAAGCAAATGGGGAGAATAAACACAAATACGTATGTGTCTGAGGCTCAGTTTGCCAGCGGGCAAGCTGACAAGTGGGGCAATGTTTCTCAGCAAAGCTGACTCGAGTGGAGAAGGTGGAGGCTTCTGTGCAGGGGAGGCACAGACAGAGGCGTGGAGGTGAAGCATCCTGCACCCTGCCTGCTTGCTCTACGTGACTGGGATCATCAGTTCTCTGGTTAGTCCTGGAGAGCCTTGGAGAAAGAGGAGTTAATCACTTAGAGGCCAAAAAATACTAGTGTAAGCATCAGAAGCAAACCTGAACTGAAACTTGCAAAGCATTGCAGAAAAGATGGGAAAAACTTCTTCTAAATCCATGTAAGGAAGGAAAAAAAGCAAAGTCAGACTGTTGTGCAGTAAATTAGATAAAAGATAATTTAGGCATGGCCTGCAATCAAAGGAGTATTTTACCTCTGCTCTGGTTTAAGGAAGACAAATCCTATGGTAAAAGAAGGCTGGCTAATGGGAACAGGGATATGGAAATAGAATTGTTACTGTGCTCAAAGAGCAGGCGGCGTTCCTCTCGGGGAGGCAGGTCATGCCTGTCCAGGAGTTCTGGAAAGACCAGCATGAGAGGTGGCACGTCTACTAGCAACTGTTTTTATGCATCTGCCAAGTCAGAGAGGGACCCTGTGACTGCAGGATATCCATTACAATGTGTTCAGTTGTGCAGGGTTAAAAAATAATCCAGCCAACCATCGGCATCCTTGTAACTCTGACCTCACTGGTATGCAGGGCTTTGGAACATGCCTCGAAGGTTAATTAAAAATGCAAAGGCACATCAAAAATGGGATGAAATGCAACTAAAGGCACATCCTGCCAGACTAACCCGATGGTTCTCTTTGATAAAACAATTATTTTTCCAGACAGGTGATATCTGCCAGATTTCCTTTATCTAGACTACTTTAATGTATTTGCTATGATGTCAAGTGAGAAACCACTGATGTTGCTGGAGACAAAATAGATTATTAGAGAAATTGTGTTGTTGGTAGGAGGAGGAAACAATGAGTGCTGAGGCTAGCGATCTCAGGTCAGGAGGAGTTAGCTGTGAGAGTTCTTCAAACAGGAGTTTTGGGACCAATTTTGTTTCACTGTTTGCGCTAATGGCACGCTCCTGGCCCACGTGAGCACTGTGCTGATGAAATGTGCTGCACAAAGCCATGAGTCTGCCACCACTGCTGGCATGGAGGTGGTTTGCAGGCCAGGCAGGATGAGCAGGGCACCTTGAGAATGGCTGTAATAAAAGGAGGATGACATTCAAGTAAAAGACAAAGAGTCATGCAGGTGAAAACTGATGTCAGAGGTGGCTTTTGCTATTAACAGAGAGTGAATCACTTGGGAAAAGGACTGAGGAAAAAGAAAAATCAGCATTAGGTACTCACAGGAGATTTGTGTGCTGCCACCTTGATTCTGATGTTGCACCTATTTCCAGCTGAGAAGAGGAAGTACTAGTGCCCAGATCAACTCTCCTCCCTTCCCACCCTCTTTTCTGGAAAGATGTATTAACAGCAGAGCAGCAGAGAAGACCTGCAAGGGAGACCAGGAGACTGGAGACACTCTTTCCAGGAGGCCATGGGAAGTTACTGGAGCACATGCATATGGTCATGGTGATGGAGTTTGATGAAACATGCACCCTCATGCTGTCTCAAATATCTAAGTGCTCCCTGCTCTAGCCTAAGGCCAGCCCCCATTGTTGCCAGCCACTAGCATATCCACATCTATTTTCTTTGGATTAGGGTCAAAAGCAGCCCCTGGAACAAGAAGCAGAAGTGGGGGGTAGGGTGGGCAATGGAGAAAAGCTCAGTGGTGCCTCCCAGTGCTTTGGTACCAAATGATCCTGGGAAGAACGTTCCACTCTCTGTCCTAGGAGCAGCCAGCTCGTCCACCCCCAGTCCCTGGCAGCTGAGCTGTAGCATCAGAGGTCTGACTCCGACAGTGGCATTCCGTGAGGAGCAGTTGCAGTGGCATGCAATTGCATTTGTTTTAATATTTTTCTTTAAAGCTTGGAAAAGCAATGCAAAAATGAATAAAAACAACTGCCTGTCTACATGATTCATAGCCAGAGCAACCAACTACATCTTGCTCTGCCTAGCAATTACCAGAGTTTCCATGCATGTGTTGTGGAGAACGGAATTTGCAGAAGGACTCCAAGTGAAGTCTAACCAAACAGGTACAAGCAGAACCTGACCCTCTGGCTATGCCTCAGGCCAGTCAGATATGGAACAACCTGGGTCTGGAAGCTACATTGCTGCCTTTGTTGGAGATGCACTGGGAGAGGGGCTGTTGTAGTGGCCTGTCAGATGTGGCCCAGCAAGTGGCCAAGAAATGGTTTCCAGCCCAGGTTTGTTGCCCGAATACTCAGGTCAGCAAGGGGAGCAGAAGTGCTCAAGGCTGCAGGGCCTGTTGTAGAGGGACTGCAATGTTACATTCCAGAATTCCTTCAGCTCCTCTAGGAGCTAATATTGCTGCCATCACTGCTGCCTTTCTAAAGAAAGGGATGAGAGAGAAAGGCAGAATGTGAGAGAAGAGTCAGTGAGACAGAGAAGAGCTGGATGCTCATGCAACACTTCAAGAATTAAAAGTGGCGGCTCTGAATGCTTGTGTAAGACCCACACGGCATTTGCAGCCTTGGCAAAGCAGTCAGGCAGGCTCTGGCTCCTCTCGCGAGAGCAGCCAGGAGCAGAGCAGGACTCTCCCACCAGGGAGCCCTGGCAGGCTCTTGATTAACATGTTGGTGTTGAGAAGCTAAGTCAAATACAATTATTAAACTGATTATACATATTCCATTCTGTTCACTGTGGGAAGATACTCCTTTTGGGGTTGTGTTTATGGGCCATACAGATTGTCGGAGTGAATCTAATTAGCAAGAGAAATCCAAATGGAACAATGACTGGTAATTGTTAATGATGCAACTGCATATTATACCAGCTCGAATGAAATCCTGGGTTGCAAGCAGCACTGAAAGGCAAAAGAACATTTACAGTTGTACCTAAAACACTACAAGTCCTTACCTTGCTGCTCTCAGGTGTGGTCGAGCTGAGCTCCCACCGGTACAACAGCAGTGACTTGTGAAATGCTTCCTGGTTATCACCAAAATAAAATGCTTCAAGAAAGGAATGACCTGCAGAGCTTTGCTAGGAGAGGTGATCTGTGTCTGGGCTGAAAGTGATCCCTTGCTTTGCTTTCACCAGCGCAAATCTCAGCTGCCTACAGAACTGATTTGGAAAAACAGGACCCTTTTTACTTGCACAGTCTCTGGATTGTGTCTCCAGCCCAGGGGTCGAAGCATCCTGGGCCGCCAGCTGTTGGTGCTGCTCTTGGCATGCATCTCCAGCTCCACCAACCAAATGTGGGGCGGGCCGCCATCCAAATATTTTGGATTCAGTTTGGATCGTGAATTATGCAATACACACAGGCACGCATACAAAACCTGTTTTGTTGTCTCTGCCAAAACAGGTGGCAGGAACAACAGGAGGTGGGCACGTAGACCTTTCCAACTGTACAGTGAGCTGTGCATCTGAATTTCTTGAAATGATCCATTTTGGTGAGCAGCCCCCAAACCAGAGTGCTGATGACTGGCACTCTCACTCTGTAGAAACTGATGTGCTTAAACAGCCAGTGGAGTTGGGACAATCCAACTGTCGTGGATTTGGTCCAGCACTGAGCTTCAGCTCTCACAAGAGATGGCCCTGATCCCATGACTCGCTTCCCTCTTTCTAGCCTTGAAAATGTTTTGGACAGGTCTTCAGTTCAAGATCTACTTATTCCTCTGTGGTTTTTTGGTAGGATGGGTTTGTAAGAAGTGACTTGTATAGAAAGGTTGTGAAAGGTGGTTTAAGCTGCAGCATTTCGGTTTTCAGAAGTTAAACACAAGTTAGATGTCTTTTTGGCAATACTATAAATGCATATGTGATGGGAAGCCTGGACAGTTGAAACATTTTTTACTTATTCATCCTTCCAAATGTGTGTGGGCAAGACAATCTGGTACAGAAAAAAATGCAGAATCTCCCTTGCAGTATTTACTTTATATTTTCTGTGTCATGAAAGATGGGAGTTATAACAGGCAAGGGTAGGAAGGAAAGTATGAGAAGTAACGTGAGTGATAGTTGTAAGACCAGAGCATGGATAAGGCTTCTATGTCCTTGACCAGAATGTGCAAGCTGGCTCATAAATATCCTTTCATTCATATGGTGTTGGAGTGCTGGAGATGAAGTAGGACATTCAGCTAAAATGAAAATATTTTAGTTACAAGAAAAAAAATATTTATATTAACAGTTGCAGAACTGTAATAAAAACAAACAAAAGGGCTGGAAAATCTAATTCAGATACTTTTGTTTTAAATAGCATTGAAGAGAGGTCTGACATAGCTGGTGTCTTATAAAAACCCTCAAAATTTCAACAACACTTTTTTTTATACAAGTTTGGCAACATTTCTAAAAAACAGACAGAAAAGAAACCTTTCTTCTGTGTAGTTCTCTTCCTAAAGCAGATTTGAGTCATCATAATGAGTCCACTGAATGGCACTCAGTTTTGCCACGCACTCGTGAGGTTGAAAATTAAAAACCTGTGAAAGTACACAATATATTTAATATATTTTAAGGACTTTATTTCCCCAATGGCTTTGCATAGAAGCTTTTTCATGTATCTAAAGTCATACTTAGAAATGTATTTTTCACAGCTAAGAATATTATCACAACTTTAATTTTGCCTTAAAAACAATTATGAGATTCAACATTTCCTATGCTTTTATTTCTTCAGGATTATAAAGGGTGATTTTTAAATTCCTCTTTGCTATTGAGCTGTGTCAAGGAATTTCAAAGGCAAACAAAATTTTGCCATTGAAAGCAAAATTCCTACACTGTCAGGCAACCCTTGTTTCAGACATTGAGTGAATTTTTATTTTGCAAGTTATTCGAGTAAGAGAATGTATAAAAAACCCCAACTCAGTTATATTCAAAGTTGAACAAGTTGAACAAGGCACCATGGAGCCTGAACTAGTGTAAAAGCTGGTCTAATTATGAGCAGGGGGTTGTACTGTCAGAGAGCTCCAGAGGTCCCTTCCAATCCAAATAATTCCATGTTGCTAAAATAAATTTTTTTAACTCCACAATTTCTAGCATATTTTTAATAGACTTATTTGAATTTAGACTTCTTCCAGATCTGAACACTTTTTTTTAAAAAAAAATCAAAAATAGGCTAAGTTAATTTATCTTTTCATTTTTATCAGTTACAGTAAATAAATCTGTTACCTTCAACTGGAGGGCTAGAAAATAATTAAAAATTACAAGGAGGCCTCTTGGTATCACTCTAAGAAGAGTGAACAAATGCTCAAGAGGAATCTTCACAAGCCGTTTCGCTAATTCACTTACTGTGTAAGAAGGCATAACAGAACCAGCAAGACATCTTGGATCATATTATAACCAAGCTTTATTCTGTAACAGCTTCAATATACTAACAAAACCTCACATCTTTATTGCCCAAAACCATTGCACTGTAGCTAACTTAAATTGCCTGGTGTTTTAGATGTGCTTGCATGGAGACATCTCTGTAATGCGAGTTTCTCACTTGAAATTATCAATTGATGGAACATTTAAGATTACAAAAAGGGGAGAAGTGTGGCAGAGCAGGTCGAGGTGGGCTGCCTGGTACAGAGCTGGGCTCTCCTTTTGGCTATAATGTAGGGAACACACCATTCCACATATCCAGTCCCCAGAGGAGTCAAGAAGGACTCAAGTCTTATTTATTCAAGAATCCATGAACCTGTATAAGTGGAAATCATTCGTTTTGTTAAGCCACAGATCAGTCTTCCAAGTCTGTTTCTTTTAGCATGGCTCCTGTGGGTTTTCAGGAGCTAGACCTATCCCACCTGTGACCAAGAGTGACCTAGAGTGACTGTTTCTCTGTCTTGGACACAGAGTTGTTATCAAAAGATTAAAGAACAAAAATTGCAGTTACACTTACTGACTAAATGGCCTCATCCCTTTTCTTTTGAATGTACATTCAGTGCTATCCCAAGATGTCACCCAGTGTCAGTGTCCACTACTCCTTTTGGTCCACATGACTTCTCCAGTCATTTGCTATTCTATGGGTTGAGGTTCTGTCTTCTCTACAAATACAGAACCAGAGGAGGAAGCAGCAGGAGGAGAAAACAGCAGCTATCCAGACAGGATAGGAGAAGCCGTGCTCCCAGCCTGTGAACATTGAAACCTGAGAGAGATTTGCACCAGAGCAGGATGAGGTTTACAGCATCTAAATTCCACATACGTTTTAACACCTAATGTTTACTGTTGGACATTTGTTCATTTCCTAAAAACATTGGTTAAAAAACCCCACACCAATACTTTCTAACTTCATCTCCCTAATCCCTAATCCCTAATTATAAAACGTGATTATCAAAGAACAAAGAATTTGCCCTACTGTCTTTATGATGTACAATTTACATACTACCCCATCCTCCCGGTACAGGTGGGTAATTTTTGAAGGGCACTAAAATATGATAATAACAAGTATTATGCTTGCTGATGTATTATGAAATGTATCCCATTAGTCACTTTATATCTGAAAGGCAGAAAAAATTTCAACCTAGCAACAGAAAGGCTTTTAGGATTAAAAAAAATATTTGGCAGGCAGTAGGCGTGTTAAACTATGCCAGGAGGAACCCAATTGGAGGTTTCTAGAGACAACAGGAGCATAAATACGTTTCCATCCATGTCACCCACCACAGAGCTAGAAGAAAATTCAAAGCTTTGTAACCTGAAGGAGCAAGAGAAAAGCAAAGGACAGCCTGGTGGCAGCTGTGGCTTGGCTCTGGGATTCTTGGGAGAAACTACTGCCCTCCAAAGCCACTGAGAGAAACATGGCAGCAGATATTCCAGCTTACCTGAGCCCCACTGTGGCATGATCCTCCTCTTCAAGTGGGCTACAATAAAGATACCTCACTCCCTTAGCTTAGAAGAACTGATCCACTACCAGAAATGCTCAGTTAATGATGGTGCTGATGAGACAGATTGAGACATTCTTGCCAACACTTCTTTTTTGCCTCCTACATAGGAAAATAGCTAGTGCAAGAGATTTTACTGGAAAGCAGACCAAGCAGAACACTTCAATTTTGGACACAAAGCAAGCCAGACAAAGGACAAGAATTTTTCCTGCTGTTTATTTATGTCAGTAAGTACCTAGAAAAGTTTTTCTTTTTTTCTGTGATTTCTAATTTATTCTGGAACAGAAATGTCCTTGATTGGCCAAGCAAAGGCTTTTCCCATAAGAACTGTATTTTAATCACTCTGAAATTTTCATTCAATCCTTTTTGTTTGGACAAGGAGCTCTTTCAGCAGAAGAGGAGCCTGCAGCCAGCAAGACTTCCTGTGTAGCTCAAGATTGACTTGCTAAAGAGAAATAGGCAGCAATACTTCATTTCCCAGGTGTGTCCAAGCTCAGGACCAGGCAGTTCAGAAGGCAGACAGGGAACTTTGACAGGCTTTATTGAAGATGAGAAATATCCTCCTGCCTTGGCAGGACACATACCTCAACCACACAGTGCTATATTCCCTAGAGTTATCCTAAAATGAGATGGAGGAACAGCGTTTTTCCCTTTTGAAGGGACACTGCTTTCATGTCTGAACACAATAAGTAAAATGAGCAAAATGAGTATCAACAGGAAGGATATCAACCTTGGAGAGAGTTGGAGAGAGTCCAGAGGAGGACCACCAAGGTGATTAGAGGGATGGAGCACCTCTCCTATGAGGAAAGGCTAAAAGAATTGGGGTTGTTCAGCCTGGAAAACAGAAGGCTCTGAGATGACCTAATTGTGACCTTCCAGTACCTGAAAGGAGCCTACAAGAAAGAAAGGGAGCATGTAGTGACAAGGTAAGGGGGAATGGCTTTTAACCAAAGAGAAGAAATTTAGGTTAAATATTAGGAAGAAATTCTTTATTGTGAGGGTGGTGAGACACTGGAACATGTTGCCCAGAGAAGCTGTGGATGCTCCTTTTCTCAAAGTGTTCAAGGACAGGTTGGAGGGGACTGGGAAAGTGGAAAGGGCCCCTGCCCACAGCACGGGGGTTGGAACTAAATGATCTTTAAGGTCCCTTCCAACCCAAACCATCCTACAGTTCTATGATTCTGTTAAATGAGCATAATTAATGCATGTCACCCCTCAGTCCTGGAGGGAGCTGGCCAGTCACAGGACACTCTTTCTGCTGCACACTGCAGGCCAGCAGAGGAAGGAGGCCTGAGAAAGGACAAGCTACAGCTGCAGGAGTCAACAGTTTCTGCTCTCAATGGGAGAGGAAGGTGTTTTCCTTATTTCATTGGCAGTGAGTGACAGTATTTGTGCCAAACCTTTGGGAAAGGCTTTACACTGCACAAGAGGGCAGCAGGGTCCCTCTGAACTGAGTGTTTCACAACACTGACAGACAAAGAAACACTGTCTATGCCCCTTGCAGCCTGGCCCCCAAATGCCAAGCACAAGTGGCCCAATGGCACCCCCAGGGAGGATGCCAGTGAGTGAAACACAGTGCTGGGCAGGGTAAAGTGGTTTGCTGCTGGTTATCTGAGAAGCTTTCAGATGCTTCCTTTCCTATTCCCACTTACTAGAGAGGGTGCTGGGACTGATAAACCTCTGCCTGGAGTGAAACCCTTCCCACCTTTTGTGTTAAACAGAATCCACTTTACTCTAGTTTGGAGACAAGTCATAAGCAGTAATTTGAGGGTACCTAAAATGGCTATGCAGTTCCGTTCTGTTCAACCCAGTCTTTGTGTTCCCTTATCATGAATTAGGTAGGGCAAACACAGCCAGACAAAACATGGGCTGAAACCTGCCATCAGAGCTCGGCCCCATCACACAACCAGTGCCCGAGGCTGGAATTCGATCATGAGAGAGCTAATAATAACAACACACAGCAAAGAGCAGAGTACCTTGCTGCTGTTGCTGAAAGCATGAAAAATACCATCTTAATTTAGATACTTATTATGGCATATTATGGCAGGGCATGCCAACAAATGTGGAGCAAGCTAGAAGTGCTATGCTACACTGGATGTACTCTTACTGCAATAAGAATAATAATAGTAATAATAATAGTAATAATAATAAATACCTGCTGAAAATACAGTTTCAAAAAAAAAAAAAAAAGACATTCTGCTGTTTATTCAACAGTAAGGACAAAATGACATCCACAAAGTACTCTTTCTTTAAAGTGGACAAAAATAAACTAAAATGATCCAAGTTACTTTTCTGCTTCTGAAAACCTGTTAAATGCCTTCATGGCCTGAAGACTAATATTACACACAAATTATTTCAATCTTCTTCAGATTTGTTTTTCATTATTGTTAATATGTCCATTTTGTAAAATGGACATTGTAAAATTGTAAAATTTTATTCTTAAAACCAGTAAAGCTTACACTCAAAGAAACACAGGAACTTCAAATCCCAGTGGTATTTCATAGCTTTCATTTTACCCAGTTGTGAGAAAAAACCTATAATCTCTAAGACATTGTCGTGAGCTCAGTTAGGATGTAGTGCTTGCATACATGTCAGAGGCAGCAGCAATGTGCAGGACCCATCAGTTTGCTAGGCTGCCCTCTTGTGCTGCTCCAGCTGGGGAAGCAGAGGGGGGCTGCAGACCTTCTGGAGGGTTGAAGTAGGATCTCAGCTTCAGAATGCCTGAAATTCCTTGCTCCTCACTACCCTCAGCTTCCCAGCAGCCCAGGAATAGGACAGGTGGAGAAACTCAGGCATACCACAGGGTTGCTCTCCTCTGACATCCCTCAGGGCCATCCCTGGCACTCAGCACCAGGGCTGCCAGTGCCAAGCTGGTTTCAGGCTGTTCTTTGCTTTTTCTCGGTGTCTCCTGTAAAGCCACTGAAGTACAGAAGCAGGCTGCACCACCACCAGCACTGTCAGAGCTTTCCACATGCACCCTGGGAGGTGACCTACGTTTCATTTAACAGCAGCTTATAATTATTATCTGGGGTTTCTTAGTGAAATACTAGAGAAATCCTAAATTCGGTTGGCAAAAGATCAGCCTTTTCTGTTTGCAGTTACTTGCTGGAGAGATTATTCTCAGGAGTTATAAACCATTCTCCAGCAAGGAAGGAGTGTTTGGGATTTCCAGCATTAATGCTCCTAAGAAATCATTTGGCTGTCACTAACGTTATGTAAATAGATGGTTCATGTTTATACTCTACAAAATGCATTTACAAGAAAAAGGCTGACTAATTTGGAGGTCAGCTTCTAATTCAAGGTTAGTGCTCAACAGTTTTTTTCCCCTGCCAAATAAAACCACTAAAGGCTAAATTAAAACCATGTGCTCTAACTTACCTTTATGTAGTTACTGATATAAAGAGGGTGGAAGCAATTTTGCTGTCAAATTTAATGCCACTGTCTAAGGAGTGAAGTAAAACATCCCACAGGAGCTTTTGCACAAGGACACATGTCAAGGGTGCCTGACCTAGAAGGTGTGAAGTGCTTGAGTACATGAAAGCCACCTTTCAGTGACCTGTCACTGTTACAGACTAGAGGCTTTATTTCTCAGGAATACATTGGAATAAATAGCAATTTAATGAACAAATCATCTAGCTACAGGGGAAAAAAACCCCAACGGATCAGCATGAAGACATTTGACCCATACTAGATGGTAATATTGGAGATGGTTGCCAAATTTCTGAAAACTACCAGCTTCCAAAGTTTGTACCAGCATTTTATTCTCCCTTTTAGCCATTTGTTTATTACTGCTTAAATGTTATCCAGTCTTTGAAAGTTCACTTAAAACTGAAAAAAACCTAAATTCTGCTCCTTTTTATTAGCTTCTAGGGTGTAAATAAAACTTTAAATGCAGCCAGCACCTTCTTCAAACATTTTGTCTGGAGGGAGCAGGGGTGCTCACCTTGAGCAGAAGGTCAGTGATGCTGTTCGACTTCTCCCAGACTAGAAGTAGGATACAACATTTCTGTTCAACCCCATGAACACGCTCCCAAATGGTTGAAGGACCGAGGTCTGTCTGGCCCCATTTCTCATTCCCCCTATGTCTAAGAAACGTTTGGCCCAGGTCTGTGAATGTTTGTCAGGGTGATAAGACCCAAGCAGATGCAGTGCTTGTTGAGCAGTGGGACTGGGGTGTGCAGGCAACTCCCATGCAGAGCCAGCCTGGTCAGGAGCTTCCCAGCTCCTTGGCTACTGAGCTATGGACCCTGCTGGGGGTCATGTAGCCTCTCCCACAGATCCCAAACAACACTTCTGGTGCTTACAGCTGCAGAAGAAAACCTTTGGTTTATGAATGGAAAATTCAGCTGTGTGGCATTCATCTGCAGAGCCAACCAGCTCAGAAAGTAGGTTTCTTTCTGGCAAAATCATTGTGGTTATCTGACTTTGAAGTAAAAAATATAAGCTGGATTATTAAATAAGTAACAAATGTTTGCACTTCATTGCCTCAGTAAAAACAACCATTTCGTTTGTATTATGGGAGTTTGCATCTGTTCCACAGCATCAAAAATGTCACCTGTCCAAGAGCTAAAGTTTCCCACAATGTCCAGTTTTTATAACACACTTACACATCACAGTGGTCAAGTGCATACCACAGACTGCAGGTGCTGAAGGAAATACAAATAACAGCCAATTGTAGGATATGTCTCCAATTCACAGAAGGCCAGGAAATAAAGAGCATCCATTTATTTAACTGCACTGGGCAGGGACAGCAGAGGAATGTGGTGGCCGAATGCAGGGCTGGATTTGCCATGCTGGCTGGCTCCTCTACCCTTCACAGGACTGGAAGGGTCCCTGCAGCCCACAACCAGAGCAGGGTGGATGTGTCAAATGAGTCTCCCAAGTGTGGGGTATTTTTGTTACCTGGAGACACACTGTGCTCCAAACAGAAGTAACAGGGATGGCTCCAGGTTCAAGGCACTGGCTCAGACACTAAACTGACACCACAGCCTGAAAATTACTGAATCTGTTCAGAGCAAAACAAAGATCTCACAACTACTATGAAAAGTACTAAGAATTCGCCCTCTCAAAAGGATTTCTCAGATGCTGAATGTCATATGTCTCTGCTGAAGTCTCTCTTATTTCCCAAACCCTCATCTCATTTCAGGCTTTTTGTTCATATTGTACCTTTAAACCCAATGAATCCTATTTTTCTTTGCTAAACTGAACAATCACTGAATGTAAAAGGATCCATATTCAATATGTGCCCAGACTAGATGTGGTGACACCAGAAGAACTGCTGTTACTGTCACCTCATATGCAAATTTTTTTCTCTAAAAATGGTGACCACATGCTTTTACTGTAGGCTAAGTACTGTCTGTAGGTCAAGCACAGTGTCCAGGGTGGGACACAGCACTGAAGGGGAATAACCAGAGGAATTACTACCTAACATTGAGCCTATATAACTTTAATAACTCACACTGCATCTGTACCCAGATTCTGGCTATGACTATTGTGCTAACATGCCTTCCATGAGGCAGGATATGCTGCCTGAAAAGAAAGAGCTTTAGGTTTTTGGATTAAGTGGAGAAATGGTTTTGAGTGGATCAGCCAAGATAGCAATAATTGTTATGAGGCTTAATGTAGCTTGTGCAGAAAATATTTCTCAATTGCTTACGGTGGATTGTCAGATGTAAGAGCAGGCAAATTGAGCAGACTGTGAAAATAATCCTAGCATAGCTTCCAACAACAGAAGTTAAACTTTTTTGTTGCTAAGAAATGTGAAATTACAAAAAGCAGCAATACCAGTTGCTGCAGTACCAACAAAAGCATAAAATATTGTTAACTGCAGTCATTCATTATACATCATCTGATTAAAAGAACCCGATAAGTAGCATTTTCCAAGGCTTGCCCTTAGATAAAATTACGTTTTGGCAGATAAGGTCTTCTGCATTGACATGTATTGCATACTGAGAAAACAGTTTTAAAAACTTTACTGAAGGGAGCATATTTTTCCTGCTGTTCACTAAAGACTCACATCATATTAAAACACTTCCAAGGTTTTTCATTATTTGAATAGGGTCTGATCAGTTATTTGTCTGATTGATTTCAACATGGTAGTGCAGCAGTGATAGAAATTTTTAGAAAAAATAAAATAGTAAGAGAGATTACAACCAAAATATTTGAATTTTAATACTATCCTTAGGTGCAGGTGCCAGTATTAATTCTGGGAGATGATACTTTCTAAAAATTTAATGACAAATGAGAATAAATGATTGCTGGAGCTAACTGTTGAAATCATATACATTGCATACATCCATAATAGATGATCATTTAATCTTGAGGGTTATGCTTAGCTTTCAATCATTTAGGGGGTTTAATCATCTCTCCAAATGTCAGAATTACCAACCTTTGTCAAACTTCAATTCATGGGAGTGATAAGGCAAGCCTTCACATGGCAGTTTATCTCTATACCCTAAAGTTGAAAGATCTTAAAATGTTTTCCAACCAATAGAAGTTATTTTTGTCCAGAAGTTAAGAATTGCTCAACTGTAATTTTAAAATTCCTTAAGGATGAGTTAGGTGGTGATGAAGGAAAGATGTTTTCAGTGACTGAACACTCCTTATCTTCATCTCACACTGTACTAAAAGTTTGACTGCTCTAATTTTCGAGCTATCTAATCTTTTATGTGCTAAAGCATATGAAATCATGCATTATTAGAAGTATGAATTACAAAAAGAGTTCATTTATTTGGTGCTATATATACCCTTTATCTAAAATGCATTATGTGGTTAAAATTTTTTCATTTGGTAATATTCATTAAGTCTCAAACTCTTCTTTCGGAGAACAAAATTGCTTCAACCTGATGGAGATATTTTACCTGGGGAAAGAAAAGAGTGACTTTTTTACAAAATCTATAATCATCAATTAATATTTTTATGTTTGACAGTGAATTGGATGTGAATCCTGTGTATAAGGGATGTTCTTTACTGGGAGATCCATTCAAGTGTGTGCGCGGGCCTCAGGAGTCTCACAATGGAAAAGAGCCACATATTCTTCCTTCAGAAATGCGAATTTTTCAATTTCTTAGAACATGTGGAATGTGTTATATTCCTTTCACTGTTGCATCTGAGGCATGCATGACTATTTTCTTTGTATATACATAGTTGGAAAGAGTGCAGAAATCTATTAAAAGCAAACTCTATTTAATGTTGAGCTTTCAATTTAAATTATTTTTATTGTAGAAGTAAGGAGTTTTATTACTTGATTTTTTTGTAAAGATGTGATTATAGGACTAAGACAATGCATATAATTTTACCAATAAAGTGAAGCTTATCAGAGTGGAATGCCACAGTTGAAAGCAGGGGACATTTCCACCTTGAAGAAAATCAGACGATGCTTGAAAGGCAAAACAGAATTTCCCTGAAATGTCCTTTAAAATGATGTTTCCAATTCCTACCTGAAATGGTGGCCAACCTGCCCAAGAATGATGCTTTCAGGACAGATAATTTGTTCTACAATGAAAACACAGTGTGAGCCTGCACTTGTGCTTTTTAGTTTAGTCCTAGGACTTGGGAATTTGTTTTTTGTATTCAAGTGTCACTAAATCTTTCTCGCTGCTCCTCTGCTGCAAGATTAATTATTTTCTGTACAAGGACCCTTCTTTCAAAGTCCTCCATTATTCTGTTTTGACCATTCTGGGGAACTTATCCAAGTCAACAGAAAGGCAGCCTTTATCACGGAGAGGCTGTTCATGAAGTGGATGGTTTCATATATTGCTGGGGGAGAATTGCCTTAACATCGCTTATTCTCACTGCTGTGCCAGGTGCATCCACTTACATGGCTCAAAACGCTGCTACCACCACATCCTCTGCTGCCAAGACCATTATGTGCTCTGAGTGATGGAGCAAGAGGCAGGACTTAGATCTTCTCTGCTGGGAAGCGGAGTGAGAGAGACCGATCTTTGTGTCTCAAAAGAAAAAAAAATCTGCTGTAGGGAGCCTTTTAACTCGCTGCGGCTCTGCTACTGTGAGCACTTTGGAATAAGATGGAGAGGAAAATAGCAGGAGTTTAGAACAAGACTCTGCTCTGCATCACTGCCCCAAGATATTGTAAAGAGGACAAAGGGAAACTGGGATATAAATAGAGAATGACATTTTCCTTGCATTGTCCACAATGAATACATTTGTACATGAACAAAATCGTTGGAACGAGACAACATGCATGCCTGATGCTGAAGAAAAGCTTGTTTGTGCTTAGTACATTGAAGACATTGTTCGAAAATAGTTCATCCTTTTGTAAATATTGCCTCGGCATTGGTGCCAGGGTCACTGTTGCTTTGCACTATCAGCTGAATAAGTATCAGTCATGCACATGCTGCTGGGAGAAATTTTAATGCGGGCACGAGATTTAAAAGCAGAAAATTATCCTCTTAAGGACTGTCCCCTTCATTTGTAGTTAATACTCCCTGCTTTACTCTTATTCTTTTTTCTTCCAAACTTACCTGATTTTCTTGCACCTAAATGGCGTTTCATATATGTGACCAGGAAATAAAACTTGCCCCGTCCCTCAGGCACTGTTAGTGTGTGTACAGAAAGCAGACCTCCCTTTCTGACAAAATCCTGGCAGGAGGAAATCTTGCCTTTGCTTTTCATCTGTAGTGATACAACTACAGCAGATACAGGCTGCACTCCCTCCTCGTGCAAAGTGGCTGAGGTCAGCTGAGCGGCGCCGAGATGGAGATCTTGGCTCTTCAGTTTGTTTGCTTGTTTTCTGGAAAGACATTTATGTGGCAACATTGCCTTTCTCTTCTCCAGAAGTTTTGAGAATCGAGCAAAACAAATACTTGTACCACATGCAAAACCAAATATACGAAATTAATTCAGTATGTTCTGCATCCAGTGAAAGCTTCTCTGTATCCCTGAACAGAAGGCAAATACGATGGACAAGATACATTGGTATTCATCCCCATACCCAGATTTTTTGGCAAGATAAACCACAATCTGAAACTACAAAAATTGCAGGACCCTCCAGCATTTCACACTAGCAGGTAAACACAGCTATCCCTACGATGCAGTCAAATAGATGAGGGGAAAGTGGACTAGAGACTTGGGAAAAAATGATCAATGGAAAAGCTGAAAATTATACCTTAAAAAATTCTATGATGTCCAGGCAATTTTGAAAATGTTTCTCTGCCCTAAATAAGGTATAGTTCAAGTTCAAATAAGATGTGGTAGGAGCTATTGTATCAGGCTTACACGGCGTCTGAATATAATGATGCCACACATCCTGAAGATTACTATACTCTGCCACTCTGTGCTTTTATCTCTATGGCCATGCCCCAGGGTTAAAAAGGTTCAAATCAGGCCTCCAGATTTTGCAGTTGGGAGTTTCATTAGGCTGACAGAACAGGGACATCACAAGTGTTTTTCTTACAGCTTGCACTGCTCAGTTTGAAGTTAAGCTGTATTGTGTTCACCCACCTTTACCTGGGCAGAAGGGCCAGGCACTCAATCTGCTCTTGGCTGGTGGGACAGGGCTGAGAGGAAAGAGTCCTGCTCTGCTGCTGGCTTGCTTGGTGACAGTGGACAACTTCTGAGAGAGCCCTCTGGGAAGGATGGTGGCATAGCTGGGAAGCTAGGGAGGCTGGAACTAGATGCTCTTTAAGGTCCTTTTCAACCTGACCCATTCTATGATTCTGCGATAGGTGATCGCCCCAGGAATCCCTCCCATTTGTTTAGGAGGTCCGTGGGCTTTTGTTCAACAACTGCTTTTATGCATTTGACCTCTGCTTGCATTTATGGCACAGAAGATGTGCTCTTCTGGGTGTTCCCAGCTCAGATAGACTTGTCCTACTACCACCTTGATTACAGCTGTGGGGTTTTTTTGCCATGTTATTGACTTTTATTTTTTGCCATGTTATTACAACAATAAAGGTTTCACATTGTGCTATCTCCTAAATAAAGGGTAAATAATCTATACATCAAGGACAAATGTCCAAAGACTGTACTAATTAATTAATGGAAAATTTACTTCCTATCTGGTAATAATGACTTGCTAAGAATTACTCCATCTTATGTTACTTCAGTCTTTCTGATAAATACCATAATGAAGGCAATTTTTATGTCTTCTAATTCAGGTCTGCCATCCAGGAGGTTGTTTGGAGATTGTGAAATATTAGATAATTGCCTGCAAAACTGTTGCACCTATTTTTTTTTTCCAGAAGCAATATCATAGCGCACCCCAAATGAAAACATGCTTTCACACATTTGAGTCAACTAACAATGGATAAGTATATAACTGAAAAAAAAAAAAAGGGCAGACCACTAAAATTCATAGTTCAGTCTTTATTATTACTATTATTTAAATAATTTGTGACTACTGCACAAGGTGATAAATGGATTTTTTTTATTGGTTCTGTTGGCTTTGGAACTAAAATGCTCAAAACAAAATACAGGACCCAAATTGCTTTTGTTTGAGCTCTGGATGCCTCGAGCTCTCATTTCAGTGTAGTTCTCTGCATATTTTCCAGCACTGTAATGGGTCTAGGATTCTATCCTTCCTCTCTCAATGGTTCAAAAATAATAAGAAAACCTAGGGAACAAAGGAAAACAAAATCCTTTTGCAGTAAAATTATGTTGATTAGAAATGTGAATTTAAATCAGAACTAGAATCCATTTCAGCAGCAATCACTGCAATGATTGGCTTTCGTATATGGCAGAATTCAGCAGACTCTTTGAGTAAAATTTGTAAATTTTATTCCAAAAAAATGGAGTTAAAATGTTCCTCCAGTGTAGCAGAAAAAAAAAAGATCAAAAAGTTGCCATTGTAGAAGTGAGGAGTGATTACTCATAGTGGACTGAGTAATCAAGGAGACAGTATATACTTATCTTAAGTAGGTAGAGCTTTCCTCCCTAACTGCATTTTGCCTTAGGGCATTTGCCTAACTGCATATAGAGCCTCAACCTTCTACCATATTTCTGGTCAGCAGAAAGGAAGTTTATCCATATCTTCACAGGACAGAATGATAACAAAGACATTGCAATACAATGGAGTTATTTCAAAATACTGCTTCTCTCAGTATTGGGTGGTTCCTTGATAGACCAGAAATATAAATTTTCAAGGGAAAGTACTGTCAACAACTTCATCCTCTCTTACGCCCTGGGAGTGATTTAAAGTAAGCAATTTTATTAATAGGATTCCAGCAGTAGCCTATACAAGGTTTTACCACTGTCTTTAGATGACAGTCTGACATCATAAACACAATATATTATTAATTTTAATTTGCTTTTAGCATCCAGGTGTCCCACTTCAGACCAGGGACCTTACCTCTAGGCACTGTAAAAATTCATTAGAAATGTGTCTCGAGAGATTAAGATGAGTATCTGGCTACATCTTGGCCTTGATTGCACAAGAGTACACTGTCAAGCATCTTAATAACATATTTACTGATGTTCAATTAGATGCTAGAGAACAAAATTGATCACCATACTTAAAAATATTTGCTGCTGTCTTACAGCAGTGAAAAATGTTACTATCCATCATGCATATGGCAGAACCCTTGGCTTAACACCAGGTCCTGCAATCACCCTTCACACCTTGTGGAGGAGCTGCCAAGTGCATCCAACCCTGCTTCTCCTCACCTACAGTTTTCCACGTGTCCCTGAGCAGCAGAGACAGGGAAGGCTGTTGAAGTCTGAGAACAAAAGCCCTCCAAAAAACTATGCCCTTCCTGTCTAACTACAGGTTAATGGATCCAGTGCTCTCTCTTGTTTATCAATGATTTTAAGCATGACATTGAACAAGTGGTTTACTGTTATTGGTAGATTTGATCTATGAGGGTAAAAGAGGGAAGAGAGGTGCAAATGAGGATCCAACTATGGTCAGACTATTCTACATACTCACCCTCATCACCCCTTAGCATGTTTCCAGCAGTGTCATAGCTATCTCCTCTTATGTTGGATTTTTTTCCTTTTGGCTTTTCTGAAGGTGGGGGAGAAGCCTGTGAAGCAAACTGTTGTTTTCCCTTAGTGCAGTGGGTTTTGTTTGTTTGTCTGGTATTGGCTTTCTAGCTTTGATTTTGCAATGTTTTTTAAACACATGCGTTGCCATGCCTTTACAGTAAAGGCAGACAGACCAAAGAAACACATGCGACACTTGGAAAGTGATAGAAGAGTTTCACGCAGCACCATAATAATATTTTTTTTTTAAATTTTGTTCACTGTCCCTTTCTTTGCAATTCCTAACATTTTGCTTGCATTTTGAACCACTGCCAAGCTGTGCATTGGTGTTTCATGGCAGCATTTATAAGAGCCCCATGATGCTGCTCTAGAGGGGTAGGAGCCAGCCAAGACCCCTCTGTGTATCACAGGGCATTTATCCACAGCAAGCCTCATCTGCTGTTTTCTTCCTCAGTCACAGCTTCAGGGCCTCTTCCCTCACCCTCTCTTCATGCTCACAATAATCTCTGCAACTTTTATTCTTGCCCCTTCAGAGACCATTTCTGAACATGCTGGTGGAGGGGCTCTGCTATTGGACTTCCATCACCACAAAAAGTGACCATTTGTTTGACCTTTGCTTCCTCTCTTTCATGTGATGTTTGTCCATGTGAGAAGTTGCCTCTCTGCCTGTGCAGCTGAACGCTTTTGAGAGCCTCTGGTAAAAGATGTCAAATGTCTTTTTAAAATTCCCTTAAAATGTGTCAACCAGATCTCCCCACCCCATAGGGAGGAATTAGAGTGGCATCATGTCCCTTTGCAAAAGCTGCCTGTATCTTCCCCTGTCATGCTGGTTTTCTTCAAAATACTTTTGTGATACAGTTAATAGTGGTTTCATATACATAACCGGCCAGATGAATGTTCTTTCCTGATTTCTTCATTAGATTATAACTTCAGGTTTTTAAAGGGTGCTTTTTAACTTGTAGCAACCTTGATCAAGTTGTTTAGCTACGTTCACATGCTTTTTAAGACTTTATAAATAATCTCCAAGATATGATCAGCCCTGGGCTGGACTAGAAATGAAGTGTGAAAGTCCTGGAGGAGTAAATTGCAGGATTTAGAGGCTCTTATGTCTATGGTCTTCTCAGCTATATGCTGAAGACTCTAAGAAAATCCATGTTTCACTACTATCTCTGTGAGTGAGCATCTGTGAATCCTTTAGATGGAGGTGAAATGGCCAGAAAACTTAAGTTTTGTTCTGGGTTTCTTAATTAAGGTGTGGGAAAACTTGGTCCTCGAATCCAAGCACAAGAGCAGTCACCTCGACTAAGATTTTAAAAGTAATGAGAGTTTAACAGGAAGAAAAATTGGGACTGCCCATAAAGAACCTGGAAGCAAGGAAGAGTGAGATAAAATTGGGTAAATAGGAAATAATAAAAACACTACAAAGCTTTCCTAATAATAGATTATGACACACTAGCCAGACATTTACAAAAACCCACCAAACCCTACTTTCTATATCAAGGAAGTGAGTTGACCTAATCTGACTGGATTTCAGGAAAAAATTTGTTAGTATACTACTAGGAAAAAAAAAAAAAACTGAGGAAGATAGCGGTTGCTAAATTAACTCTTAATATGAATAAAAGCTTGCAAAGTAGTTTGGAAGGGAAAGTGTCAAGATAGGATAAAGTTTAGAGTGGACTTCCTTCAAGAATGATCTCAGACTCTCCTTCTAGTTATTGTCACTGACTACCTTAAACTAGGAATGATCAACTGAGGATACAAAGCTGGGATAGTGCCTGCACAAAATGAGGCTGGAATATTGTATAACAATGGGCATAAGAGTCATTTTACATGATGAACTTGACTCAGTACCCTGGAACTCTGCCTATACCAAACTTAGGAAAAGTTCTTCAGTATGGTGTTTTCACTATAAAGACAAACCAAGTGGTCAAATTTCTTAGTGGTCTTGCACGCACAGAAGTAAAAAAAATCAAACAAAATTGCTATGTAAAAATGCCACAATACAAATGCCATGTAGCAAGTTCCAAGAGAAGGCAAAAAAAATAAGAAAACAGATTTTTGCTTGTTTAAATAGCAACAGTCATAATGTTAGTTAGCTTCTACAAACACAATGACCAAAATCCTCTAGATTCTTCTATTAAAAAAAAAAAAATTCTTATTTTTGTATGTTATTCAAGAGTGCCACACAAGTCTTGTAAATACGTTCCCCCTTCAATTTCACAGGCATCACCTGTAAATTGGAGATTAACCTATAAAATCAATAGAAACAATATAATGTGACACTAAGTCCATCTCCTCTGTTGATCCTGTAAAAATATTTCAGAATTTGGTCTCTTGCTCCCAGAGCTGTCAAACAAAGCCAATGCAGGACAGCGAGTCAGAAGTGCTGTACAAATTCTGGAAGGCTTACCTGAACTAACACACTGTGATGTGCCTGAGGTAACCTAATCCTAGAGACAACTCTGTTTCATGAGCCAAGCTAGCTCACCTGCAGTGCCCTGCGCTGTCTCGTGTGCGTGTGCCAGCTCACGTCCGTAGTCGTGCAAAGCGGAGAGATTCCCAAACAAATCTGGACATGCAGGGAAATTCAGGGGAAGCCCGTGGCTTTGAATAAAGTGATGACACCCTTTCATAAAAAAGCCTCTTGACACCCTTGTTACGCAATACCAGTATGATAGTGCAAAGGTCAAGGTCACAAGATAGGAATGAATAAGTTTTGCTGTCAGTATCCATAAAAAAGGGTAAGTTGGGTGTTTCAAGCAGTCCTACAGGCTTTTGAGATGTTGACAGCAGGTAGCTCTAACATAAAAAGAAACAAATCAAAAATAAAAATATTAGTTGCTTTATATATAGGAGGCATAGGAAGGTATTAATGTCACAATAAGAGCCCCTGGCAACATCCCATCTGGAGCACTGTGCTTACTTCTAACCCCGCAGATTAAAAGAGATTTACTGGAAGTGGAGGTGCAAAGAAGGGTTAGAAGAACGGTCAGGGAAAAGCACCCATCTCTTTGACAGGTACAGCACAGCTGGTTTGGCTGAACTGAGGCTGAGCAGGTTCCAGCAGTAAACTGAAAAACTCAAGGGAGGACAGACCGGAACAGACTTCATACCGGGCAAGAGAAATGCTCTTTAAACTGAAGTCAAAGACCTTGCAGAATGTGAGAGGTTCAGCTGGTCTTGATATACATGATCTGAAATCTTTAACCATGCAGAGGAACTGAAAAACTGAGGCAAGCTGATGGCAGGGGTAGCTTCAAGATGGAGTCCAGTGTCTCTGCATGTTAAGTTGAAGAGTGCAACACAGCTGCCTGCGATAGAGAAGATCAGGCCCCACAGCAGAGCAGGTCCTCTCCAGCCCTGCCCACTCTGTCAAGGACAAAGCTGGCTATGAAAGCTCTGATTTTCAAAACACGTATCAAATTTACACATTTGTCACCGGCCAGTTTATCACCACCCGCTATCTTATATTCAATAGTGTTACACAAGAGTGTAAATTAATGTGGAGTGCAATACTCCTAATTATTACAGTTGGGGAGCAAATGAGGCCATGCATATGCAAATATCTAATTAGTCACGTCGTGGTTGTCTGTCTGTGGAAATACCCTGTGTGACTATTAAATCATACTGCCTGCTTTGGCTTATACAATGATGTGTGTTGCTGCGACTCTTGCATAAGGAGAATTAGTCCTTCTGTTTTAATAATACTGCACCATTCTGCTCAATTCTGAGCCCTTAATCTTGCATCACAGTGAAACACTGTAACAGCAACACATAATTGTCTATTTTTCCAATTTTCTGTTTTGTAAAATGCTAGTTCTTGACCTCTGCTGAATGTGTACAGTGGCCTACCTTGACACAATACTAGATTAATCTTAACTGAAAAGAGTTCCAGTGCAGCTGTAATAGAAAAAAGGACTATGACTTCACCTACTCATGAATTTCAGGTTTCGGTGTTCTTTTCTCAGAAGAATGTTATCGTGTCACTATGACACATGTAGTTTCACAAGTTCTGTTTGTTTTAGCCTGAAATGACCTGGCCTTATTAGCTCCTTCTATTCCCTCCAGTTTTGGTGGGGTCCCAAGTGCCTCCTTAGTGGTATTGCAAAAGGAAATCCCCATAAACCACATAAATCCCAAAAAAAGCTGATGGCAAAACTGAGCAGATCTCTGTTCAGGCAGGCAGCGTTCTCCCCTTGCGCAGCGCTGCCACGGGTGTCGATGGCAGCCCTGCAGAGACGGCACAGCAGCCCACAGGTTTTGCTTGCTCTCCATCAGTGGAAGGACACCCTCGCCCAGAGCACTTTTTCTGTATTTGCTCAATATTTAAGGAACCTTATTGCTGGGATTTCCAGGGCAACATCGTCACTGTCGTGCTTCTGTAATTTACAGACAAAAGAGATAAGTGGTTTGGAAGACTAGGCACGATATGGGGTTGTGTTCACTAGGGCTGGCAAGATACTTGCCTTTTTGCTCAATTTGTAGGGCTAAGTACTGCTTTCTAAATTATCACTACTTTGTTTTGATGAGCATCAGCAATGGATCGATAAAAAATGTGTTTCTGAGATTTTAAAAACACCTCTAGTTTTTTTCCAGATTACGATAATTCCTTGGTTTATTGCCTATACACAGCAATTCAGATTTCTCCTAATTACTAAGTAATTTTATGGTTAATTTCACCTCCTTCCCTCTCTCCCAAAATGCAGACATGTATATTCTTATGTCCATATGCATACCTCATCAAAATTATTTCAGCATAAGCGTGAATACCACGAACCAAAAGTTTGGCATCCCTGCTACAGTGAAAGATGACTGCCACCTATGGGTAAGAGCTCATGTTAACATATTTAGATAAAATTTTAATATTATTCTTTTTAGTTAATTCAATTTGTAATTTTCATCCAGGACGGGGTTCTGATTCATTTGCTTATATTTTGTCAACAACAATCACTGCTCATCCTCTGAAAGTTTGGTGCTAAACCAACTCCCTTACGAAGGAGCTTTACCAGCTTTACAATGAATAAAAAAATGGGATGCGACCTTCTTGTTTTTCTTATCCTAAATAAAGACTACATAGAAGTAGTCTAATTCCCTATGCAAAGAAAAAAGACTCATTGCTACCCAGCTAGGTACAGCATATTAGATAACGCTGTATTTAATGACTACTATAATTTTAAAGTTTAGCCGTCTCAAGGTTTTAATATTTTGCTTGCTTTCTTCTACTAAATACATACAAATAGCTTAGCTGTGCAGTTCCAAGAGAATGTGTGTATAATCAGTATCTCATAGTAATTTTCTTTTCAAAATTTTTCATTTTTCATAGTAAAAAATGAAAGCTAAATGGGGGAAGGGAGGCAGTAGAAAAATGTATGTCCCGATTACGTAAGCTTCAATTTTTCTGATAATCAATCTGTGAGACATTTACCTAGAAAACTCAAAAGAAAGTACAGACCGGAAAGCCAAAGTTATCATATCAAAAATACTTTTTTCTGATTCAGTTTTCAGGTACTTAAAAGCAAACAGCCTGACAATTCTGTATATTCCACTACCAAACAGAAAAACGCTCGATTACGGCTGCTATACTGTAGTAAGCTGCATTAAAATGGACATTACGATCTCCTTCTCAGAAATACCTTGCTAAAAAATAGCTGGAAGTCTAGCAAATTAATGCATGTATTTCAGTTTGGAAAAAATAATTTTGCTCCAGTAAAGGGAAGCTAATTGTAGCCATTATATTTTTCCTTTTCGGGGCTGGGACACAGTATTTCTGAAGGAAGAGAGACAGAACTTAAAAAAAGAAAAAAATATATTAAAAGAGGGAGCAAATAATACAAACTAAGTCCAATATTGATTTTTTTAAAAATATCCTTTTTAAACTAATCTTAGTCTTGGGACCTTTTCATTCATATTGTACTTTGCTAAATATGATAATTGGCCCATCTAAAAAACCCGAAATCAATATTACACTAGTTCTTACCTCCTCCATTTTCATTAAATAAAACTAATACTAAACCTATGTTATAAACTTGCAAAATACTGTAAAAGTCGACAGTAAATGCCACTCAGATATCTGAGGTTCACACACCACCATTACATGCTTGCTTTCCAACGGCATCGGTAGCCTTTATAATCTACATAATTCAGACGCCTGCGGTAAACTCTTTGTGCTTCACAGATAAAACCATCTTATAGGTAAAGTCACTGCTCCACAGTAATATATGAGTGATGTATTTTCCTGATATATTCGAGGCCAAAAATAGCATTCTTCAATTTTCTTGTGTCCACTTTGGCTACCAAATCAAACTGTCACCGGTCCCGTAATATTTCCCTGTATTTTCAAACCACGGTTTAAACTTAAACCACTTAGTCTCCTTTGATGGGAACTTCATATCAGACAGAAATTACTCCTTAGCACATTTGATGAATCCAGCTTAAAATTAAACACCAGAACTGCATGAACATCTGTGACAAATGACTTGTCTCAGTCATCCTGCTCTTTCTTATTTAATCTCCCACTGGAGTACAATTTCGTAGGTACACTATTTTACAGTGCAGACCTCCTCCCACCAACCTACTGCTTGCAAAAGGAATTAAAAAAAATATTTTCCATGTGTCATGCCAAAATCTGAACAGATTACAGTTGAACCTTTTAAAATAATTAGAAGTAGGAAAATGGAAAGAAACAAATAAGCTAGTACAAATTTACAAAATCAACAAAAAGGTAAAAAAAATAGAAATGCAATGAAGGATTGTTAAACTAATAGATCTACTAACGGCATATGAAACACACACTCCTTTCCTGGTGACACATCACTGAGTTACTGCTTGCATATTCTACAAGTAAAAAGCAAGAGCAAAATTTTTTCATGTATAGTCAGTAGGAAGAATTTTGAGATATTCCTATTTCAGTCTCTTTAAAACCAAGGCCATCTTAAAGGACAGGGTACTCGAAAAGATCTGCATGATACTGGAAAACCTGGACAGGTTTCTCTGCTTTTTTGCCGCCAATGATCTCTGTGTTTTACAGAGGGGAAAAAAAAATCCCACGAATCAGGCAGTGTTCCTAATTCTCTGAAGTGCTTGTTCTTAATTTTTTACCTTTACAAAACGATGAGGAAAATTCCACTTTCCAAGTAAAGAAATACAGAACGTCGTAACATAGCTTTAAAAAATGATTCTTTCTGTTCTATATAGATGTCTCATCCATTTCACTTGAATGCTGCATATACTGTACAACACAGATTTTACTTTAAATAATAGTACTTAATGCCCATATGGAATTTTTGTTACCCAATAGCTTTGCTAGATTGGTCATGGATTTTTTACTGTGGTATATACTTTTCAGTACTTAGTTATATGCCTGCATTCTCTGACAGACGTTCAAAATACTACTGTATTTTGGTCTATTCCACTGTTTTGACACTGAAGTGCATTCAGATAGTCATAATGTGCTTATAGAGGCAACTAGACAAAAAAACAGATTACCTTTTGATGTACTGGAATGAATGGGACTTTATTCTAATGGGGAAAACCTGTTTGTTCGTAATAATTTAGTTTATAGCTGAGGAGAGCAACATACCTGGAACCACCTCTACTGAAAATTCCAGAAATGCAAGGAGCTTCACAAAAGTCTGCAGTTACCTTGTTTTTTAAGTAACCATGCAGAGCTGACAGCTATTAGCAGTAGCAAGGACTTGCATAACAAGGACTTGAAGGAAGGCTTAATACTATCCATGCCGGAGTGATTTCAAGAGAATGAAGGCACATATTTCTTTATGATGCATTATGTAACAACAGAGAGGGCAATGTGAGGCATTCAAAAAACTACGGGACCCACATCTGATATTATTCTTGATATTTATCACACAAATATTTAATAGTGCTTCCAGCATAAGGCTTATGAAACACCAAGCATAGGAATGTTATCCGGGACAAATTAGTTTGGAATGTTTTAGGTGACGTATTCTATGTTTTGTACATCTTTAGGAAAATATAATAGGCCCTATAATTCATCTGCTTCAAACTTCTGCAATACATGCAATCTCAGATAAAATAAAATTGTCAAAATCAGTGATAGCTGGACCTTCTGGTTCACATTAGTGTGAAGAGAAAACTGCTGTTGAGCTGACACATTGATAGATTACGAGTTCTGCTGAAGAATAGCTAAAAATGGTGATTCAATCTTGTCGCTACTAGATAAGAAGAATAACAGAAGTGCAGATGATACTCATTATATCATGTCTTTTATCAAAACCCTAAAGGGTTCTGGTGCATCGAACACATTCTCTTCCTGAGAGCTTCTGGTTCTAAAAAATACCTGGGTAAGTAAATTAAACTAAATAGGCCTATTAAAAAACAGGATCAGTTTGTGCCCTAAATTTATTTAAACATTGATATAAATAGCAGATTGCAAAAAGACATGTTTTTTTGCGGGGGGGTGGTCCTCTCTCTCTCCTTTTTTTTTTTTTTTTTTTACAGTAGAGATGCTGGTCTTGTAATGACGAAATGGAGAGCTAGGAGGATTATGAAACACAAGTAACATGAAGGGCAAATCTGACTGAAAGAGAGGGAGAATATTATTCCAATTATTTAAAACTTCATTGGGTTTCTTTACTAACTTAGATCAATACAGCTCCCTGAAATCGGTAAAGTGATACAGATGCATCCAAGATGCATGTAAGATAATGCGGGTTAATCATCATCTGTTGTTAGGACAGTAAATAAAAACACTTGTATAATCATCTTTTCTAAACAGCTCCCTAATCTTTAGATATGCAAAAGAGAACTTTTAAAAGAGGCACCTTAAGTAGAGTTCTGCTATTCAGAGATTTCAGATCTGTTGATCTGAAACTTAGGTGTTCGTTTATGCTGAAGTGAAGTCAGGTTTAAACACTGACTTCTGTCCCTCAGTGCTTCATACTTCCCTTGCTGCTGCAAATCACCATGGAAGGCTCAAGATGGAGGGAACCGGGCCTGGGTGGCTTGTGCCTTCCTCCCACAAAGATCACCAAATGCTCCCAGCGCTTACTTCCGATGCATCCACGGAGTTCTGCAACAACAGAAGGGGAAACAAGGCTTCACAGTCCTCATCTTTCACTGAGGGGAATAACAGGTAAGGAGAAGGAGGAAACAGAAACATGGGGGAGGATGGGGGGGAGATGATTTCTTTTAAGAGGCTCCCCTTTTCCAAAGGAAAAGAAACCTTGACACAAACTTCTCTCATCACAGAGATTTAGACAGGTAGGCACCTCAGATTTCTGATAAATCAGTGTGTTTGTTTCAGGGAAAGATTAAGCATGCATTTGATTTTTAGTTTTACTTTTACCGGGGCCACTACAGCAAGAATTTGCAGCTTCTCCTGCAATAATTAATGTTTCATGTTGCACAGAAATTTCTGATTTTATAAAAAAACCCTCTCCAACAAAACTGTGACTTAAGCTGTGTTCTTAATTTGATTATGAACAGGGAAGAAAAGCAGCAAGGCAGAAAGTTTATCACCCTATTCTAAAATGTAGGAAGAACCAGAAACCGAAATCAAATTTAAAAAAAAAAAAAGTCTCAGCCCTGTTCTGTGTTTTGCCTACAGTTCTTACACATGCATTTGCCTTTCAAGTATGCAGGCCGACATCTTTAGGATATTCAGGCAACGTATTAACACACTGTAGATATGGGAAAGAAATAAGTCAGGAATATTTGTAGGGTGTGAAGCAGTAAACAGTAACCAAGCAGAAATGTTTTACGTAATGGTACTATGGCTTGACAGCAGAGTAGATTTATACAATGTCCTCTCAAGCTTGTAAGCTTGGTAACAAGTGAAATGGGTTAGATTTTCTGAGTTTGGAATGCAATTGATTTATGTTTGTTCCACAGTGCTACGCAGCTCTTAAATGTACGAGCTCCTGCGGATGAAAGTCTGCTTTTAGGACAGGCCCCGCAGTGACAGGCTGCGGCATGGCAGGGAGAAGCCCAGGTAATTCTGGCGGGGCAGCGGCTGGCGATGCAGGACCCAGCAGGTATCCAGCGATCCAGCCAGCCCGCCTTACGTAAGGACTTCATTTTCGTTAGGCTACATCTCGCCGCCGCGCGAGGCACGGGAGAGGAGGCTATTCCATCTCCCCGTGCAGCCCCCAGTCCCCTGTGCCAGGCCCAATGACCGCATCCTCGCATGTTTTAATTTTTTAATTTTTTTTTTTTTCTCCTCTCCAAACAGCACATCTAACACAGTGGCGTTTACCTATTCGCTCGCGCCGTGGCTGCCACGCAACCTATCTGGGCGGCCGGCTGGCACGGCCCGCGTTCACCGGAGCGATGCCGAAGAGGAAACCCCCGGTCCCTCTTCGGGCGAGGGGCGCGCTGCGGGCCGGCTCCGGGCGGGAAGCTCTCCCTC